>SRMA01026462.1:93168-414755 GCA_007224835.1 Danionella cerebrum
AAAAAAGCCAAATAAAGAAAGAAAGAAATAGAACAATTACAAATAAATCCTAACACCCTAGAAAATAAATTAAGCAACGAAAGAACTTACAGTGATCTTACAAATGTATAAGACACAAAACATAAATGTAAAAGAATCGCTTAAAGAAAAATATTAATAATACAACAATGTTTCATTCATTCATTCATTCCAGGATCCAAACTACTGATCCAGCTGGTGGCGCTAATGCACCATAAAGCAAACTGCCAAAGAACAACAGAAGAAGAATAAGAAGCTAGACCGTCCCGTTTACCAAGGGTTTTTGCAGACTTCCAAGGACCCTCCCAAGCCGCAGCCTTGAAGGCTGGGTAGGAAGCACCCTCCGGAGGCTTTTAGAACCTGGATTGGGACACAGCTCATGACTAGCTGTTTTAGTTACACCATATGACTGGTGATGCTAGTGTTTGGCCTCACTGGCTACATGCTTGTTATTTGTCTGCACATGATCAGTGAAACTCGTGTTCTCAGTCATCTCGTCTTGTTTGTATGAGCACACAGCATCTGTTTTTGTTAGCCATGTGCTCTCTGTTAGTACTCCATTAGTCTCGTTCCCAGCTCAGTGATTGTGTGTGTGTCCTGCCTGTCTCCTATTCATTATCTCTCTTTATTTTCTCTGTTGCTTCTCAGTTCAGCTTCAATGCATTTATCTACATTTTTCCTCATTTATATAGCCTTAGAATCAAAACGTGCCTGCTCTGAACTATTTGCTCCATGGAATACATACTCCAGCATTAGATCAGTACGAAGGCTGACTCATCAGAGCAAGTATAGGAAGGACTGGCTCACCTGGCGGTCTCCTGTCTCAGGGCGTTAAGGAAAGTGTCCGGGTGGAAAAGCTCTGACAGATCCAGGGTTTCTGTCAGGAGTGAAGACCTCTCTGCTCTCTCAACCCAGCTCTGCACAAACACACACAGTGATTAGAGACGAGCAGTTTTCAAGTTTTAGCATATGAAAATGAGACAACTAAATAAAAATAACTTGAAAATGAAATAAGATAATAAGTAAACTGATATTTTTGTCAACTACTAAAAGAAGAAATACTGTATAGCTATAAGGCCCTGCAAGCATCCAGAAGGCAAAATGTGAGCGGAAAGGGCATCAAACAGAAAAACAAAAACATATCGATACGATTTTAGGCAGACTAAAATTTAACACCTCACATTTTTAGATTTTTGACCTTAGCAACTTGGGTTTTGGGGTCAGCCTTCTGTACTGATGATTCACACAATGTTTGGTGAAACACAGTGAAAGGTTGCCGAGAAATGACAAAGTCATTAAAATCTAAACCAAAACCTAAACCCCAACCAAAAAATAAAAATAAAAACATTTTGCCGGCATGGTCTAAGGACTTCAGAACAGTATAGGACAAATGGTCTGAAAGGAGTTGGAAAAATTGGTGTTTGTTCTTGGCAAGATAAAAAGACCCAGGTAAAAAGGCAGTAGAGGATTTATGACAATGAGCTAAAACTAGCAAAAGTTAAAAGCATTTTACTAAATTTGTTTACATATTTTGACCACAAGGTAGCGCTGCCTTGAAAGTTGTGGATCCCCTTTGGGACATGGTGTAAACATGCATGATAACGTTCCGATTTTTAGGTTAGGTTTTCTTGAAATACAGTGTTTTTGTTTACATAATTCAAAATGGCTGACAAGGTAAAATTGGACAAGGTTCGATTCGGGTTGGTGCTTCAAATGCATTGAGAAAAATTTTATGATTTCGGGACAAACAGCTTTTGGGATATATGCCAAAAAGCCAATTAGTTTATATCTCCGAACCACTAGAAAGTTTGGTGTAAATATGCAAAAATGTTGCAGAGTTATAGCCTTACAACCATTTTGGCGAGTTTTAGATCAGAGGATTGGCAGTAAGTGCGCCAAATTTCATAACTTTCCCACAAGGGGCATCGACTTCATTGGCAGAAAATGAAGAATGTGAAGAAAAAGAATGACCAATTGCAATGATGGGTGAATGGCGACTGTTTTAGGGCATTAAATTAAATTCAGCAAGAATGCATTTTGTTCGAAGATGCAATGAAAAAAAGAATCTTTGACACACAATATCATGATTGATCAAGGTGGAGCTATTTGTTTTTGGATCTCTCAAAAATGACACTGTTGATGTTTGTGAATAGTGCTCTGATCTTTTGTGCCATGTGCCATGCATTTTAATGATCCTGGCGGTCCGTAGGTTGTTATATGCCAAGCTTACGCTGACAAGTCAGAGAACAGTCCCAGTTCAGGTTACAGAACCTGGTCGGAACTCATGAATTGTCATGAATTTTAGCTGCAATGGATGACCTCAAACCATGTTCTACCTCACATTTATAAACATACATGAAACTTTCCTTTTTACACCAAAAATCTGATTAAAACACTAACAATGACCATTTCAATTCCCAGTACAGTTTACATCAAGGCAGAGAAACTCTTAAAAAACTTCTGTGGTTTTATAACCCTTTTATATTAAGCAAGCAAACATCCGCAGATAAACACTCCTTGCACCTGCAGACATTCACTGGATCAATGTTTACTGTAGAATGGCGATGCAATAAACTCAAAACATGGGAAGCGCAGTCTTTCTCTCTCTCTTACATGAGAAATGTCTTTGATTAATGTTGCTGACAAGGCTCTCGCTGTTGTTTGTGTGTGTTCAGCTGTACTGAACTCTCCCTTGGGTAATGAGTTTGAATTATTCATGAGGCCTTCTCTGATCTTTTTAATATTCACGTCACACAACTCCGCCTCCTTCGTGCACTCAGTCTCTCCCCATCACTAATGGATCATTATAAGGTTTAATTATTAGTAGATTGTGCAGCAGTATTTGTTTCCTTTATAATGCCCCAATTTACAAGGAAGTAAAAGTATGAATGACTGACAGCACTGCTATGATTTATTTTATTTTTTCATAGTTTGTACAAATTGAAACATTGTACACGGTAGAAACATAATTAAAGGACTATTTAGTTGATAATTTAACATTGGTTACTTTGTTTTTAAAACATTTTTGTTTTTAGAACATACATATTGATTAAATAAGAGCAGATTATTTAGACTAAACATAAAACACTTCTAAAACAGCCTACTAACAGCTTTTTTTTTTTTTTTTACAAAAAATAGCCTACTTACACTTTTAGGAAGATTACACTTTGATTCTTTTGCCTTTTCCATATTTTGTACAATATAAAAGATTTGCAATTTTCCTCTTTCTTTAATATTTTATTTAATCTTATTTTTTCTTTCATATACAAATATTTGGATAATGTATTTTAAAAAGCATTACTCTATTATGTATTTCACAAAGAAATAATTGAGTTGCAATAATATATAATGATTAGTATAACATTTATATAAAATTATATTATAACATTATCCCTCTGGCACAACCCACAGGGAGAGGTCAACACGTGAGAGTTTGCTGCTGGATAACCATGATTTTTTTAATGTATTTATTTATTTATTTATTATTTTGGGAGCTAGAAGTAATTCATCAAAAAAGCTGAATAATTAAGTTTTCTGATTAGTGTATAATTTCATTCCACATCAGAAGGTGCAGTGCTTCTATTTTTCCCAGTGCATCAAACATTTTTAAATTTGAACAAAAATGAATTTTAAGCCCCGAGACTATTTTTGCTGGAGGTCACAGTAGTGAATGTTTGCAGATATACAAATGTGCAGTTTATGATGGTGTTAGAAATATGCTGGAGGTGCTGTGACCTACTGTTATCAGAAATGACTACTATGGGTGAAAGCTTTTCTACGAAGCCAAAACACAAACCAAGGTAAAAACCTCGAGTCACTGTGGTCTGCATTCCACTCCGCTGCAGATCCATCCATAAAACCTTTTTTGGTATACATCCTGAGGATTCTTTTGTATGTTTTTCATAGCACCATCTGCACTACAGCTCTAGATCAAGGGCAGTTAATAACGAACATCCGTTTGGCTTTGATTATGTTTAAACCAACTGGAAAGATCAATAGCATAAAATATGCTGCCTTTTGTGTATTCAGTATGTATATTGAGAGCTTGCTAATGTTCAAACCCATGCTACAATCATGAGACAAATATGTGAACACCAGGTGCATCCTGAAAACATGGCTCTTTAAAGGCATTCCAGTGTGGTAGCATCAAATCGATCACTGGTATAGACACAGCTGTGCTGGAGTGTGTTTACCTGGATGGCCAGTGCTCGGGACACCACGGCTCGCAGATACTGCATGGGCTCTTCAGGACCTTCCCAGCGCTTCTGCCAACTCAATGGACACTAAAAGAGGCACGCAACAATAATTTATACAAGCCATGTTATGATTTGGGCGGCACAGTGGCCTTTCAGTTGACCCTGTTCCTACAATTGCAATGGCATTGGTAGAAATGAAACAAACATCCATAAAAAGGCACTACATTTGACATGAAAATGTAATGGCAAATGCATTTTTCAGTCAGAACTGGGACGAACTAACCAACGGACCGATTTCATTGCACAACATCTGAAATGTTATTTTGGTTATTCTAAAAGTATGTCATCATAGTGCTTGGGTATTAACACCTCTTATATTAATCCACCATCTTAAGCAACTGCTTTCCCGCAAAAGAGCCAACAAAGAGCCTTCTCCCACCTCCAAAAGTAAGATGACATGACTGTGCAAGTGTGCATACTGCATTTCCTCTACGTGCTCTAAAACCCCTATTGTACATAAAAAATGCCTTCTCCTAACGCATCAACTTCCATTTTTCCTCATTTTTCTTAGTTTTCTTTAATGAAAAACAAAACAAAACTGTGATCCACTGTGACTGGATTATATGCATGTGTATCGTATTTGATAACTGAACTGCTGGATACTCATTTTAAAATGGTAGAAATCTGCCCCCTGTATGTTTTTTTTGTACAGTATACTTGTGAACATGGCCTTTTTTATTGGCTAGAAAGTCAAACATTCGCAACTCTTCACATGTGGTGGAATTCTGTGCTGATGAATGCAACACAAACTGGTCAAAAACGAGGAACATGCTGGTCAAAAAATAGAGCTGTACATCTGAGAAGACACTGGGTACTGACCAGAGCTTCAATAAATGTTGCTCTTTCAAAATAAACACTTGATATTGATATTGAGTTCAAATTATGAAACCCATTCAGACCCTTTATACGACTGGGCACCTCCAGAACAATCCCATTCTATTAAAATCTTCATGAATTAGGATACTGCAAGAACCTGCTCCCTCACCTCCTGGTTCAGAAGAGCAGTGGCCAGTTTGTGCACATCAGCAGTCAAGAGCGACGTCCCTCTGATGACTTTACTGAGTGATGCCAGTGATTGGTGGATGCTCTGGACCAATCGCATACCATTAAACTGCTCGAGTTGGATGAATGAGAGAACAGGAGACCCCACGCTCTCGCTAGGTGGAGCTACCTTCTGATGAATCAGTGATGAACCCTGAGAAGAGAGACGCAACACAAGTTATCAGCCAATCAGAATCCAGATACAGACCAGAAGAAAGTGTTTAATGTTGCAGAAAAACAAAGTGGTGGTGTCTGCTTTATCATACAAATCGAACTATTCTAGAGTTGTTTCCTCATCAAATAACTCACGTTGTTTTTGCATTCATTCATGTAATATTTGTATAATCTCATATTCCATTTCTGGGTGTTCAATACACTGAAATCCTCCTACCTCCAGATAAGACAAAACCAACTCACTAATTAATCAGGTTTAGAGTTCCTCCCACTCCCATTAATCAATCAGGTTAAGCTGAGCACCTCCAAGCTGAGCTAACACACAGACCTGTTGTTTTGCCAGAGGAACAGATAATTCCTAATGGTTAGATGAAATGGCATAAATGGTTGGATGAAACCAGCAGAAAAAGTAAAGAACATTTCATTAGTGAACGGCACTAGAAATTTGTTTGATAACCAAACACGGCTGCTGTTCTGATTCAGAAATCACGAAATACAAATATAACGCTACACAGTAAAATCCTAAGAGTTAAATTAACTCTACTCGGAGTATATTTGGTCCCACTCTATAGAGTTAAACCGACTCTGAGAAAGAGTAAATTAATAATCTATTTTCTTCATGTTTTTCCAAATCTGCATGGAAAATGCAAACTAAATATTAACTATTCAGAAAGGGACCAAGTCCACTCCAGAAAGAGTAAAAACAGACAAAAATAGACTGTTTAGTTCAAATAGACTTATTTAAATAACTCTCCTTCAGAGTTGGTTTAACTCTATATATAGTGGGACCAAATACACTCTGAGAAGAGTTAATTTAACTCTTAGGATTTTACTGTGCACCTTGTTTGGCTAATAACGACTTTTAATTCAAGCAGCTATGTGTGCAGGTTTACTGTGAACTGCCAAATGAAAGCTAACATTTTTTATAATATTCTAAATGTTCTATTTAAGATTATAAATATAATTTGACACTTTAATTACGGGTAATAATGAGCGTATTAGCACGGTAAGCAGAAGTGCTATGTTATGACTAGCTGTAATGAAGGAGGCGGGGCAGAAGCGTGTGCACAGGAGGAATAGAAAATAAGAACCGGTTTATAGAAGGTACTGTGCTAGTCTAGAGAAATCCAACATTTATGTCCAAAGTCAGCCCACGGGGGTGAAGCCCTCAGAAGTTTAATGTCACCTTCCATGAGACACCTGGCCGCACTAATAAAGCTCCTCTTGACTTATTTAAAGTTAGACTGGTGTATGTATTAAACAGGGTTGGAACTAAACCCTACAGACTGTGGAATATTCTGAAAGACTTAATACATCCCCATTAATAATCTGAAAGAATTATTGTTAAAACTGTTACAATGCAATCTACTTTGGTGTCTTTCATTACCTTCTATCTCAAAGCTCCAGAAAGCCACTAAAAACATTGATGTGAGTCTTTCAACTTAAAAGACCATTTCTGCACCAAGAAAACAAGTGTTCAAAAGTGTAACTTCACACTGGAGACTGAAGCAGGCGTTTATGATTGAAAATCAAAATGTACTGGAAAATCAAAAGCCTCCCCATAGCTTCCACCACTGAGTGACATGAACTTATTACCTTTGGGGATGCATCAGAGGAGGAGATTGTTTTCTGAGTATAAACGTTCATGACGGATTTATATTTTGGGGGGTTAAATTATTCAATAAAATATATAATTATAGCAAATTAGTAAAAGGTTATTTCTACAGAAGATACTTATCAAGTCCATCTTTCTGATTGAAAAAAAATATATATATAAATATACTGTGACTCAAAGGATATCGACAAACTGACCAACTGGGATTTGTTGTGGTACCTGGTTGAGACGTTTCCAGAGATTGAGAACAGGTGAGAGAGCGTTGGACCAGATCTCTCTGTCAAACTTGGATCCGGCTGCAACCGGTCTGCTCAGGATCCTCAGCTGAGAGATCACCTGAATCAGATTCAGATCAGAAATGTTAGCAATAATCAAAGCATGTAAAAAGTATTGTTGCTTAAGCCCCTGAAAACTAAATGATGCATATAAAAAAGACTGTCTTTAAAATATTGACGTACATGTTTCTATTTTTTAAGGTATGGCAACAGTAAACTTTCCCAGATTTGCTGAACTAGGAATAATGGATTATTTTCGTGTTTTCATGCCATCATTTATTATCCCAAAACCTGACTTGTTGAGCAGAGAATCCAAATAACCATTTAACCACTTCTTTACAGAAGAAGACACACACTGGAATTTTGGTGGTGTGGTCAGCACTCAGAACAAGGTGTCAGACGAGTGTGAAGTTTTCCCAATAAACTGAAATCACTCCATCACACACCACTCTACCTCAGACTCATGTGGAAGCTTAATACACTCCCTGGCAAAAAAAGGTCACGCTACAATACTGTAGATAAGCTTCTATAATCTTCTGCAATGTCACAAGTGTTATTTCCATGCAGTGTTGCATTAATTTTTCACCTATATCTTGCATTATCGGACACAAGCACAAGATTTTCAATGGGGTTTCTGTAGTCGCCAATCCATGTGTGAAAATGATGTCTCATGTTCCCTTAACCACTTTCAGAATTTGAGCTTGATAAACCTGGCATTGAGGAATCTACCAGTGCCATCAGACATGGAAAAAGGCATTGATGGACTTGAGCACATACTACTGCTGAACCTAGACCTGGCCAACTCGCACTGCCCCTACAGGCTTGTACGGTAGGCACTTGGCAGGATGGGTGCATCCGCCTTTCTTCTAACCCTGATGCACCCATAACTCTGGAACAGAGTAAATCTGGACTCATCAGAGGACATGACCTTCTTTCATTGCTCGAGAGTCCAATCTTCATGCTCCCTAGCAAACCTTTTTTCCAGTTAGCCTCACTGTTTAGTGGTCTCCTTGAAGCTACACAGCTGTTCAGTCCCAGTCCCTTGAGTTCCCTTTACACTGTACATGTTTAAAGGCTCTTACTTTCACTGTTAAACATAGCCCTGAGTTCTACTGTTGTTGTTCTTCCATTTGATTCCACAATTAATTTTAAGTGGTCACAATCATGATTATTCAGGAATTTTGCCCTGCAACATGTCTTTCTTGAAGACTATGTTCTTAACCCAATTTGAATAGTTTCTGCAATGTCCTTAGATGTTTTCTCTGCTTGTTTCATGCCAATGGTTTGACCCTTCTCAAATCTTTTTCACTACTACTGGATGTGTTTTCGACATGGTTGTTTAACAAATGAGAAGCAACTCATTGCACAATGTGTTGCCGATCAGAAAGATAATTGCCCATGGTGTAATGATCCAATATGAGGATTGTACTTATTTGCTCAGTTAAATCCAGGTAGCGACTTTCTTTTGGCCAGGCAGTGCATATGCTAAAATTTTAATCTATTTCTTCAAATAGGATACAAAGTTTGTAGGTAGTTGATCTCAGACCTTTATACAAATCTTTAATCTGAAAGTATTGTCAATAAATGAATGTATGAAGTGATCATGGTGCCTTAAAGTACACTGTAAAATAAAAAAAATACAAACCACCAAAAAAACAACCCATTGACAAAATGGCAACAACAAAATAATCAATGATTAAAATTATATTAAATGAGTTTAAATTTTTTTTTATAATAACTCATAAGGAGACGCTACAAAAAGCAGTTTGAGGTTCCAGTCTCTTCCAGTCTCCTTTTTGCAACACTTCATTTCTGGGTAGTTTTCACCCAAGCTGCTTAAAATATATTCCAGCTGAACCGATGGGTTAAAAATGTAATGTAAAATAACAAATATTTACCCTGTGGTTGGTTTAGTTCACATTTGGCCAAGCTTGGCTCAAAACAAGCCAGCATTCATCAGAGTTCAGAGCCGTGACACACAGACACACTCTCTGGGATTGTGGTGAGCTGCGGTGAGGCTGTGGGCGACTCTTGCTCATGATAAATCGATCTCATTACAGGAGCGAAACACACACTGTTTTTACAGCCATGTGTGTGTGTGTGTGTGTGTGTGTGAGAGAGAGTAAATGTGGCAAAGATCAGTTTGAACCCGACAGAGACAAATGGAAGGGCGCTGAAACTATCTGAGCACAGAGAGACTGTAGTCAGAAAAGAGCGAATGTTTAAGCTAGAAAACAGCAGCTTTCTACTCGAGCTGTCAATCAAGTCAAAATATTAAACATTGTACATCTGCTTTGTGGCTGATTGTGATTGCTGGGGTCATTTCAAAAAGATTGCCAATGATTAGAGAAAAATGACATACTTTTGATGAAGTAAAATTTTGCTCACACTACAAAATGATTGCGATTCACTTCTGGATTAAAAAACAGCCGTATGAGAGAGTTCTCCATCTGTCTGGGTTTATTACCATCTCCACCCCACAGGAAAGAACACACACAGCACACAGCTTTGATGCAGAGGAATGTCCTGCTCAGCACAATGTTCTCAAAACATCGCTGACCCCTCTTCGCCTCCAGACACGCAGCAGTGCAGGGAAATAATATAGTATCGCCAAATATATTGCTTTCATTTCAGCTCTTGAGACATATTTAACCCCTTCAGACTAGATAACTGTATACATACGTACTGTAACCCAGGCAACTCACAGTATGCATTCACATCTATGCAGTTTAGCAGATGTTTACCCAATCTGACTTGTACTGAATAGAGTAGTTGCGCAAGATGGCGCTCATTTCCAGGGTGTACGTATAGGTCGTTGTTTCCAGGCAGTGATCTTCTGAGTTTGATAAGCAAATTAAGAGAGTTCGAGGTGACTGACCTTCCAAAGTTTGAATGTAAACGTCCCATGTGGAACAGTTCATCTGAATATAATCTGCAGATAAGCGTCAATTTTCCCAGTTAGATCCTGAAGCACGAGCTGAATGGTTAGCAAAGATCTGATGCGACCCATTCACCCATGCAAGACAGACCCATGCTTGCAGCAAAACTTTACTTCAAATGAGTCGAGAAGATTAAAAAAAGGAAGCTTTGCCGGTTTTTTTTTCACTGGAACAACTTCTCTGCTGACAACACAAATGTATTTTTTCTCATGTAAGCCCAGAGCAAAAGAACCCAATGGTCAGATTCGATAGACAATAAGAGATGGAAGCAACACAACAATATTGTTGCATTACAGTGGATGGATAGTAATAGCAATTATACAATAAAATGTAAGGTTATGTATATAAAAGTTTATGATCGAGGGGTGAGAAACATTATTCTGCCCATATATTGTTTAATCGTGCCTCAGATGGCAGCAGTCTGTTAATATGACAAGTATATTTTGTCTTAAAGAAAATCTATCGCAGTGAGTGAGATTTTTTTTTCATAAAGTGATGATGATGCTGATAGAATGTGTGTAAAACAATATCATCATTATTGTGGTGCTACAAGCTCAAATTGAGTAAAATATTCAAAGTTTCATTTAAAAAAAAAAATATATATATATATATATATATATATATATATATATATAAAGAGGTTTTAAAGAGGTTTTGTCTAATACTATAGACCATACTTTAAAGTTGTTAGGTTTTTAAAAACAAAAACTAAAAATCAGGGAAACCGTGACAACAGTGTGTTTTATCAGACTGAACCAGCAAGATTTTTGTGAACTGTCACACACCTACTACCTACAATTCACAGGTAATGCTACAAACTGTTAAATTAAGTTTACAAACTTTTGCTACGTTTATTGCAATTTCTGTCACATTTCCATTCGAGTACCAGTTTTTTTAACAATTGTTATATCGACTCCATACTCTGAGGATTTTCGTTCTTTCTCATTGACGTAAAATTCTAACTAATGGTCCACCTGCCTGATGAATCTCTTTGTAACTGTTGAAGACAGGACATCTGAACATGTTTACCTCATAATTTAACCTTAACATATCCATTTATCTTGGAATCTTGTGTAAAAGAGTGCAGATTGGACCAAGATTACGTCATTCTGTGCAACTAGTCCATGAAGATAGACACTTGAGCTAGTTCATGCTCCCCTTGAGAACCGAACCCATGACCTCTGGTGTTTCTCTCCTGCACAAAGCTTGTTCAGAGACAAATGTAGTCTAGCGTATTGTGTCGTTAAGATGAAAATTAACCATACGTAATGAACACTGATCCTCATGACAGTGGTGCTGTCCACAAACCTGAGAGCTGATGATTCTCTGTGAAGATCGCTCAATGTTTGCAGGCAGGCCGAAGAAACCAGGTCTGTCATCTTCAGGAAGAGCATCCACCACTATCCGATAATCCTGGCAAATGTAGATGTACAGATGGTGAAGGGTTCACATAAAGAAACTTAATTTTTTTAAAGCTGCATAATTTTTATATTTGGACAGATCTCAAAGAGTTCGCTGTGGGTAATATGGGCATTATGGGTCATAATAGTATCAAAAGTAAACTAATTAATGTGTAGATGCAAACAAATATTACAGAAATTAATGTGAAAATGTCAGAAAAAAACAGACGCAAGAATTAACTTCTATATATTTTAAAAAATAAATAAATAAACCGGGCCCAGGTTGCTCATCTCTTTCTCTTATATTCTGTGGAGCAATGGTGTGTCCTCACCATGATGCTGCATGAGTTAGGGAGGTGTATCTGAGCAGGGAAAGCTGGTGTTTTCTTGCGGGAGCCGGAGAGTAGCTGAGCGCTAAAGAACTGCTGCAAGTACGAGCGTAGCACACGCAGGTCACAGAGGTTATCTATGCGACCTCCGTAGATGTTCTCTAACAGACCAGTCACAAACTCCCACTGAAACGACTTCCCCCCTGAAACAGTAACAAAAGCAAAGCTTGTTTATATCAGATATCAGTTCATTTAATTCTAATTGTTTACTTTCAGCTATAATTTGTTTGGTATTTTGTCATCAATTTGTCATTTGCCATCTGTCTTTTTAAAATGTCAACTCTATACTTTTTTGTACTCTAAGTAATAATCACAGATTTTTGTTTGAGTTCAGTGAGAGCATCATGGTTGACATAGGAGTTACAGTTCTACTAAGTGATGTTCCAGCTCACGCGGAGTCTCGCTGCCATGCCATCACTCCTTAGTCTGCTAATCACCAGCGGTGTGCTAAAATTATAATTTGCACATGGCTGGTGAATACTTATGTCTCTTGCCGTTCCCTTTGGTCTGTGTGTTTTCTCCTTCCCTCTCACATCATATTCCCTCTTTGGGAAAAACAAAGCACATATAGATGTATTATGACACAAGCAAAATTATGTTGAATCACTGTACGCTGCTACTCTGAAAAAGACATGTTGAAAAGTTTTCTCTTTTTCCAGATATTTTTGGTTTCCTCATTGAGTGTTCAGGTAATAAATGGCCATATTTGTTTGTGTTAAATGATAAATCTTAATGTTGGGATTGTTGGAGCCACACAGTGAGTCTTCGGCATGACCAGTACCAACACACATGGAAATTTGATTTAAAACTCTTTCCTAATAGTTAGATCTAACTTCAATGTAGTTAATCTGTAAACAAACCCTCTGTACCCCAAGTCCGAGAATTTCAATTCTAATGTGGATAAACACAATCAACCCTGAGCTCCCAACATATACAACCAACCTTCAAACAGCCGGTCGATGATCTCGAAGCCGGCCCTCAGGTCTGACAGAGAGAACTCGTAGAACTTGGTCCATCCCTGAGACACATCAAAACCATTATTTTAATCCAATCATCAGAACATCAGCCTCTAAGAGTCTGAATCTTGATTAAAGTGGAGTCATTTTTCATAAGATAGACATTAATTCCATGCGTTCACTTAAGTCATTCGTCTTTTCTCCATCCCAGACTTCTCATTTGTTCTGATTCAAACAGCACCCTTTATAAATCTGTCATAAGATAACATTGAAACTAGCAATGTCACATTAATGCTCTGGTAATTCAGCGTCATTATTAGGTCAAAAATGTCTTAGTTTGTTAAAATATGAAATTGTGCATGGTGATTTTTGAGGGTCTCAAGGACACCTTACAGAAGACAATATTGCTAGTGTTCCAGGTATTCAAGAGTAATTGCAGAAGTTGAGAATTCCAGCATCCCGAGGGTTGTTTGTGGATGACTTGGGAGTTGTAGCCATAGAGCAGCGTAGTGAACAGCATGGTACTTTGCTACAGGTAGGTACCTTCCTATTGATGGTCTTAAAGATGAGAACTAATTTCTGGATGATTTTTCTGGACGTCCATCTCTTTCTACTTTTACTTCATTATACATTCTTTGTAAAATGTGTAATTTTAAACTAATATATTTCCGCTGAACCAGTTTGTTTCTTAAACGAAATGTCATTTTGGAAAAAAATAAATAAAATAAATAAAATAAATAAATAAATAAATAAATAAATAAATAAATAAATAAAAATCACATTTAGATGAATCAGTATGATCCTTCTTGGGTTTGGTTTGCATCGTATGCCTATACCCCCTTTAGACATCAACTGAGTGAACTGCTCACTTCTCTGTAGAGATCATGAACACAAATAAATAAATAAATATAAATATAAAACAGAAAAAACATAAATAAATTAATTTAAAAAATTATGTAATAAATAAATAAAAAGAAATCATGAACAAAAGTTTTGTCTGTAGCTAAGGCAAAAGCAGTTAAAGTCCCCTCTTTGTAAATTTACATTATAAATGGTGTACTTTGATGGTGTTCTTGATACTCTACAGGAGTTTGACAACCCAGTCACATTGGCTGTCTGTTAAGCTGCCATTCCTTCTGGATTTGATTCACAGTAACTTAAATCGTGTTCTGAGAAGGAAAAGACCCTTTACGGGTTTAAACCAATAAATGTCAGAATGCATTTCAAAACAAGACTTTAGCTTAGCAGAGTTTCATCGGTGAAACAATGAAATTTGACATCATGCTTTTGACAAATGGTTCCTTAATGTAGTAAGTAAAAATTAAATTTTTTTGTGGGAGCCCTGCATGGAAGGTGTAGCATAACAATGAAAATTGACAATGTATGTCCTTTAAATGAAGTAATCATGAAGTAATAAAACGAGTGCTCCTTACGAGTGCTCTCTTGAGACTATGTCAAACACTAGAATGAAAATGCTCAGTTAAACTAGTATAGGAACAATTTGAAGCTGCAAAGCTTTATTTCACAGAGTTTTCATTTGGAACTGTAAAGTTGACAACATTAAATTTGAGCAAAAGATCTGAGGCAGGAACACCTTCAAAGTACAGTACTTGGAAAAGAATCGGAGCAACCAATACAAAAAAACATGTAGTTGATGGACCATGTCTAGGTTTGTGTACCTGAGGAATATAATTGCGTCTTTCCTGACAGACAGCGTGAAACCACGCCAAACAGAATAGAGACTGTGCTCGAGGCAGGAGACCGGCTTTACTGATCTGCTCCGGACTCCAGGACTCATAGGTCCTCTTCAGGTTCTTCTTCAGTCCTGGAGGAGCCTGCACCCACACATACATTATAAGAGACTGGAAGTTAAATTGAACTATCTTTTTTGATTAAAATTATTCCTATGGTGGCAATTTATACTTTAAATTACATTCTTATTTTTATTAATCCTTGCATAAAATAATACAATTGTTTTAAAAGTCGGTTTGTATTTATGCTTGGTCCATTTCAGTTGGCATCAGATCAAAAACTGCCGTATTCCACCAAGTACTCCTGCCTATCAACCTAGACAAAAAAAGCTGAAAACAACAGTTTTTGCAAAAACATTTGGATGCATTCCTATTAACAAAACAATCCTATAAATTGATGATAAATGCTTGGAAAATGGGATTTAGTGGATTTATGTTCTTCAAAATCAAGTAAAATGTGTTGATGTTTGATGTTTATTGTACTAGAAGCAGGGTCTAAAGGGGTTAATAATGAAACAAAAGAGAAAAGAACGTCTTAATTTACAAGTGAATATTCATTGAAAATTCACATATTCTTCTTCTCCTTAAGGCTGTTCCCAGTTTAGGGATCACCACAGCGAATCATCTGTTTCCACCTAACTCTGTCCTCAGTACCCTCTTATCTTGCACCAACTACCTTCATGTCCTCTTTCAGTACATCCATATATCTTGTCTTTGGTCTTCCTCTTGACCTCTTGCCTGGGATCTCCATCTCCAACATCCTTCTACCATTATAACCAGTATCCCTCCTCTGCACATGTCCAAACCATCTCAACCTGGCCTCTCTGACTTTGTCCCCTAAACAACCAACCTGAGCTGTCCCTCTGATGTGCTCGTTCCTAATCTTGTCCATCCTCGTCACTCCTAAACTGAACCTCAACATCCTCATCTCTGCTACTTCCATCTCTGTCTCTTCCTCACTGCCACAGTCTCCAACCCATACATCATAGCTGCTCTCACTACTGTTCTGTACACCTTTCCTTTGATTCTTGCTGACACTCTTCTGTCACACAACACCCCTGACACTTTTCTCCACCCACTCCAACCTGCCTGCACTCATCTCTTCACCTCTTTTCCACTCTCCCCGTCACACTGGACTGTTGATCCCAAATATCTAAACTCCTACACCTTCCTGACCTCAGCCCCCTGTAACCTCACTGTTCTATTTCCCTCCCTCTCGTTCAAACACATGTATTCTGTCTTACTGCGACTGACTTTCATTCCTCTTCTTTCTAGAGCTGACCTCCAACTTTGTTCCTCCACCTGCTTACTGCTCTCACTACAGATCATAATGTCATCTGCAAACATCATTGTCTACGGAGATTCCTGCCTGACTCATTTGTCAACCTTTCCATCACCATAGCAAATAAAAAGGGACTAAAAGCCTTGATGTAGCCCCACCCTCAGCTTGAACTCCTGTCTGACCTACAGCACATCTCACTGCTGTCTTACTCCTCTCATACATATCCTGAACTCCTCTGAAATACTTCTCTGCCACTCCTGACATCCTTAAAGAGGACCAATGCTCCTCTGTTGGCACCGTCATACGTTTTTCTGAGTCCACAGAAAATTCACATATATAAAAACCCTTGCTTTATTATTTATCCTGAGCCATTCAGAGCTTGAAAAATGCAAACTTTAATATCCTTTAGCAAAAAAGTACAAAAAAGGCTACGTCCAGTTAATTTCTATATATTGAATGCCTACAATATTTGTATTTTTAAAGGTCAATCACGTCAACTGTTTCAAAACAAAAGAGACTTTTTCCTAATAATGCTGTTGTTGTTTTTTCTGCTAGCAACAGCAGTAATCCAAAAAGTTGAACTAAAAAGCATCTCGTGACAAGTCTCGTGAGAAAACAAAAAAATAAAAATTGATCAACATTCCAATACAGGAGTCGATTCAAACTGGTGCTGTATTATAAATTATGGATGCTTTCCATTGTGCTATTTTGTTTACGTCTGCTTACTTTTACTTTAGTTGCTATAAAGAAAACTCTAGTGAATGCTTCAGATATGTGTCTGTTTTGCTTTAATGGAAAAGTAATTAGCAAGTAGTTCAATGTATTACTTTTCAAAGAGAGAATGTAAATATTGTGACTGACTACTTTTTGTAGCGTAAGTAGCAGTGCAAAATGCCTTCTTTAGTCAAGGTATCCACGCTAATACTTCCGTTCAATGTTAAACAGTTTCTGAATCTTTACCCAATCTTCAGTTCTTTTTAACTCACAAGTGCATTTCCTATTACATACTGCCTGAACACTGAGAAATGGAAAACTAATGCATTCTCCAGTGAAGGATGTGCATATAAACTATAGCCTTTGTTCTATAGCAAGAACTTATCCAATTCTGCCTCAAAATCTGAAAAAAATTAAAACGGGGAGGTACTCATTACTGTTTTTATTTGTGTTATTTCATTTTTTACGCTTGTAAAATATGATGAAGATAGAGAAATATTGATAACTTTGCAGAGTAATGACTTGTTTGGGTTCTCTTTTAATAAAGATTGATGAATAAAAGAAGCAAATACAATTTTCTGTTTTGGACACGTTAGCTTCAACGATCTGAACCTATAGCATGTTCTGTAATTCCCCAAACCTACAGAAAACACATTTTTGTGAGTTTCACATACTGACCTCGTAAGTGATCTTGAGGCTGGACTGGAGCAGAATAGGAGTGAATTTCAAATGGACTTCAGCAGTCAACCAGAGTCTGAACCCAGCTTTGGGTTTTAAACTGTTGAGCTCCTACAAATACACAAAGATGAACTTTAGATTAGCAATAAATAAATCTACAAATGCTGCATTACTAATAACCCTCATCTGTGGTCTGTGCCCTGATGCATACGTCCTGTGACTGCCATTGCCTCACACGTCTCCTAAACTTCCCCTGTCCCAATTCTAGAACTATTCCATCAAAGGCATGAAACTCCAAACCATTAAAAGAATGCAAATAATTAACCCTCATAGTTGCCGGTTTCACTCAGGGTCATTCCCTCACCCCTCATCAGACTGAAAACCCATTATAGATCTGCGGGGCTACACAACTTACAGAAATGAAAACAAAAAGCAATTAAAGTATCTGCAAGTAATCTTCCCTGCGCTCACAAAAACACACTGATCCGGTCTTCACTTTACAACGAGTAATTTCAGCCATAATTAACTCCTCCAGGAAAAAACGACAACAGGAGAGAGACAGGGCTTGATGGTGATGACACAGACAAACTCATTTTCAGACTGGGGGGGGGGGGGGGTGAGTAAATCACATGGTTTACAGGGTAGGTGCACTGCTTTCTAAACTATTTTTCTATGTGCTCTCTCTTTATGCTCTCTTAGTTTTTTCAAAGGGCTTTGACAGTGAAAGTGACAAAGGAGAATGTGTCTAAGACAAAGGATAATCTTGAGGTGGCCCCTGTTTATGAGGCATCATCCTCCCTCAGATGAGAATGGGACTTCTAGTGTTGACCCTCTTGTTGTCCCACCTTCCAAAATTGGAAAATTTTTATGGTCCCTTTCCTCACTTGAATGACAGGGTAGACTTGGTGGTCCTAATGCCATCAAAATGGGCCAGGGCCCACCAAATATGTTCTCAGTCATGTTCAAGACATAAAATCAGCAATTCAGCTTATTACCACCATCAATTGAAAATTATTAATGAAATGATAAACTTGGGGGGATGGGGGGGGGCACCTGGAAAAACTTTAGTGTGTCTTAAATTGCAAGCCTACATTGCTTTAGTGATTTTGCTTGAGTGGACCACCAATTTATTGAAATTGTTTTTCTTGGGGTCAATTTGACCCCATACATAATTATGTTACAGTCTTTGCTAAAATAAATTGTTATTAATTTTTATTCTTCAGACCACAGATTGAATATCAAGTTGACTGCTAGTTATCAACAATAGTCGGTGGGCCAATTGTGTACTGGCTCTTGTACACATTGTCCAAGAGGAGCTTGTACAGCCTCCAGGAAATACCCCATGGCACTAACTAGGATTTAATTCCACATAATGTAAAAGATTGATGGATGGAAAAGGGGAACGAACACCTTCTCCAGCAGAGGGAGCCATGCTGTGACCAGATGTAGGTTCTTCAAGCAGAGCCACTGAGAAGAGCGTGCACACTCTCTAAGCATGTCCAGAGCCAAATCTGCCTGACCCTGACCCATAGCCACCTGGAACACACAGAGAAAAAGTATTAAGTGTTAAATGATTGAGGTACTTTTCACCAGCCCATCTTTCTGAACGACAGCTGAGAATTCTTTCAAATGTCTGGACCTCATGGTAGTTGTCTCGGCCCACAGTGCTAGCAGCGAGCTCCTGCAGCTCCTGAGAGGGGTCCGCTCCAGGTGAGATAATAAGCAGCACCGGCTCAGTCGCCAAAGTTTCACTGTAAAGATGCTGCAGGTTCAAAGGAGGAGGAGACAGTTGCCGAAGCCCTGCACAGGATACATTTGACTCATCAGTGCTTAATAAGACTTTTTTAAAGTTGTGACCATAAAAACTTCATCAGATAGTTGCCATGATATAAAAGAATGCAAGTAAAAAAAAAAATAAGGTAAATCACTGTAACTCCTGATATTTTTCCAGCTGAGCTCATAAAATTACAGCTATGTTCAATCTCAAAATCATTGCAACAGAGTTGAGATTGAAGGACGCTGTTTATCTTAGTTCGTCACCATTTAACTTAGTTCAACAATTTTGAGCATAATTCGCTTAGATGTGGTTTGGAACACATGATACATGATCCTGTGTTTCAGGATTCTTTTCAGTCTGGATCAGGAGAATGATGGGCCTGCATTGTAAGGAAACAGTACAGCCTGGATTTTAAGGAAACTGTACAATGGCCCGGAATATAAGTACAGTGTATGGTTTGAATTGTAAGGCCTTCCTTTTAATGACGTAGTGCCTGGATTATAAGGATGATTGTATGGTGGGGATTGTAAGGTCACAACATGATCTGGATTGTAAGGGCACTGTATGGACTTGATTATCGGAAACAATAGCCTGGATCAGAAGTCCGTTGTATAATGTGGAATTAAAAAGCTGCAAAGTCAATGTACGCATGTTTTGAAAGAACGCTGTATGGCCTGGATTTCAAGCATTCTGTAAGGCCAGGATTGTAAGGGTGCTGTAATACTTGGTTTGTAAGGACACTGTTTGGCCTGGATCAGAAGGACAAAATGCAGACAAAACTGATAGACACCAGTGTACTGACCCACACATACGCACACACAACACAGCAAACATCGTTGTCATTCCAGTCAAGTTCTAGCTCCCGAGAAGGGTGAAACACCTCTATTACCATAGCAACCAATTGAACTGGCCAGAGCAGACAAAATAAGCTCCACAGATCAATTTCAACCGGGCTTCATTCCTCTAGTCAAAATGAAACTCTTTACAGTCCCTTTGCTTTGTGATTGGTTGAGATGTTTAAGTTCATCTGTTATTTTATTTTTATGGATGACTGAACTGAGAATGGTTTAAATGCTAACCACGCATACAGAGAGTTGTTTAGCCTAGACTCTAAGCATCATTAAATGACATTAAGTTAGCAGCGCTTTTAGGAGGATTAGAAACAAAATTCATTAGCATTTAGCACCACAGAAGCGACATTCGAAGTTGTCCCATAGGGTCTCTGAAAAATATCTTTAAGAAGAAAGAATGACATTTAAACATCAATTAACTATCTTTATCTCAACAGACACAAATAAATGCTCTGGACATTGTTGAGTGTCATTTATGCTAAACAAATATCCACCAAATCTTATTTGAGGCAGAGCAGAAAATGCAGAGCTAACTACAATATCTAATATTTATTAATTTTAATCAAAATATATCATTGAATTATATGAGCCTACCTAAATATGGACAAAAAATTTTAAAATTTACTAAAACAAAAACTGAAAGAACTAAATAAATAAATTAATGGAAATAGTTATTACCCTGGAAAAAAAACATTTCATAAAAGTCTAAACATATTTCAATAGGTACAATTATATTAATCTAGTTTTATAATCGTATATGCTATAAAACAGTCATAAATTAAAACCCTACAAACCATAATTCTTTAATTAAACAAAAAAACATAAATGAAATTTTAACAAATCCATATCTCAAAAGCAGAAGTCTTACGAGGCCAAGCCTGAGGGTGATTTTTTCGGACGCCTCTTTAAAGATTCACAGCATTCCTCTCATTCGCAATGACACAGCATTAGAGCTAACGGCAGAGGAGCGCTCATTAATATTCATCAACCCTGGGATTATTATATTTATTTTTCCATCATTATAATTACGGACTCAGCATTAATGTCGAAAGCCATTCAGAGGGACCCTATGGCTGGAGTCAAGGTGAGGTTAAAGTTTTAAGGGGGGGTAAAAAAGAAAGAGATGGAAAGGGTCAGAGAGCGGAAGACAGAAAGCGGAAGGAGGGGTAAAGGGGAATTGAGAGGTTTAAGAACCCCCTGTAAGAGTCTCGAGGGAGATTGTATATTTGTAAGTACACGTCAAGGCCTTGAGCAGGGAGAAAGTGTGTCTGTGTTGTTTAGGGAGAGATCTGGAGTTTGTGATTAACTCCAGGGAAGCGAGACGGAGAAGCCGGAAAACCATCAGGGGATCTGCCAGCCAGCATCACACACATGCTCAACCTTTAGTCTTTAATCTTTAGTCTCTGGCAAACACACCAAGGAAACCAACAACAACTTTTAGAAACTTTCTGTGAAAAAAAAAAAACGTGTCTGGACTTAAACAGACGAAATTGGCTCAATAAATAATTGTAAGTAGTAAGCTAATGTTCAGCAAATAACTACTATACTATTATAAATAAGAATTTTAACAGCTCTCTTATTTTTCTATTCACACCAAAAAAGGGCTTTAAATGAACACTTCAGGAGTTATGACATCATTTGCAAAGTAATTAAAGTTAAAATGTGAGACATTCTTTCAGTTTCATTTATAGACACAAATAGATGCCCTCTAGTGAGGAAAATAAGGGATAACCCTCAGAAGTACAAGACCTGTGATATGGCTTGTGTTTTTTAAAGTTCAGGTAAAAAAGGACAATTGTCCAAAAAAGTGCTTGGAACAATGTTTAAGGTTTAGGAGGGGTCCGTCTGTTTTTTTTTTTTTGTTTTGTTTTGTTTTACGTTGTCTGCTTTTGGGGGGATTTGTGAATTTTTCATTTTGTCTCAACACTTTAGCTTTTTTGCTACAAAACATAAAAACTTCATTCTGAATTTTTAGATTTGTGCATTAAAAATGTAATACTAATAATTTTAGTTTCTGTACAATTTAAAAATTTTGTTGTACTGAAAAATTTATAATCAAACATTTGAAGGGAAATTAAAATGTTCAAAAAGGGTTCGGACATCTAAAGATTTAGTAGTTAAAACATGCTTTAAAATCAGCAAATAAAAACAAAGAATCCATTATTCAGAATTCTACAAATACAAATAAATGAAGTGGGGGTTTTTTAATCAGTTAGACAGCCAAAGAGAGTTTATCTTGATTCATTTAAGAAATACTAGTTTTTATTAAATACCAGTGCATCAGCATTATTTTCAAGCTAGAACAGTAAAAGAATAAGCTTTCCAACAGAAATGCTAATCACAAACTAACCTCTGCTTCACCCTTTGACTGAATGTCCTACAGAGAATCCACCAGCGCCAATAAAAAAGGCTTTTCATTTGCTAATCAGTCAATTAATTTTACTCAACTAGGCTGCGGAAGCACCGGTGAGTGCAAAGCTGCTGATTTAACTGTGATTGGTGTGGGTTCAAAGGTTTTGGTTCAAGCAGCAGTTGTCTATCTAACGGTCTTAAACGGTTTTGCTACGGCTATGGTTCAATGGCCTTAAATTCTTTGGGTCATTTTCTCACCACACTTATCATATTTCTAATTGGTCAAGATTAACATTCAGAAAACGTGTTTACACACTACTCACAATGCGATGCATATTACAATATTATGTCCACAAATTTATTATTTTACAAAACTACTTTTAACCTATAGAAACTAATTATTTAACAAAACATTGGAAAAGAAATTGTAACATTTTTGAGACGTCTAGTTTGATTTGTGTTTCATTTCATCCAACTTCATCAATCCACCAACATCCAATTTCGAGTGGGGCAGCTCTAATGTTTGCAATAAGTTCTCTCTTTAACGCTAAGTGATTAAGAGAGATTGTTTTATAATGTTCATCCTGTTTCTCATTTAAAATGAAACTAAAGGATAATTGTCTTCTAGTAAATATCAAATAAAACCATAAGAAAATGCAAAGAAGTTGATCAGAAGCACCAACACTCCAGGAAAAATAGACACAAATCACAATCAACAACCAGAGGAAAATTGTTAGAGATTGAATAAGATCAAATAAAAATCTATAAATTACTGCACCTGGTTTATGAATTGCCTGCTTTGGATACGAAATTCCCAGCAAAACCGCCTACAGCAGGCAATTCGGGGCAAAATTAATTTAATTTGACACATTTCATGCTTTTTTAAATAGGAAACCTTGCAATAAAAACGGATGGAATTGATTGATGGTTTACCAGAATTTATGAGCAGGGCTACATGAAACCCGAGGGTACCGATCCTCTGGGAAAATCGATATTTCTGCAGATTGCAGTCCCAATCATTCACAGCACAACCCATTCAAATGTTGCACAGGCTCGTGTCTCGAGACAATCCAGTCTCAGGTGTCTACAGACAATTCAGTTGTATCATGCTTGGTTTGTGCTCCATCACTTGTGTAAACTTATCCATTAGGCTTCAGTTCAAAGAAATCAGGCTTTTTGAATTTTGAGCTACTCTTGGTGCCCACAAGCATTACCAGCTCTCTGGGAGCAACCAGTGTCTTTCTGTCTGCTTCCTTCACTCTGAGCTCTTGCTACAGGAGCAGCAGAGTGTTTGTGTTGAAGCTAAAGGAGACGAATGGGATGTTTGCGTTTCTTTTAATTGTGTCTCATTTCAGCCGCCCCAGAGAGCATCAATCAGCTCTAATTGTCTCTCTCTCTCTCTCTCTCTCTCTTTCTTTCTCTGTGTGTGTTTATTTGAGTTCTTTCACACTTGGCTGATTTGGAACTTATAATAAGCTGATGACTAAACCCAAATCAATTGTGCTGTATCGACCACACACCCGCTCTCTCTGTGTGAGGCTTTCACAATCTATCTGAAGGTTGAGTGGAGGATGTGGAAGCTAATTAAACTCCAGAGACAGGCTGGAGTCAAAGTGATGATGGAGACAGAGTCAGCAATGACCCTGAGCGAGAGTCCAGGCAACATCTGATGTAATAGGTAAATACTGCAATATTGAGGCACTCTCGACAATTTATTTCATGCCTGGAGCTTTGTTGAAAGCATTGCTAGAGACAAGAGATTTCCCGGTGCTTGACTCCCAAAACGTTTCTGATGAAGTAAAGATTCTAAAACACTAGATATGAGAGGCTGCACCCTCAGCCCCAAGGTTGGGTTTTGTGTATGATAAAGGCATGCAACCCTGACCCCAGAGGGAGGGGACAGTGTACGGTTCAGGGGATGCATGTCATGCAGATCGGGTAATTCAAAGTTCATATTGTCGTTTTAATTACAGACAGTTCACTGAGCTGTCTATGTAAGCATGTCATTATGTCTATACTCACCCAGAGCCTGAGAAGCAAAAAGTGCCATGGCACTCTGAAGGCGATCAGGCCTCAAAGCCTGAACCAGCAACACCTGAGATGGACACAAAAGGTCAGCTGATTCGGCCATTGTGATTCGGTGATGTGCTTGATTGACTGCTCACCTGCTGAAACAGGGAGATCTTCTTTGCGATGGAGGGTGGGATTTCCTGTTCGCAGCAGGAACTGCGCAGGAAGGAGAGCCAGAGGTCTGTGTCGCTTAGACAGAGAGACTGATAGAGTGAGGCAAAGGTGCTCTGGTGACACAGACAATTGAAGGTTGAGGGTTAAACTGGGGAAAAGGAGACTTGTATTGGGTTTTAATCCACACTGTTTATATTAACCTTAAGCAGCGCCACAGCCATCAGCCTCTCCTGGTCAATCCAAGATGGAAACTGCTCTCGCAAAGACTTCTGGGAATCCTGGGAAAACACAGAGCTTAAAAAGAGATCTCTTCTCCATAAGATTGTCCCCAAAACAGTTTTCCCAGGTTTACTATGTGAATAATTGTTTACAAAGCCTATATCATCTCTAAGATGGAGGAACATATGTTTTGACTTTTAAATGTGACTGTGTATCGAGTTATAGTCTTTAATACTGAAGAGTCTGAGACGTTGAAACTTTTTTCCAACCGAATCTATAGATCAAAACTGTGACGTCACCCAATTTGTTGTAAGATGTCCATTTTGGAGATGCAAGTGACATGCAGTTTCACAGGTTGTCACATAAAGGAGGAGGTTCATACAAATAAGTCATGATTTATAAAAATTAAGGTAAAAGATAATTAAGGTGTTTTTTGAACTTGGATGTGTTTCAACCTGTTGTTGGAGACTAATAATTATTAACAAATAATGAACTTTTCAAAATGATGATATAGGCTCTTTAAAATATTGCTTTAATCATAAATGTTATAAATGTTCATTTCAATGTAGTATAAAATAGCTTCTTTTGTGATTCATACCGTTTTGCGAACCATGTCTCCAACGAGGAGACCTGTGAATACGTCCCATTCCTGCTTCAGAAAATAACCATGAATCATCTATTTAAACATGTGAAAAATATAGATGCAAACAAATCTAAAACTACAAAAAATGTACAATTATAGTCAAGTGTGAGTGATTTTTTAAAACACATAAATTCAATATATTTACATGCAATAGAGAATTTCATTGAGCTCTAATAAGAACACATTGGTCTTGTTAGAGGATTCAACCCACTCACATTCTCCTGGAATAGCTCTGGGTTCATTCCCTTCACAAAGTGCAGAGCAAACATCAGCTGATCGGCCTGTGAATGACAAGAAACTCACAGCTTGACTCTCAGAGAAAGCAACGCAGGTCGATATGAAGAACGCCTGTTGGTCTGATGAATAAATGCATCAAGATGAGCTTATGTCAGCACCTGAGGCCTTTTAGGGTTTTAGAAAAACTGATTTGGTGAGGGAATATTTGTCTTCTTGTCATGGAAACATCTCAGTCTGTGTACATTCTGACAAAATCAATCGTTTAGAAATTCAGAGCAAGCATAAGACTCAAAGCCCTGTCATCATTGAGCCACTCCGACTAAGTTTAACAATGTAAAGTAATCAAAATGAATACAAATTTTAAGCATAATTTTAAAAAAAAAGAACAACCAGGTGTAGGCTATTTGTAAATGTTTGATGGGCTGAGTAATGAGAACACAAAGAGGCCCTTAATTTAGGTTGAATTAAACGGGTGGCTGACATATCAGCCTTTAAGAACAAAAATAAAAGATAGGTGTGTGGGGATGTAGCAATGAGAATATAAGAATGGCCCAGATTGGTCCTCGAGGCATTAGGTGGGTGGGGACATTGCTATGAAAATTAGTCCAGAAGGGTTTTGGGTGAATAGAGCTGTGGCTATAAGAACATAAGCAATGCTTGGATTGGTGCAGGATTTTATTTTTTAAAGGGGGGTCTGGTGGGAGCTTGAGGTTTGGGGATGGGGGCCTCAGAAAAACAACATAATTAATGACATTAAACATTAAAGAGTGTTTTACCTTGAAGAGTGAGCGGCAGATGTACTCATACACCATGTTCTTCAGAGTGTTCTCCAGCGTGGAGATCCGCATCTCTGTGGTCTCGCTCTCCTGTATCACATGAGTTTAGCCATTGTTTCGTCAATTCAGTTGAACCCATGACCCAGAAACATTAATATGTTTTATATAGTGATTTTTTTAAATGAGAATAAAATTGTTTGATTCAATCTGGTTGGGATTTTGATAAAAAAAATCTTAAAGCTACCAAATGTTACAGCTAAATTAAATGATGCAAATGCCAGTTCAGTTCTCTTTTAGAACTTATTAGCTCTGAAACACTGACGACAGGATCTTTAAAGCTACATATTTTTACCAGTTAACGACATTGTATGAAAACTATTGCTGTCAATCGCAAAAAAAAAAATAATCACAGAATTTTTTGCAATTACTCGCAATATAAACGCAATTAAAAAACTGAAACTTTTTGAAAAATGTCAATTATGAATTTAAACTTAAACTTTTTAAATTAAAAATCTGATTCAAATTCAACATTTTTTTTAACTAAGATTTTCTCATGTACCCTGTGATCTGTAGTGATCAACAATGGTCCCGTGCCAAGCTCAGGTAGGCGTGGGAATACATACACAGGATAACACAAAAACAAAAGAGGAAGCCAGATGGGAAGCGACAGACAACAGGGACAGAACTCCAATCACATGACCAATGTGGAAGTAAATACATGGGAAAACTATGAAACGGGTGAAAAGGCAGAAAATAAAGGCATGGATATAACAGACTGTGTTTAACAAAAAAAAAGTACTTCCTTGGTCTTACCCCTAATTGTGAGCACGTTAAACACATGGAAATACAAGAAGAAACCTCAACCGTTTTTATTTTTAAGAAACCTCAACCGCTTTTATTCTGACGGCACTAATAAAAATATTTACTGTAATAGTATTGTTAGAAGTGTCCGATCTATTAGAAATCTATTTCAGATCTATACAGCACTCTGTTACAAATAACAGTGTGACCCCTAGTGAAAAAAATGCACATTTTCATGAGCTCAATAAAACGCAGGGAAAACAGTGTTTGGGATGATAACATTTGATTCAGTTGAATGTGAATCTCCACTATGAAGATGAGTCTTCACCAGGAAAGCTACTGTTTGGTTTCTAAGGAAGAACAGAAAGGAATGTATGGTGCCTCCTTATTCAAGCAGATACTTGGCACAAATCGACATGATTGGATGGTATAAACAATTATTTGCATATGTGCCTAGCAACAGAATTTGAGCATAATAGGAAAACAGATCTGAAAAAAAAAATAGATATACATTTCAAGGATTCACATGTTTCCACGACAATGTTAGCTTCACTGGATCTGTTGTCTGATGGTGTATGCTTCACCTGTTTGGTCTGCAGTGCTCTGTGAAAGAGCCTGAGGAACGATGCCAGGCTGAACCGGTACATGTTGTTAATCTTAGAGAGATCTGTGATGACAAAATACATCTTACTAGCAGTCTCTGCGAGTGGCAGGTATGCGTCCCTTTCCTGTAGAGAGAGAGAGAGAGAGAGAGAAAGAGAGAGAGAGATGATGCACTGCTGCCATCTTGCTGTTTTATTGCCTCTTGTAGTGCTTCTGTGAGCCAAAGCAGCTGATTTGAGGTTTTGTTTTTTTAACTCAAATATTTAACAGTTTATTGGCTTTACCAGCAAACACGTTTCACTATAGCCCCAGTTTCACTTATTTTGTGCTCAAAATGTTTTAGAAACACTAAGAATTATCCAGTTTTTGGAGAACTAATCCTTTAAAGTGACATGAATTTATGAAAAGTTTAACACAAAGTTATATGAATAATATTCATATAAAAATTATTAACTATAGCTATTTTAATGGATATGAATTTTTTTGTTAAGAAAGTCACAATCGATTCGAAACAATTTATCAGGATTGTGACCTAATGAATGCTAACACAAAAAACCATGTTCCTGACCTGGTCGAGGGAGGTCTGGAGGCGCAGGGATTCTGTCAGTGATCGCTGGATCAGAGCGCTGCTGGATTTGGTTTGGTTCAGAGACTCAATCAGCTCCTTATTCTCCAGGATGTTCCCTTGAGCTGTCGCCAGAGTCTAAACACACAGACACACTCTCTTGTAAAATAAATAAGTATTTAACTACCAGTATATAAACATAGCACAGAAATGTATGTAAAGATATACCTAGGTTATTCTAAACAGCCTGAACCCATAGAGCTGAGCTTAATTTAAAGCAAATGTAGGGCATCAGTATGTTAGAAATGTGTTTAATTTTGAAATGTATTTTTAAAAATAATGCCTTGTGCGGTACATCATTAAACGTTTACTTTGTGTGGATTTTGTACAAAGTTTTATTTTAACGTTAATGTTTAAGCAACTTAGCTAATTGTGTGTCAGGGCCATTTGATTAGTGAAATTTAATGACCATTTAAAAAACACTTTTCTTTCATTTTCAAAGTCTCTAGGAAACTATGTAACAATTCTCCAAATCTGGTGAACACTTTTAGCACAGCTCATCAAAGATTCTTGAATCTGATTTATTGTAAAACAAGCAGAAAATGTAATTTTGATATTTTCTAAGCTGACTTTATGAGGAACTATATTAATTTACATTAAATAATTAAAAAACGTAAAAAAAAATTATTAATCTCAGCAAAAAAAAAAACAACTTTTGTCAGTTTTGGTTTAATGTAAAATAACGTGTCAATAAAGCTTGATTCAAATGATGCCTGGCGGTGGAAAAGGTTAGTGTACCTATA
Organism: Danionella cerebrum; assembly: GCA_007224835.1. Lineage (NCBI taxonomy): Eukaryota > Metazoa > Chordata > Actinopteri > Cypriniformes > Danionidae > Danionella > Danionella cerebrum. The sequence goes on from SRMA01026462.1 coordinate 122,468, forward strand.
ACTTGTATACTTATTAACACAGTTATCTGCATGAATAAAAAGGGAAACTTGTACTATGTAAGGTAGAGAATAATAAAAAACTAATTTGAAAATGTGAATTCGTTGATTTCATTTGGAGAATGTTGAGTGTTCACCTCGAGCAGAGACTCCTCAAGCTGAGCGAGCTGGATCTTCTTCTCCTCCTCCTGCTGCAGGAGGTCTGTTTTTTCTTTCTCCAGCTCCGGCTTCTCCTGTTGGATGGTCAGTGCTAGAAGCTAAGCACAACAGACACAGAAACATATTCAAAACACATTAAAAAAATATATTTATTAGAAATTACCGGTAAATATTCTGGAACACTGTCATTATGAACTGTACAACTTTGAACTATACTGTGTTTTAGTAACATTTCTGTCACTTCTGAACAGCTAGTGGAGTTTCAGCTTAATCCACCTGAATGGAAAGCAGGAATGACTGTTCCTTAACACCTAGACCTAGACCGGGGCCTTTTTAACTACTATACATGTTGCTATAATAAACTACCTTTAAAACAGATTTTTTGTGGCAATGTTTGATATTTTAGTACAACCCCAACTTCTTCTTTTTTTCAAGTATTTTCCAATAAATTACACATAAATTCCACAACAAACCTGAAATTGTACAAAAAATTGTAAAATATAATAAAAATATAATATACAATTCCAGGTAGTTAAAAATGGAGAACAAACAGTTTTTGCGTTTTATAACAAAATCAAAAGTGTTGCGAGAAAAGAGAAAAAATAGTAAATCCTTAAAAAAAGCAAAGACAAAGTCAAAACAATGTGAAAAATATAAAAAAAATACAAGTGAACCTCTCCTGAACCTTTTACACTGTTACCTTTTACACTATGCTTTTTTTAATGCCAGATCTTTGTAAAACACAAGCATTATCACAGGTCATCCAATGGTTATCCCTGCTTTTCACCTCTAGATGTCACCAATTTGGGCTCTGTAAAATGAAAGACGATGTGCATTTTCTCGAAATTTAATTATGATGAATAAATAGGAATTTAATCAATAGGTGGGTTTGTGTCATTCCTACTTAATTCAAAACAGACCATGTGATGCAGAGACTTCAAAGGGTTAAATTCCTGTCCTTTAACTTGCTGTTTTTACCAAAGAGATTATTTCCCTGAATTACAAAAGCTTGTTGTCCGAAGATAAAAGGTCCTGCAACATTTACCTTGTTGAAATTTGGGAGCACACATACATCCCTATACACACTCCGTAGGGTATGTTTATTTCTGGCTGTGCTTATATGCTGCATATTTGCTGTTTTCTCCTCAAAACAGTTTATGGACATCCTAAGTGTAATATATTTATATTATTTTGTAATGCCAATGTTAATAATGCTGTGCTCAACCGTTACTATGTAAAACCGTATTACAGAATACTAGCGATTGTATAACATCCTTTATTGCCTCATTATGCTTTCTAAACTCCAAGATGTCTTTGTCTGTTTTATATACTGCCCACATTTTATCTTTTATAAGAACATTTCCATCTCAGCTTAACTTGAGCACCCAAAATGGTGAGTAAAAGTTTGTCTGTCTGATGCATTTGATTACTGACTTCACAATCATTTAAGTAATGTCTCTATCGTTTGTTTTTTGATGTGAATTATTCCTATACAGTGCCCATTTGGCATTGTGTATTAAACAGTTCTACAAATATGAACTTAATAAATGTTTCTAAAATTAGTACAATAGTTTTTCTGCAATGGAAAGTAAGCTTGTCACAGATTGTCTTCTAAATGACAGAAGAACCTGAGAGTATGAGAGAGAATGATGACCTGTCCTCTGAGTCCGGCTCTGGTGATGGTGAAGTTGACCTCTGTGATGATGTTTGAGGCATCGGGAGGGATGAAAGGGTCAGGATTACGGGTTGCCAGAAACAGACGGAAATCTTCATTGTAGTCGATTACTTTCTCTCCAATCTGCACCACGTATCGTGGCCCTGCAACAACAGATTCAATGCAGCCATCACACCTCAGTGCACAGATGACAGTGTTAGTTTGTTTTGTGTGTGGCATGCTCACCCTGAGCAATGAGATCTCGACGCAGCAGGGGATACAGCACCGGTTCGATGCCGTCCATCTCCTGAATGATCAATGTTTTACCGAAGCGTACAGCTAATTCCAACACAGTCATGAAGTTCCCATCCTGAAACAAGCAGAGACAGGTCAGACATAAGTGGTTCTGGGTGCATTACAACTGTAGAAAGAAAATTCTAAATGTTTTTAGGATATAGGGGATTCAGGATGGATTAAAATTTAAGACTAAAAAAACAACTGTTAGGACTGATGCCAGTTCCTGTCATAGTTTTGTTGTCATATGATGCTGTTTCTATGCCATGTTAAACATTTCATTGGTTATATGTCATTTTTGTCCAGAACCAGGTGCTGGAGTTCCTTAAGTATGAACATAAGTATGGAGAAATTGTTATTGAGTGTTTAATAGCTATTTGGCTGATCAGGGTGGGTATTGTCCTTCGTCATTACTATTGACAGTTTGAAAAAATGTAATCATGAAAAGCAACAATTGGTGGAAGTAAGGTGTTGTGTCCTTTTGGTCTGAAGCTCTTGATGTTGGCTGTTGGTGTACTGTTTGTTACCCAGAGCGTGAGGCATTTCATTTGAGTGTGAGCCATTAGGTGGGCACCCTCCTTCCTCAATGTTTTGCTGATAAAACTTACAATGTCTCGAGAAAGCTAAATTATGTGCACAATTTCTCAGTTATCACTCTGCTTTATGTCATACACTCCATCTACAAGATGGAAAAAATCTTCCTCTGTGTTCCTTGGTGTGCTGGTTCTCTGCAGATTGTGGGTTTCTTTTACTCTTTCATTTCATCATTGATTTAACCTTTCTTTGACAGAATTGGTCAATGTTTCCTTTTCCTTGATGCACCTTAGACCCATTTGTGCAGTTGGTTAAACAAAGCCTGCTGGTCTCTGTGTCTTCATTTTGCAATCCTGATGAGATAGAACATGGAATATTTTTTCTACAAATTCTGAAATTTTCGCTGTAGCATTATTGTTCCACTAGCTCTTATATGTTAAAAGATCCAGACCTTTTTGGTTTCTCAATTATTTGAACATTAGTTGTTTTTTAGGTTTTTCCCCAAACATTCCCTTATTGTACCTCCAGTTGTTTAAGAGAAGGGTCTGTTTGAATCAAGCATAGCGCAACTGACAAAGTGTTCTGTTTCACCTGTTGGTTTATGACCTCCAGACGATGAGCTTTGAGATGGGTCTGCAGCCACTCAGTTGCTCGAGAGGATGGATCGATCAGGAAGGGGCAGGAAGAGCTCTATGAGTAGAAAACAATAATAACTGAGCACCTCATTCATGACCATTTACACTATTGTATTGGAGTGTAACAATACACTCAGCACACAATACACTCTGGAGATGACACATATTTCACTGGGGTTTTTTTTCACAAAATGCTATAAATACAAGGCATCAATAATTTGTTATTTATTTATTTTTATGAAACGGTTCAAAAAACAATAACAAACAATATTGATATTGAATCAAGTGGCTGGTTTCTTCGCAGAGATACTGGATGCACTGCTCCAAATCACACAGTCTCTCCTTTTGCCTGTTGACTTTAGTATGTCTCCTCTGGACTTTATTGACTGTGATTTGCTAGAAAATGGCCTGATTCTGTTCTGTCTTCATGGAATGACTATAAAACGATTCAAAACTTTTGCTGCAAATGACACCTTGCATTTTTCTGACTCCTCAGCACCTCATCTTCTTTGTGTTGTACATTTTGTGAACAAGCATAACTGGTGTTATTGGAAAATCCAGGACGGCAATACACGGCAAGTATTGTGTTTTGGGCTTTATATATATATATATATATATATATAGCAATTCTGACAAACTATTGAAGAAAATTCTCCTTTCACGTCCTTAGTGACGTATTATTTTTCAATCATAAATGGATGTCAGTTCGGTTGGCTACATTCACCCACTGAATCGCATTGATCCTTGAATTTAGAAATGGATCTTAATAGCCAAACTGAGATTACTGACAAAATAAAAAGAGATGAACACTTGAAAAATATGAAAATCTATGACAAACTTTTTACAACTTCGGAAGCCTAGACCAGTAACTACATACAAACACTGATACTGGTTATTTTCCTCTTCTGGTATGACAAGGTCTTGTTTAGGAGGATTTCAGACTACATAAAAGCAAAGTATGAGGGTCAACACATTTACAAAAAAGCTATAAGTGAAATCTTACCCGTGAATTTAGACCATTAATCTGACGTGGGCATGAGGACAGACATTTAACATTTACAGTTAAGCACATGACTTCACTTTGACTTTACTCAAAGATGAGTGAGACCAGATTAGAAACAAAAGATAAGTTAACAAAGAGACGAGTTGCAAAGAGACAGAATATTGTAAAGAAAGAACAATGTGACAATAGAGCACTGCAATGAAACACAAATTTTTGATACAATTCAAATGCTAAGTTCAAAACACAACAGTATTTTATTAATATGAATAAATACATTTGAATGCACTGAATAGAAACAAGCTGCGTACTGTAGCAGATAATGTTTTGTAAAAAAAAAGTCAAGAGCAGTGATGATTAGAAATGTACCAAAAACATAATAGAAAGTAGTAGTGTTGGAACTTCTTCCAACAGAGAAATCGGTTTATGTGAGCATTACCTGCAGGATGACCAGAGCATTCTCCATAGATAGATCATCTGATGGCAGGCCCTCACTCTTCCAGATCAGCTGCTCACTCTCCGAGCACAGGAAGTGACGCAGGTCAAACTCTGCCAATTAAAAATCATCAGCCAATCAGTATTTTCACATATTATATCTGTTTATATTTTAGGCATTTGGGCCTAAGTGATGACAAAAACCAGCCTTAGCTGTTCTAAGCAAAGGGTAACAAAAAGAACTCTGGCTGTAGGTATAAATAAAATACTTCTCCCAAAATTCTTTCTTTTGAAAGTTCAAAGTTACCATTTCTGATTACTGAAGATTTAGATTACTGTTGAGATTTAAACTCTTCAACTCTTCCTGCAACAATCAAAACATCCTTTAAAATAGAGCAGCTTTCAAAATCCATTGATGCTTTGAAACATGAAATTGTGTTGTTTTGAGAACCGGACAGTGAAACAAAGATGGCCGACCTTCTTTACAGGGAAGTAAATAATGGTGTATGTGTGCGCGTGTGTGTGTGTTTTGTTACTCTGGAGCCCAGAGCTGCTCATCCACTGCTCCAAGCAGCTTCTCCGCTGGTCTTCAGATGCTGCAGGGAGGTATGTGATGAATGCTGCCGAGAGCTGAGCACGCTTAGGAAGGGTCTCCAGCTCCTCACTGATCTCATCCACCTGAATATAAAACATGAAATCAAAGTTTTCTAGTAAGAGGCTTAGTTCTTTCTAATAATTGCAATCAGTTTGACCCACACACCTGAGCGCTCCAGCGAGTGTGTTCCCCATCGAGCTGCTGCAGGAGTTTCTCAGCTGCGCTTATGGTCTCCTGTGCTCGACTCACCTCGGACTCTAGTTTCGCTGCTTCAGTCGTACGACACTGAAACCTGCATTCGCAAAGTTTAGCATTCAATCCAACATAGCAGTAGTTTTCACATTATATACTCAAAAAATGTATAAAGGCCAGTGATTAACCCTCCTGTTGTTGACCATTAAGACATTAGTTTAGATGTAAATTCATGAGAAGGCTTTCATTAAAATTTTACAAGCCCCTCCAAAAAACTATGCAGTCAAATGAACTTTTTATGAGCCCTGTGATGTCGTACTTCTCCTTGAGCTCCAGGACCTTCTCTCCCACAGAGTTCAGCTGCTTCTCCAGACGGTTCTTACGGCTCTCTGTCTTGCGCAGGTTTCTAAATGCAAGATAGTGAGGGTGATTTTTTTATGAATTTCCCAGAAACTTTGACTATTTTATGGAAAAAGTATTTCAAATTAAAAGCATGAACAACTAATCAATAACTCTTTAAGACAGAATCTAAGGAAGTGAATCTAATACAATTTGTAAAAAAAAATGTTAATCCAACAATATAATAAATAGAAACACTGTATTAGGTGGTGTTTTCAGGAGTACTCATATACTGACTCCATGAGCGTGGCATGCTCTCTCTCCAGTGGTTCGATCTTCTCCAGAACATGTGAGTACTGGACATTAGCCTTCACCCAGGCTGCCAGAGGAGCTGCTGCTGCACTCGCACGCTTTGCATTCTTCATAAGAGAGACAGAATGATCAGGTACGAAACTTTCAATATACGAAACTTTCAATAACTGCTATATATATCTGGCTATATCTATATAAGTCTTAAACCTCGAGTTGGTTTATTTTCACAACAAGCACTAGGCTTTTGGGAGATATAACGGTGTATGATTCAGACCTTGGGGTCGAAGGAGGCCTTGTTCTTGTGCAGAAGCTCCTCAACACTCTGACGGATCTCATGAGTGATGTTCCTGGCCTCAAACGTGGCGATCTCTTCCCTTACTCCTCGCTTGGCTAAGAAACTGCCGTTCACACACACAGTTGATTACAAATCAGTTCAAATAAGTTTATTTAAAAAAAAGTAAAACAAAATCAGTCTGTAGGTAAACTTACCTTTTTGTTAATAAACATAAACTGTAAATTTAATAGCTCCAACATTAACTGAAAAAATTAAATGTAATTTTTGTATTACCTCTTGCATTATAAAAAACGATTATAGCTTTCAGCGGCTTTGATCCTGTGATAAAATGTGCTCAATTAAAACCATTAATTAGTTGAGAATGAGCCAGCTTTCGTTCAGCCTGAAGAGCGAGAGAATGGAAGCATCAATGTGACGGTTTAATTTCCCCAGGCGAAAAAAACCAGAGGGACTACAAACCGCTGCACTTGATCGTTATTGGATCATATAAATCCATTCGTTTCAGTCCTGGAAGCTGATTGGCTCAATAGCTGTGTTTTTCTCACAGTGAAGCATCTTCAGAATCAATACAACTCCGATTAGACGAGGTTTATTACAGACACTGGAAGATTATGTTTTCATTTCAATCAATTTTCATTTCAAAGTTACAATTACTTCAAAGGAAAAAAGTATTTGATCCCCTGTTGATTTCGAAGTTTTGCACAGAGAGCAAGAAATGGTCAGTCAGTAAATCAAATCAAATTTTATTTCAAGTATAACAGACAGAATAAAAACCTAAATTGATTTTGTAAAAAAAATATTAATTGATTCATTGACAAAAAACATAACTCATAACCCTAGTGGATATTAACTGAGTTCAGATCTTCAGAACTCCAACTTTCAGCTCCCTCCACAACCAATTTATCTTTCTCTAACTTATCATTCATTCATCTTCTAACCCGCTTATTCCCTTTCGGGAGGTCACAAGGCCTTTTGGCAAGAGGCGGGGTACACCCTGGACAGGTCACCAGTCACCACCCTGGACAGGTCACCTAAGAGGAATTTAGATTATTCAATTAACCTAACCGCATTTTTTGGGGGAAACCAGAGTATCCGGAGGAATACTCCTTGCAAACTCCTTTCAAGAAGGTCACTGGCGAGCCTTGAACCGACAACCTTCTAACTGGAAGGCCACAGCTCTACCCTCTACCCTCTGCACCACTGTGCCGCCCTCTCATTTATCTAAATTCAAAACATTTTCGAACAAAAAATGTAGCATCTGCAATATGTTATTTATTTTACACTTTAGTTTTAAGTCCATTGGCTTTGCCAAGTGCTCTTCTCTGCCCAGGCTGAAATTGCTCTCTGGCACCAGAATCTTATTGAAGTCAAGAGTGTTACTGTAGGTGCTAAAATCAGGAAGCTGATAAAAACAACATGAAAATAACTCTAACACATCAGAGAGTTGTGCTAAAGCAAATAATAGATTGCATTAGTTGTAGTATGCATAATGTTAATAACTGATTAAACAGCATGGATGGGATTTCTTTCACCTAGATTTTGTTTATTAATGATGTTAGTGATTAGATTAGATGTTAGATTATGATCAAGCATAAACAATGTCTATAACTGACTACACAGCATGAAAAACTGATGACTCCAACCTCTTCATGCTGACCCAAGAAGTGTCAAAGATTCCCATGAGCCTTAGCACTCCCTCCAGGATGTCTCGGATCACATCAGGAGGCATTCGCAGCGAGCGGATCTCAGACAGAGACTCAGGTTTGATGTTCCCCACCGCCTGCTTTGCCTCATCCACCAGGGGCTGTGAACAGAAACGCAGCATGTGTTTACATTAAAGGAGTCAATAAATAGAAATACAATGTGATATTTATGATCCATTACACCCTAATTCAAAGGTATTACTAGTTGAATTCTTTTCATCCTAGATAAGATTGTATGTGTTTTTAAAACGACACCGCCTTGTTTGTTAAAGTGAGGGCGCTGTGCTCACCTGGACTTCTCGCAGCTCCTCGTCAATCTTTTTCTTGCGTTCTTCAGTTTTCGACACCTCGTGAGCCATTCTCTCTTTGAGCTTTTCCATCTCTGTCTTCTGGTCGCCAGCATTCTGAAACATATAATTCATGTTAATTTCTACTCTGTTTACCTTAATCTTAACTAGGACCCCAGAGCCGTCTGGAGCTATTCCAGCCCACACTGGAAAAGACCTGCATGGAGAGGGTGATTTCCTGCAGGGCAGCATCTGCTTCAGCCTGTTTGATCTTCAGTAAAATGCTCTGCTCAGCCGCCCGCCTCTTCAGGTCATCCACCAATGCCTTTGCTTCATTCAGCTTGGCCACACCTGCCTGAGATCACATGACACATCAAACATAACAATGGAGCCCAAAATGTTTTGTGACTGCATGGAACTCCTCTGACCTGTAGATGCTGCTGCTTTTGGGTCAGCTCCTGTCGTTTGGAGCTGTAGATGGACTGATAGACTTGCAGGAAGCTGAGGTAATGGCTGGGGGTGGCTCTAAACTGTCGACATGATTCGTGTATGGCCAGGAACGAGCGGTAGAGCTCTGCATGCACAGATGCTGAAACACAACCAAAAAGTTATTCAAGTATTTTTTTTTACATTTTACAGGTTAAAGGGCATTCCATGCCCAAATAAAAGGGACAATACCACTTGTACCACAATGCATTCTGCCGTTTCAATACTTCTCCAGACATTAAGTCTGGGAGAACATGGCAGATATGATCACACTGACTCAACACCACCCACAGAAAGATTTGTGCTGTACCTGATTTTTTTTTCTTCTTCTGCTGCTCTCCATTTTTCTCCTCATCTCCTTCCATTCTTGACAGCAGCATCTCTGGGATCTGGAGGGAATCAATTAATTACCTAACTGACATTAAGATTGATATAAATTAGCAAATAGCAATTTTGTTTTGTTCCTCCAGACCTTCTTCATGCTGCTGTCAGACCAGCTCTCCATCCACTGGACGGAGCACTTCCTGTAGAGGGCGGGGTTGCTCTCACAGTTAATAGTGAAGTGTTCGTTAGTGCAGTCCATGATGAGGACCACATGGAGGTTCTGCTGAACACCTGGACAAAAGCACACATGGACAGGCTTATTCATATCGACTCACTATTCAACCATGAAGAAAAATGACAAGACAAAATAAAACCAGTCCAGACATAGCAAACCAAACCAAGATAAAGAAACCACAAGATACTATTTAGAAAATAGTATAATGAAAATGACAATAAAAAATTAAAGAAACCAGATCAAGAAAAGGCACGATGCCACAGAATAAAGTCCAAATCATAAAACAGAATTAAATAGTTTTAAAAAGGAACTAAAACAATTTTTAAAAACTAAATGAGGAAAGACATAAAGACAAAACGGTTAACCAAACAAAAAAAGACCCAACAGAAACATGAAAAAAATATACAATTATAGTTAAATAAGCAAAAACACTAACTGAAATAATATAAAGGAGAGTTGTTTTTAAAAAGAAAGTTAAACAACAAATAAAAATTATATTTCAATTGAAGTTTATACAAACTGAAAAAAGAGAATAATGAAATAATTAAATAAATAATTTTTTTGTATTATTTGAAAATAGTTTCAAAAATAAAAACAAACAAAACAAAACTTTAAAAGTAAAATGGTCTTCACTGAAATCCATCTGTCCACCAAAACAATCGTGTGTATTTACGGTGAGAGAAGTAGCTGAGGAGGGGTCCTGTGAAACCATCCTGTGCGGCTTGGTCTTTGAGAGGCGTCAGAAGAGGCTCAAGCTCCTCAGTCGAATACAGACCTGGAACTTCTCCTGTTCACATCATCAAACAAGAAAAACTAGTGAAAAAAGTGAAAAAAAGTCAAGAGTGAGAAAGAGAGCTGAGAGTGGACCTGAGGAAAGCAGGCTGTTAACCATCTCCAGGAATGAGGGATGAACAAATTGATGATCCTCCAGCAGTAGAACAACCTGCTGGCCCTCCAATACAGCTGTCTGCATCACCTACCACAAACAGAGAAGAGGTTTGATAAGTAACCACTCTTAATTGATCCTGAAGGACTGCATCAATGAAGCAACTCTGTAATAATCGATAATCCACCAGGCTCCATGGCATTTTTAGAAGCTGTTTTGTCTACAACCAATTCGTTTGAATAAAAGCTTCCACTAAATCAATGTTATAGTCTTCTATCCTCTGGGTATAAAACCTAAATGTATTAAATAAAGTAGGGTTTCTAAATCAGCTCTTGATGATTCTCCATGTATGGAGCTTGCACAATGGGACTCACCGTCTTGAGGTCCGTCTTGAATTGTTTGAGTGAGTACAAGCGGGAGACTTTGGGGGTGAAGAGCATGGCCCCGTGCATGTGGCTGACCACAGAGGTAGCAGTGCGGCGGCCGACCCCGCTGCGCCCGGCGAGCAGCATGGATCCCCCCGGAGAGCTTAACACACGATCCACTCGAGACAGGAAGTCAAGCACCTCTGGGAATAAGAGCACATCCAGCTCTCGGTTATCACGAGCGTACTGCACCAACCCCTGAGAACAGAGAAGTATTCATATCAGAGATGTCCTCCACGAAGGAACTGTAAGAGATGTTAAAGAATGAGTAATAATCCATATGCAAATTAATAAACAGGTTATTTATTTCAGGGTGCAGAGTGAGATCAACTTAATAGATGTAATAATGACCATGCTGTGTCTTAGGTGTTTATGCAGTTTTCTTTTTGAGCACATAATTAAACAATACAAATAAAAAAATAGTGCTTTTCATTGTGTTTTCAAAATGTCAAATGTTTCACATTTATCTAAAAGAAACCCAATCACAAATTAAATTAGGAAAAACACTTATAAAGGAGATAAATATTGTTTAAATTATTTTTTTTTTTTAAAGAATGATAAGGAAACATTCCTAGCCAATATTTTTTTCCAATTGAGTGATTGCTGAGGCTGATCTTATGTACCTTCTGTATAATCTGTGTGAAGTCGTTGGAGTTGAGGTGACCCAGAGGTTTGCCGTGCGGGGGAAGAGCCTGACCTGAGGAACGTCCCTCAGGAGAGCCTGCCCATGTCACAAAATATGTGTCTGTAGAATATATTAATAACACACTTTATTTGAGGTGCTGCCTTTTATGTCATTCAAGGACATAAGCCGAAGACGTAAGCAACCATGAAACAACAGAGTGAATGAAAGAAAGCAAAGCAAAAGCCAGCTATTTTTTTTCCAGGGCTGAACTAAACACACAAGACACAGGAGACTTTGCCGCTCTAAAATAGATATTACAATGCCCCTGCATTGTAGTAAGAGGCTAATGGATTTGTAGGCAGAAGCATCTAAACATTTCCCAAATTTTAATGGTTATCAATAGGTTTTCTGCAGAACTGGTGTGATATGATCAGCAGGATTAAAAAAATCAAGCTGCAGCCTATAGATGGAAGCTCAAAAAGCTGAAATGAATAACTGAATAATTAACCAGTCCCACAGTTGACTTCGGTCAGAACAGAAGACAATGAAAATTACTAACATAGAAGAAATAAATGAGAAGACAGTTGGACCAAAATGGCCTTAAGACATTTAACTTGGCAGGTACGAGTAATAGTAGTTACAATGAAGTTTTGAACTATACAGAAGAGAGTCTTTTTATACAGATTCAGATTGTTCACTTGGACTTGGTAAAATTAGAAATATTATATTTTATTCTCTCATTCTATTTGATACGAATTTAAATTCTGTAACACATTTTCAAAATTAATGACAAGGCCTCTGATGTCACAAGAAATGAGCTCATAGACTCAAAACTTGTTCTGTGCTCTAGATACATTCAAGATTTTTTTACTACGAATATACATTCAAACCAAAGAGTTTAGACACATTCGAATAAAATGAGACTAATACTTTTTTGAAAGAATAAAATTCTGCATTACAGTTTCGATTGTTCCATAAGAAAAAAAAAGATGTTTTTTGAATAAAAGTCCTGTCAGGACCTGTCAGGTTGTCGAGGGCATCGGAGCCCCAATCGCCCCTGATGACAGAAGACAGGATGTTGTCAAACACACTCAGATCTTTGGAGGAAACAATTCGGTCTCTGAATAGACGGCGCGCTTCATAGGCCACCACCTCCAGAACTGAGTCCACCGAAGATTTACCTGAACATACAGAAAGAAAGAGAGAGGGTGTTACAATCCCTTTAAACAGCAAGGAATAAAGAGAGATAGACAACATTAAATACATTTTTTTTTTTCAAATCATTTTGTATTTGCACTTTTTAGCAATTAAGTTAACACAAAATAAAGCTGGAACTTTTACTCTTTATGTAAACAATTAATCATTATTCTCCTTCCTGCAACACAAATATTGCTTTTTTTTAATCTATAAAGCATTTCAAAGGAAACTGGGAGTGTAGCTCAATAGTGCCTTTGTCTCACCCCCACTCAGGTCATATCGGAGCAGATTGAGAACCCACTGCGTCAGTAAACAAGGAGTGAACAGATAGTGGCTGTGATCGTCCACTGAGAACCTGGCCTTCACCTGAAACAGTTTCACAACATTTATTATTCAACTGCCCCCTATAGTTATTTAACATCATAAAAATGCACAAAGTTTTTAAGGATCAATCAAAGCTGACCTGCTCATAGACCTGCACCAAAGAGCCAGCAAGCTGGTGGATCTTCCCTAGCAAGCTCCAGGTGGGATCATTACCCAGAGTTCTTTGCAGCACTGGTCTTAAGTATGCACTGTAGATGGTCTGCAGCTGCTCTCTGTCTGGATAACTACGTGCAAAGCATATGTAGTTAATTAATTAAATAACTAAAGTTTTAAATATGATTTGCCACCTAAAGAAACTGGAAAAAAAACAGTTACATTGACTTTATGGATCAATGATCAATCAAAAATAACTTTACGTTCTCCCAGATTGAACTATTGCATTCATTTTATACGAGTAAAGATAGAAATATATATAGCATCTAATAATTTTTTTAGACAAATATAATTGGCTTAAGAATTTCATAAATATTTTTTCCGTATCTCTTAATTATCAGGGGTGTAACGAAACACACTGATCAAGATATGATACGCATCACTATAGTCCATGATATACAATATACATTTAAAATTTTGTAAATGATATCTATAAAAAACAGCATACAATCTAAACCAAATTATTATGAGAAACTGATTTAATGTTAAAACTCTCCATGTCAAAATGTAATAAGTTAGCCGTAAAGCTAAGAACACCAGGGTCTAGTTTGATAAGTATTACATTTTGTAATATCATCCAGCCTCTAGGGGGCAGCAAAAATTGTGTAAACAAAAATGGAATTAAACATTTGAGAGATAGATGAGACCTCTTTTTTACACAAGTGGTTTCTCATAAAAAGTTCTCATACTGATGTTTCATGTGCTTTTAATCTCCTAGATGTTATCTTCCAGTAGCTTCACAATACATACTGTGACTTTTTGTATTACAATATATTGTGCCACGATATATTGTTACACTCCTAGTAATTATTCATAACTATATGAATAGCTTTTATAACATTATGTCAGTATGTCAAAGTAACTTGAGTATCGCATTTTTATTCTCTCTCTGGAAAGGAATTGAGACAAAGAAAAAGAAAAGTATACACCATTCCAAAACAAACATGTTGTAACTCACTCGATGGTGCAGATGCGAACAATCGAGGTGAATCGTGTAGTAAGCGAGTGTCGACCCACAGCACCCCCTGCTGACATGGAAGAAACAATCTGGATGTTCTCCAGCCCCACCCACTCCAGGTTCTCATCATAGAAGCCCTGGTACGTCATAACCTGTGTTATGACAAAAAAGTAATTTCACTGAAAAAATATTTAAAATAAAAAAATACTCCTAATTCATTTAGAAATATGCTGCACCTGCTGCAGAAAGGCTATTAGGTTGCTGGTGCCCCACTTGTCTGGTTTAGGCAGGTTGATGTCTTTGAGGTAGAGCAGGAGGCGCTCAGAATCTTTTGGGCGATACACACGGCCGCTGTTAGAGCTGATTGTGAGACAAGAGTGTGCAAGGGTCTGCAGGATGTGCCGTGAGGACGTTTGAGCGCTGCAGTGAACAACCACCACCTGAGAGGAGCGCAGCCGAGAGAAGGCACAGCGCAGGAGCATCCTGTGAAAATGTATATGTCAGATAGCAAAGTGATCATCAAAGCATGTTCCTTTCAAACTACTGCTCATATTCTATTCTCTTATTCTCCTTTTAGCATCAGAAACATTGCTTTTGAATGTAGCCAGGAGAATTTCAACCAAGCTCAAACGTTGAGTCATCTGAGCATGGAACACAAAACACTGAGGATGACATGACAGTAAGTTATTAAATAAGCAAAAGGGCCTTCTCCTACTGCAGCAACTTCCATTTTTATTTTAATATTTGGTGCCAGTTTATCAGGAAGTAACGATTTTGTTTGGACTTGTTGGATGGAAACAATGTTTTATTTCCCAAAATTTTATGCACTACAATTAAACTTTGCCCAGTTTTGCGTATAAATAGCATTTTTGGTTGGAAATATGGCAATTTATGGTCTGAGAGTAAATGTTACCCTTTGCCACATCCTTCAGGGCCCACCAGAAGGAATGGCTGCATGTGATTGGATGAGAGCCATGGGCTGAAGAGGTCAAGTCCTCGCTGAGTGTCAGGCGTGTGTATAACAGGCAGAGAGCAAGTATCACTGAGATCCTCCAAACTGATTCCGTCTCCTCTCTGAAGCTCATACGCACGCAGTCGTCCAGATGATGCGTCATAGAACGTGTCCAGAGGCTTCCGAGGGTCTGGGGGTACTTCTCTGGCCCAACTCAAAACCTAAGCACACATTCAGATGATAAAAAAACAAAAAAACCAAACTTCTAAATAAAACATCTAAATCACTTTATTTTCTGCATCACATTTTTGCAAGAGCTTCGAAGAATTGGTTAATTTAAGGCAAAGTGCTTTTTTAATTTATTGTAGAACTTGCTTCTTACCATTAGCGTGTTCACTAATGATAACATTGGATCAAAGTTCATAAGCTGTTCACAGAACACTATTTGAAACGAGAGTTAGCGAGCGATAAAAATAATCCAAGGGTCTCAAGATTTAAAAAAAACGTTCCTTCCATAGACTTCATAGACTTCCCCTGACCTCTTTGGCAAACTCCTGGCGACTCTTGAAAGTTAGGTTTCCTCCAAAACCTCGGATGAGTGCCACCAAGAACTGGCCTCTTTCTCTTACCCCTCTCAGATGAGAGAGACCGTTCAGGACTGTTCCAACCAGACTGCAGTCCACCACTAACTCCCCCTACAGGGAAAGAGATGAACTAACATTAAACATTTTTTTCAACATTAATCAAGAAAACTTCATTTTGATCTACAGAAAGATCTATTTAGAAGAATGTTTTAAAAAAGGGAAAGCACCTGTTTGAGCACCCAGTCTAGAGCGGTGTGGAAATAATCATTAATCCAGTTCTCCAGGTTAACCCTGCACTCCTCCTTCTCCTCTCTCTTGAGCCAGGACTTTAGCAGAGAGCCCACATCAGTGTCCTCATCACTACAACAATACAAGTAAATGTTGAAGAACCACATGATAGCAAACCCCCTAGTGTTTTTAATGTTGTGTTTAACTTTTTTATATATAGTGGTAATTTCATCATATTTTATCTGACGGGATAAATATAATCATCATTTAAATGCATGTGCTGGTTGTTTTAGTCTGGATGAAGAACTTTGATTGGCTGACCTGAGGAAGATCATTCCCATGCGGGAAATAGTGGCTGGTGAAGCACAGCTCAGGTCGTGTGTTTCAAACAGGAAGTTGACGTTGGGGCCAAACTGAATGCGTTCACCGCTGGGCATGGTGAGCAGCCGATTATCATCCAGCACAGAGTTTAACGATTCAATCCACTCCGGATCTATGTCTCCATCACAAATGATCCACGAGCTCACCTCTGCAGCATAAACAACACAAACAAAAGCAGATTTTTCAACTGAACAGAAACTCTGCCTCAGTTTCTTAAGGTTATTACTTCTACTTTAAATTCAAAATTGTAAACCAGTATAAATAAATTCCAGCAGTTCCACCCAATCTAAGCCAATTAAAAACAACCTCCAAGTGCATTGAAATCCAAACAAAATATATTTTATGATCATTTTAGTTCTGGAAATCCAAGTAAGGTCTGTAACAATAAAAGTTTATATTTATCAGTGGATTTGTAAAAAATAAATACATTTTATGGCTCTGCAAATAATCGCAATTGCAATAAAAACAATATTTAAATACATGCCATTTTATCTGGTCATTTATTTAGATTTTTATCCAGAATTTGTTCTTGTGTGCACGATTTTAATATGTAAACCAATCAGAGCTAACACAGTGAGCCGGACAACTACTGCTAAGCTGAGCAGGAGAAAGAAAGCTCACCTTGTGCACAACGAATCTTTGTAGTCCTGCCACCAAAAAACAGAAATGGTGGACATGCTGTTTTTTCTTGCAAAAAACCTTAAGAGAGTAATCTGTTTTTTCGTTTTAATTTATTGTTATGACTGGAATTCAGATTAGTTAATCTTTTTTATGTTGTCTGTTGTTAAGACAATTGATCAGTTTTGTTAATCAAGCAGTTAGTACGACTGTGTACAGTATGCTATTAATAGTTGAGGTTAGTTAATCTTTATTTATTTTATGTTTTCTGTAATATAGACAATTTTACTACAGTTTTGTTAAAGTGTTTTGTTTACGTACACTTCTTGTGCACTGAATACATTTAGAATGTATATATGTATGTATTAGTATTAATATGTATAATTGCCAAAATCGCAAATAAATTTGAAATCAGAATATTCGTTAAAAAAAAAAATAAACACAATAATTTCCACAATAACACATCTCTACTACCTTCCTAATCCCACTTGTGGTTAAAAAAAATGTTTTTGGTTTGGCTTCACTAAAAAAAAAAGCACTGAAGTTGAAGCTGGGTCATAAAAAATCTGGAAAGTTTCGGTCTCATTTTGCCTTCTACTGCATTTGAAAAGCAGTCAGATTTTAAATAGTTTAGGGAAACAAACACGTTTCTCAGCTTGGGCATTTTCTCTATGGATAATACATAGATACCATATCGATAAAAGTTTCTTCTTCAGTTCTTCACATCCCAAATTTTCACAAAAATTCCCCACAAAGTAATGACAAGCTATAAGCAAAATGGTGGAACTATTGTTTACCAGAGATGTCACAGTGAAGGATTGGGTAACCCCTGGAAATTTTTCTTCTGCATCTTTTATTAAGCCTCTTTGTGATGCATTGATCCACAATTCTCTCAAACACAAAGAGGAGAAACGGCATCCTGAATCAGAGTGTTGCAAGGGGGCACTCACCAGGGGGCTCTCGGAGGACCTGTCTGGCAGAGCTGGTAAGCACACCGTCACTCCACTCCCTTGTGTCCGTGTCGATGTAACCAAGCAGCTGCTGACGTGGCATAGCTATTGCATTGATAGTGTGTATTTTTACTTATTCTTACTAAAAGCATTTTATTGACTGGTTTGTAGAGTGTGCTACCTTTAGGATTGATGGTGTAATGTTTGACTTGCTGACCAGTTCGGATCAGAGCCGCTCGAAGTATCCGCCACAAAGTAGACTTGCCTGCACCACTGGGCCCCACCACCACCACCCCCATCCTCTGCCGGAGCTGCTCAAAGAGCTCCATGGCTTTCTTCAGCTGAGCACACAAACACATATTTAAAGACACAGGATTCCCTTTACACGCAAACAGGAAATGATGTTGTGGTACCTGACTGGGGATGATTTCGAGGTTGGCCTCCTCATAGACGGCAAGCAGAGCGGATCGGAGTTCCTCATACTCCACATCCTGAAAGTCCACTGCAGGAAATACATCTTTGAGCAAAGAATCGAACCTGGAGCAATCAGAGAAGGTCAGCTTGGACATGGTGTTCAGCCTCAGAGCCTGCACCACCAGCCGGCTCTCCTCCACTGCACACAAAGGGAAACAAAGATCTAACATCACAACATTTCTTGATGTCATAAATAAAAGTTCTTTTAAAATTCTATCAAACAATTCAAAACCCTGATATAAAATGTACTATGTGAAACTTGATATTTGATAAATACACTTCATAATCAAAGAACTTTGCCTGAGAACTTGTACCTCAAGTTAATCGAAAAAGATCTGTAAAAACGATCAAAACAAAACACTTTTGATCACTCACAGACTAACTGAGTCATGATTCAATGACTCACTCACATGCTAACTGACTCACTCGCTAGCTCAATGACTCACTTGCTTACTCACTCACCCGCTCAATCACACTCACAGACTAACTGACTCACTCACTCACAGACTAACTGACTTACTCGCTCAGTGACTCACTCACAGAATCACTTGCACGCTCACTGACGCACTCAGACTAACTGACTCAATCACTCACAGACTGACTTACTCGCTCAGTGACTCACTCACAGAATCACTTGCACGCTCAGACACACTCAGATTAACTGACTAAATCACTCACAGACTGACTTACTCGCTCAGTGACTCACTCACAGAAACACTTGCACACTCACTGACACACTCAAATTAACTGACTCAATCCCTCACAGACTGACTTACTCGCTCAGTGACTCACTCACAGAATCACTTGCACGCTCACTGACGCACTCAGACTAACTGACTCAATCACTCACTTGATCAATAACTCAATGATTTACTCAAAACTAACTGATCGACTCTGACTAACTGACTTCACTGACTCACTCACCGGTGCTGTTATTCTGTCTGTGTGTCTGCAGTAAACTTCCACATCCTCTCAGAACTGTCTTCAGTGCTCGCAGACCCCAGTCATAATGCTGCTGCGGTGTCAATAGCTCCCTACAAGCATAAACACACACATGATTTTTTTTGGTGAATATAATACAAAATGTACATGTGCAGCTAAAATATTTTCATATTTAGATTCAATTATAGACAATTTTTCTTTAACGTTTCTGATGTGAAAATTTAAATTTATCATTAGTTGTTTATTGATTATCCCATGCCCTAAAACACAAAAAACATACTACAGTATTTGAAACATATATGGCTGTTTTTCATATTTTGGTGAAAACTAATAGGTTCCAAACTAACTGAATTAATTTTTATTTAAAATTTTTGTTTGACCACCCACTCATTCAGATCAAATATTACAGGTGCCACAACAAATGAAGTTTAGGTCTCATTTAAAAATCACATTAGCATAATTATGATCATCATCATTTTTATTATTATAAAAGTAACATTATTATTGAGAATAGAATGACGTGTGTATAGCATAATGTGAACTGACAGCAGGTGTATATTTTAACAGTCAACAAATGAAATAAACAATAATAAATAAATAAAAAGTACCTGGAAAGATTGAAAATTGCCACCAGTTTTCGTCCGAGAGCCTTTCCCTCCTTGAACCCTTCCGAGTACAGGATGACCTCAGCGATGAGCTCATTATCAGGAGTTGTCATGGCAACTGGTCGGAAGAGCTGCTTCAGGTTGTCTGGTAACTTCTGTCGCCCACCATATCCTTTACCGGCTGGGTTCATTGTGATGAAGATGCCAGAGTTTTGATCCAGCTCCACCTGTGAACACAATCAGACAATTACAGGACACTTTTCCCTAGCACCAATCTTATTTGACAGGTGTGGTCTATCTGTTTGACACCTCTTTGTTAAGCAGCAAGCAGGAGGAGCGCTGGTTCTTCAGTGAGTTCTGGATGGCCTGGATCTGCATGGAGACGGCAGAGAGGACGGCTTCCTCTAGGCGATTGAACTCGTCAAAACAGCCCCAAGCTCCAGATTTAACTAACCCCACGAAGATCCGACCCATGGATTTCACATCGATGCCCTAAAATACTCAAAGCAAAAACTCATTATCCTTTGACTTCGAATAAAGGCAACATTAATGCAGCAACGGGTAAACCTGTGGTCATTACAACGGAATGAAAAAAAATGACCACACCTCTTTTCAAGAGGTAAATTTTATTTTATTTGTGTTTGTGTCTGCACCTCATCACAGTTGAAGACAAGCACTTGTCTCCCGAAGAGTCCTCCCAGAGCTTTAACAGACTCTGTTTTTCCAGTTCCAGCCGGACCATATGGATTGCCCCCCAAACCCATCTTCATGGCTTGAGTCAGGGTCAGATAGCATTTATCTGTAAGCGGTGTGTGAACCAGCTTTGGAGCGTTACCCTGTAAGAGACATAAAGATATGGCTCAAATTGAGGAACAGTGGCACTCCTCTGGACTCTTTAAACCTCTTTAGATCTTCTGTTAAAACTGTTGCATTTACTCCCATTTTGTATGCTACTCTTTTTCAGCTTATGTTGTGACATTCACATTATTCAACTCCCTTCGGATTTTCTTTGTTATTGAGATTTGGAGACTGGCTAAAACACTCATGAACTTTATTGGCGCACTCATTTTTATTTCACAGAAGCTCATTCTCAATCTCCCCCCAAGATAAGAACTAGTTTTGCAATTTTGAGCCACTTCTCATAGCACTTTTAGCGTAACTTAGCATACATCATTCCAAACAGTCAAAGAGTTTTCATTTAATACTAGATTTAAAACCAGATCTTTTTAGAGTTATGTTGTGTTGTAAGACCAGAGGAAAATATGAAAGGAAAATTATATGTTTAAGCTGATCTTGTTAAGAACTATGCTCCATAATTATGAAACTCACCCAACGTTTTGATTGAAGCTTCTGTGTTAATTTGTTCTATGCTCGTTATAAAGTCAAATATTTATTTCACTCATTTAAAGGCATTTCTAACCTTTTCAAATGCATTTTCTGGCCCCTTTTGTTGTTTTTCTTGTTTTGCCCATTTCGTTACACTGTCCACTGTCAAATACATTCTTCACTGTAACAAATCACTGCAGACCCATAATCAGCTTGTTCAATTTTGATTGTTTCTTGACTATTGTTTGCATTATGTGTTTTATTAGAGCTTACGTTTTTGCAGTATACTACAGTATTTATACAGTACATTTTCTGAAGATACTGAATAATTTTTGTTTAATAAAAAAATTCAAGTGAAGTCAGCAGAGCAATGTTCTTGGGTTTATCATGTGACTCCCTTTAAATGGAGTCCTCTGCTAAATGGAAAAAAGTTCTGCACATGTAATAATTAGAGCATGTAGGAAACTGTAATGAAGAGGATCAAACCAAAAGCCAACCTGATACTCATAGGTGTAGCTAAACTCAGCATCCACCATCTGAATGAAGCAGCTCTGTTCTGTGTTCAGGTAAAAGCGCAGCTGCTTCTTCCACATCCAGTGCTCTGTGCTGTGAACCTGCGCCTCTCTCAGACTCTGAACCACCGAGATGTTGTGGATCACATCCAGAATAAGAGCCTTGAGCTTCAACTGCAGAACATTGGACTCTAAAACAACACCATGCATTCGGATCAATTTACCCACCAACTCATTTATTTAGCACAAACTTATACAACAAAAACTGGTAAAACTGAGGCCAAGATGCTATAAATCCATAAATGTTAAATTGAGGGTGTTGATTAAAGGTGTTTAACAAAATAAAAGTGATTGCATTTAAACTATTTCTATTTTGAGATCAAAATGAGTCTTCTTCCTTTTCAGGATAACAGGGTTCTGTTAGTGCCACTTGGTTCAAAAGGTGGGATACACCCTGGACAAGTCACTAGTCCATCACAGGGTAACATACAAATAAGCCTTTGACCACTGGTGGTTGTTTTTAAAAAAAAAAAAAAAACAATGACAGATCTCAAAAATTAAGGTAACATTGGCAGTAACTAGGGATTTTGTGAATGTCACATTATGGAGCCAAACCCTTCAAAAATCACAAGGGCATCAAGATTAAATTATTTAAAAAAATCTAATAATCAGTCAGCAAGACCAAAAGACGGCAAATTATTTGAGTTTGGAATATATGTGCTCACTCTGAAAGTGATTATGACCTTTTAAAAACAAACACTTATTTACTACAAATTTATTCCTTGTGAGAACATTTCAAATATGAACGTGACTTGAACTGTGTTGCTCGACAAACATAAACAACCTAGAATTCCCCACTGGAGACTTGACACAAGCCTGCAAAGCCCCCTTCAAAAAAAAGAAGGCATTACAAGACACTATAACCGAGACAGTGGCAGAGAAGAGAACAAAAAGGTTTTTTTCATGACTAAAATGCAAAGGGAAATTGAATAAAATAATTCCTTTTTTCCATCAGCTGTTTGTATAGATGTGGCAAGTTCCTACAATAAGCTGCTGTGGATGCTTTCCATTATAGCCAAACTTCTAAGAGAAAATACTGCATCTCGAGTAGTATCTCCATTCAAAATGGTAGTTTGGATATTTTATAATATCTCAATGGTAATGGTAAATTGTAAAATGGTAAAACATGCAAGGGTCACCAGTTACAAGAGTTTCTTTGCTGTTATCATCCTGTACCTGTGACCTGGCCAGTGTTGGTGTCCACGCTGGTGTAGTTGTTCAGTTTCTCTGTGAGCTCCTGCTCCAGCTGATGGAGGTTCTGCTGTCGGATGCTGTTCTCCACATCTGCTGTGAACCCGATCTGCTCCGCCAGACACAGGATCTGGAAACACCCAGAGGAATGAACATACCATCTCTTAGAACTCTGGAAAATGAGTCCCACACAGAAGTACATTGTGATATTATCAAAACAGGATCTAAGAAGGTGTTTACACTTGTTTGGTTGCTTTTGGAGAGAAAAGAGAATTCCAAAGTAATGAACCTCCAAAGAGAACTCCGAAGTAATGTAAGTATTTATATATACCATGTAAATAAGTGCTCCTACATGTTTAAGCAGCAGGATTTCTTCAGTTGTAAGGATTTTTTCTTTAGATCATGTGACCTGTGTTATTTTGATTTGATTATAAGTCTGGTTGACATTTAACTTATGCTCAGATCTCTTGTTTAACAACAACAAATAGTCAGAGTACCAATGCTCCATTACTTAGAAGCAAATGTACAATGAATGTGAAATAAAAGAACGAAACTTGAGACAAAGAGCATCTTCATCCAACCTTCATCATACTCACAGGGAATAAGAAGAATGTGAGCAGTTGTCAAGTCACAAACATCTCAGTAAGCTATGGTCTAGAATCAGGAGTGTGCTACCTGAGAGGGAAAGCGTGTGGGATCCACATTTCCTCTCTTCCCAGCATTCACACAGTCGCTCAGAAGATGTTTGAGGGTGTTCTTCATCTCTGTGGACAGAGCGCTCAACCAAACCTGACATAAAAACACAAAGAAAAACAAATGTTATATGAATCTGGTTGT
Source organism: Danionella cerebrum (assembly GCA_007224835.1). Classification (NCBI taxonomy): domain Eukaryota; kingdom Metazoa; phylum Chordata; class Actinopteri; order Cypriniformes; family Danionidae; genus Danionella; species Danionella cerebrum. The sequence continues at coordinate 146,232 of SRMA01026462.1, forward strand.
TGACTGATTGCATGCAATCAATACTAGACAGGCTAAATCAAACAACAGCTGTCAAAATAAAAAAATAATATTAATATAAAATTAACAAATCAACAAAGTCTCAGATATTTTTATGTGAAACACATTAAAATGTCACTTAAAAAGTTATATTGTGTTGTAATAGCTGCAGAAATTCTTAGTATTTTGTAGTTTCTTGATTATTATTCCTTGACTACATGAGCCTTTCACATAAATATACAATTTTCTGTTGATATTACAACATTAAGTTTTAAACAGCTGATATATGGCATTAATTTGAACATTTTAACTGATTTGATACTGTTCCATCAGCTTCCATGATCATTCATTCATTTTCCAACTCTTTTGGTTGGTTTGGCTGGAGACAGGGAGCCTCAAACCGACAACCTTTTAACTGGAAGGCCACACTGCGCCAGCGTGCTTCCATGATCAATGCAAAGCTATTCTAAAGATCAAATCAGAACAAGTGAATAGATTCAAGAAGGGTTTAACATTTACATTAACATTTTCTTGAAATCACAGCTACATAAGCACAGTTTTGAATTCTGTCCACATGATAAATGCAAAAACATCACAAAAAGCTGTAAAGAGCAACCAATCCAATAGACAGGAGAACCATACTTCAATTTGGCCAGAATTTTCAGAAATGCTTTGACAAATGGAAAAACTACGTTAAGAAAATGTCTGGTTTTGGCCTTGGGGACAGAAGTATCAGAAAAAAAATGTTCTTTTTTTGGTGGAAACACTTTTATTTTGTAATTTTCTCAGACAGGAGAGTAGAGATTGACATGAAGTGAAGAGGAGTGGAGAGGAAAGTTGGGAAACACAGGGATCAGGATTCAAACTCCTACGAGGCCACACTCCGTCCATCAGCTGAAAAGATGACTTTAGATTTTAATACATATGTATGAATCTAAATAAATATGAAGCAGAGTCTTCGCGAGACAGACCTCCACATCGCTACAGATGCTGATGCTGTTCCTGAGTGGCACGGTTTCTCCCTCTAGTGAGCGCATTGCGGTGATGCTCTGAAACCCAGAGTCAAACTCCACCCTACTGATACCTGGAAGAGAAACACCAATGAACACGAATGAACGCATCATTGTTTAATCCTTTATTCATTCTAATTCTATATACCTGCAAAGAGTTTCTTTAGGTGCGTGTGTATAACGGTGGGGTTGGTTGCCTGTCCAAGGATCTCCAACAGATCATCGTCTCCAATAAAATAAAAGCGAGGAAATGCAGATCGCTTCTCCTGAAGGGGTCAAACGATATAATTCATTAATAAAATACACCAAAACCAATGCTCACTTTATTAGGTACAAAAACTAAGGACTAAAACTAATTTATAAAAAAATGTGGCTCTTAACCTCCAAGAACTCATTGAGGGACTTCTGGCAGCGCTGTAACTGGTCCAGTATGGTGATGAGAGAGTTTCTGATTCCTGCTCGAGAGCTGAGAGACACCACCCTGCTGTCCCTATGAACGTCCAACATGATCGTCCTGCACAGAAATATTTAAAAAAAAACAATCACCTTCTGGACCATTTAGAAGCATCTAAACATAGTGCTGAAAAGCTACATTTGCTGATTTCGTATACATAAGGACTTCAAAAGTTGTAATTCCAGAAGAAAATTTTCGGGCCCCTAAGATTTCACCTAAAATCTTGATCCACTCTTTCAAATCTGGCCTGCTCTCGTGGCAAAGCCCCACGTCCAAATATGGGTTGGAGGTAGAGCCACTTCCTCTGAATGGTGTTGAGGTTCTGGAGGTACTCGTCCAGGTCTGCCAGGCGAGTTTCCCACAGAGACACTTTGTCTTGAAAGCGCAGGTAATATGGCGAATCCTTCAGAGATTGCAGCAGGCAACGGTTATCGCCCACCTGAAAAAAAAAAGATCATTTATCGATAAAAGGATGAAAATCAGGCTAATGTTTATCACTTGGATTTATCCAGAGATTAGGAGGCACCTGGTTGAGTGTGTCCCTCCAGTCCCTGATGACACTTAAGGTTGCCCCCTGGCTGTCTGTGTGTTCAGTGAGTGTGAATGAGGCTCCAGCACCCCACAGCTCTAGCTCCCGCAGAGCCTCACGGATAGACACCTCAGCTTGAGCTCGACTGTTCAGATCCTGCGGTGAAAGGTAGACAAAGGTTTTAACAGGGGACATATCATCAATAATCTGACATCTCTTTGGTAAAAGTTATGAAATTATTCGAGGCTGACACATAGACAGGAAAAAACAATCTGTGGGTAAGCCACGCCTACTCTGCAACAGAACATTTATAGTCAAATATTGTCAAAACAAGGTTATTAGAGATATGGGGTTATTTTATATTCATCTATGTCCTAAGGGGATTCTAATCGCTGACCCCTCCCTCATATCTGTTAAGCCACGCTCACTCTGCAAAAGAATATAATATATATATAAATATTATGTATATATATAATGTACCTTCAGCTCAAGGGCTTTATCAGTGATGTTCTGGTTCACTCGCAGCAGGTCTCTGAATCTCAGTGTCTCCAGAGTGGTTCCCCTGGGCAGAGAAATGATGCGAAACAGATCCAGCCAGTGCTCCTGAGAGAGATGCTCTCCTCGCACATACTTCAGAACTGGAACCATCGCCTATAGAACAGAAATATAAACATATACTTTACTTATGTAAAGCTTCAAATGAAAGGAACTAAAATCATTTTTGGTGAATACTAGAAAAGAAAGATCATGTGACCTTAAAGATGTCGACTTCCTGTTGCAGTTTGATGGAGATGCTGCTGTGCTCCTGTAGCTTCCTCAGACGCTCGTGCCAGGAGAAGAGAAACTCCTCAAACACATGAGTCTTACTCCTGAAAACAAGTCACAAATCAACATAGATGTCAAAGGCTACATTTGAATTAAAATAAACATCTGATTCTAATGTCTGAAAAGAACATCAGAGTAAAGATGCACTTTTCCAGTTTTTCATGATGAAGATCCTCTAACAAAAATGTTTAATGTTTTTTTTAAATGTTTTTTTTTCATTACAAACTACCCAAAGATATTGTCTGCAAAAGACTTTTAAGAGGCTTAAAGCCTTTACACACCTATGCATCATCAGCTGACTGTCTCTTTACTTCTTCTGCTTCTGACCCTGTAGAGTGTAGAGCTCCTTGTTTTGTTCTTGTGCGCCACTTAACGCTGTCTTTCACAGCTGAAGACATGTGACCAAACAAGCCAATCACAGGGGTTTGATGCACTGCATGGAAAAAATGCCTTGCAGCGCTTCTTGAAATCTGATGTCACACTGCATTTTTCCCGGCTGGTGTGTAAGGTCACATTAGTGCTCTTGTAGTTAAAATTACAGATCCACTGCATGCAGCCCTTGCTTGCTACCGATGCATAGGTGTGAAATTTATGGGGCGAGAGGCGGAAGCTTTTTTACTGGAAACCACATTGAATTTCTAAAACAAATGTCTTGTGTCTCATATCTGTAGCCATACACAGTATTAATGTTGAGGTGAGGAAGAGACCTGAAAGAGATCCAGTCCTGCTGAGCAATGTCCTCTAAACCACTATCAAACTCCTGATAGAGTTCCCACATCTCTGAGCACTCCTGTAGGTCCCTCAGAGTGTCCACTGCCAGAGACACATCAGGAGAGCGCAGGTTAAAGTGCTCGCAGTCTTCCCTGCAACACAACAGCACGTATAACAAGGCATAAGAGACAGAAACAGGAAAAATAGAAGTGAGTGCTGCTTGTGTGGAGATTCCTGTTGCCTCTCAGAAGGGAGAGAAGACTCACATCAGTTTGCTGCGAGTGCTTTCAAGCTCGTCAAATTCTGCTCGCCGGTCTCGGACATTCTGGACACAGCGGAGAAGAGTCTCATGGTCGCCTGACTCGATGATGTCATGTCCTGGTTTGAGCTGGTCCCAGCGAGCTCTGAACTTCTGGAGATCCTGGAGGTAAAGCTGAACCCGAGACTCCACATTGTCCTTCATCACCTCTACCTGAGAGAAAAACCGAGAAGAGAAAGATACTGTTCAAAATATTTTGATTTTATGGATATCCATTACCATTTTAACTGACTACACTTTAACTAGTTTGCTGAGCAGAACTAGTCATCGTGTCTTACATAGAATCTAATTATTTTATGTATGTTTCAAAAATACATGGACTCCACTGAGCCAGGGTTTCTGCCGATTACACAATGTGAAATTTAGACCTTTTTTAAGACCATTAAGAATCCAAGTTAAGACCTATATCATAATTATGTTTATCAAACAAACTGTAAGATATATAAAAATATAAATCAATGAAAACAAAAACATTGCATTCAAGCAATAGAAGCTAAAAATGTAAACAATACCTGCAGCTTGAAAACAGGTGAAAAAAAATAACTACATTTTCTCCACCAACATCTTAAAAAGATTAATAAAAGTCCCAGAGTCATATATAAAGGAACTGAATACATTTGACAAGTGAATGTTTAGTGTCTTGAAATATCATTAGTTACATGTGAATCGTTAACAAATTAGTCACAAATGTTTCTTTAAAACTAGCATTTTTTTCAGATTTACAGTAACTTATTCAGACCTACTATATATGCAGTTATGGCATTAAATGATGTATTTCTTAACTTTGCAACTTTTAAAAATGTGTTTATAAAGAGGTACATTCCATGAGCGAATCCAATGTGAAATGATACTGGAAAAATGGATAACACTTGTGCATTTTTCATGTCCCAAACAACCGTTTTCAATTACAGGTACATTTCCAGACATAGATGTGTTTTCCTGGATGAACATAAAACAATTGTTTTCATAATTTTAAAACCTTTGTAAATGGTTTTACAATTCATGTGTGACTGTACATTTCCATATTACAAAATATGCTGTAAAATGTATCCAAGTTTTCCAGGCATAGAAATTGTCCCAATAAGAATCCATAACTTTTCCAGGTGTTCCATGACTCTAGAACCTTGAATATTGCTGTTTAAAGTTCAGTATAAACCAGGTGTGTCAAACTCAGTTCTTGGAGGGCCGAACCCTGCTCAGAGACCCAGGCCTGAAGCTTACAAACAGCCTAAAGGACTAAACGAGCCTAACACACCTAACATCAGATGTGTTTAGTTGAGGTTGGAGCTAAACTGTACATTGCTGTGGCCCTCCAGGGACTGAGTTTGACACACCTGTTATAAACTGATTGACTTCATTCAAATACACATTTTTAAACAATAAAAGGTTGGAAATGGAAAGAGAAAGTACCTGTTCCTTTATCATGAGCTGATGGCTCTCCATCATGAGCTCAAACTTGTCCCAACGGGCTCTAAGGGGACCAATGGAGTCCAGACCTCCACCAGCGACTGAGCGTAACAGTCGATTCTTGTCCTCCAGCTGCTGGAACTCAGGCATGATCTGACAAACAACAGTACAACATCTGTCTACACAGGAACAATTAACATGGCCTGGGCACCATGGAAATGGCCTACCTCTGCTCATTGTGCATGTCTCTTTTGTGTGTGTGTGAGCATGTGTACACGCATATCTTTGGTCATTTTGTCATAAAATATGTCTAATATCATTTTGTTCCCCCATGCTCTTTGTTGTAGAAGGCAAAGGCTTCAAATGAACATTCAGTTGATTGAATTAATTAATGTTAAATTTGTGGTTTCTATTAACTGTTTAAACACAAAGGGGGTAAGACTGTAAGCAGTTTCTGTCCCTCATACAAGAGATTGAAAAGTTACCCCAGCAGAGATGTCCTCTAGGCTCCTGATGCTAGTTTACATATGAGGAAAAGATCTCCCATCACTCACTGCAAGGTTGCTGAGGTGAGGTACCTGATGTTTTTGGGTTTGTAACTGGCTGTGTTTGGCATTGGCCTCTCCGATCTCATCTATGCTTTCAGGTCGCAGAGACAATGTCTCCATTGCCCCGCTCACAAAGGAGTCGATTGCCTGGACATGTCCTAAACACACGTGGATACAACACCTTAGCCATCAGTGGAGGTAGATTACACTCAGCAGTGTGATGGTTCTGTTTTGGATCGATAGCATGCTCTTAGCTAATAATCAAAGACAGAGAGAGTCCTCACCCTGTACGGATCTCCGGAGTGAAGTTAGCAGAGCATCAAACAGTCTCTGGATGAGATCGTCCACGGCCACTCGCACTGGCTCACTGTTCACAGTGATGCAGTCCACCTTCTCTGAGCTGAACACAAACATAGCCAGAAAATCAGGACATCTCAGTATATGACAGACACACACAAATCTGGTTATTTTTAAAATGAGAACACTGCATAAAGTCTAAACCTAAGGAAAAGCCAACCAATTTATTGCTATTTCACCGTTTATGTCCGTGATTAAAGTTAAATTTAAATATAAGAGTCACTGTTCCAATAAACCCTAAAAGATTTCAAATATATATTTTATATATTATATATTTATATTGCTTTGATGTTATAGAATTTATTGAAACATTTTTTGGTGATATAAAAGCACTATTATTTTTTACTGCAATAAATTAATATTCTTCACTTAAACTTTTACTTATCCAATAATTTTATTGCTTCAAAAGTAATTTACTCAGAAAATTAAAGGAACATTTGCATCACTTTTATCAGAAGTCCATCTGAATGATGATGATGTTTGACATTAAATGCTTTGATTTTTTTTTTGTCTCTAATCTACTATTACTGGGATCAGTGGGGATCTCATTTTTAAAAGGGTCATGCACTTTTTTCTTATTTACACTGTTCATGGAGGTCCAGTTATACAGAAATCATAATTTATAAACCAAAAAAATTGTATTTGATCTATTTGGACTGTGTGAAAAGCAAACTTAATCCACAATCAGAGCAATGACTGAGTGAATGAAAAGCGCCTGATTGCTTTCAGGGACACTTTTTGAAGCAGATTTCTGACCTAACTGCATCTGGTGTGTGTCCTGTGTGGAAGAGAGTCAAGCTCCAGAAATGATTTCATCAAGATCTGAATAAAAAATACTAGCTAAAAACACTGTGTCACAACATTATAAGCAACTTGCATTTGATCTGTCAGCAGTAAGTGTTTAGTAAGTAAAAAACAATTATGTTGACACCAAGCTGAGAAACATACTGCTGGACCAGTGGCCAGTACGGGGAATTAGTTCCATGTTGTTGTTTTTTTATAACATAACATGCAACAACATAAACAGTCAATTTTTCATCTTGACTTTAGAGGTTGTAGAAAACTTGTCTGTGTCAGGCATTCAACTAACTCTTAACAAAACACAACTCGGAGGAAACCCACACAAGCAAGGGGAGAACATGCAAACTCATTCCAAGAAGGTCACCGGCGAGCCTGTAACTGGCAATCTTCTAACTGCAAGGCCACAGTGCTTCGAAGATCCATTAACTTTTTAATTCATTCAAAGGAGCAAACATTTGAAAAACACCTGGGCAGACGTTCAGCTTCTTTTCCTTTGGCTTTGAGAGCTCTGAAGTTTCTCTCCCAGTCCTGAACAGTCAGAAGGTGCTTCTCCACCAAAAAATCCACATCCACCTGTCCCAGAACAACCCAGTCCTGAAAAAACAAGCCCAGACACCATCAGTAATGCCTTTTATTCTTATCTATGCTTTACCTCAAAGAGGAATGAAGGAATGAAGGGTGTGTGTTAATTGGATGGGCATGTTATTATATTTTTCATACAAAAATGTAATATAAAAATACAGTACTTTGTATTGATTGAAAATAATGGATTTCTTTTTTTTAGATAGGAATAAGTCAGGGACAGGCAAACTATTCTGGTGAAAAATATATTTATTTCCAGTATTTCTTGCTTTTGTTGTCAAAAGCCGCTATCGACATCCTTTTTTCTACCTTCTGAGAACAGAACAAGACAATGAGCAAGGTTCATTCGAAGCCTTGAATGTGTGCCGTTTTATGGCTCCCTTAAAAACACTGTTGTTATTGTTTTTATGACAGAAGTTGCTAGCCACTGAAAACATGGTCCCCACCTGGCACCCATACCACACTTTGGCCTCGTTTAAAACCACTAGGTGTTCCCTTACTGCTGTAAAATGCTTCCATACCGAGTCTGTGTGGCAGTACCTTGAAGGTGTCCATTAGGAGTGTGAGTCGGCTGAAGAGCTGCTCTGCTTTGTTGAAAATGGTCAGGAAGCCGCTGGCATTTCGTTCAATCATGCGGGTAAAGATAGGCTCCTCACCAGTTTCACTCACACCCTTGAACTGGTTAGGAATGCAGATGAACTTTTTCATCTCTCTGTAGTACTTGGCTCGGACCTCTTCGAAGGCTGGACGGAACTGCAACCGGCCATGTCTGTGGAAAAATGGGAAGGTATATCGCTTAAAAAGTTTTAGCTCCTGAACTTCTGTATTTTCAAAAAGGCAAGGAACAAACACCCACTTTTTAGTGAACCCCTGAAATATGGAACGTTAAGGGTTAATCAAAAAAATTAAAACTATGGAATATCTGTAACATGACAAAGTACAACGAAAATACAAATTATAAGCTGGTTTTATAGTGAAACGATCTGTTAAACCTTCAGAAGCAGACAGAGTCTTACTTGAAAATCAGGTCGATGTGGATCTCAGGCAGGTTCTTGTTGAGCGCCTCTAGTCCCATCTGATACTGGTGCTCCAGGGCTTTGTAGAGCTGATGGTTCCAATGCTGGCGCCAGGCACGCAAGTCTCCAGAGCGGAAACCCTGGACACAGCGTCACAGTGCAGAGAAGTTCCTCAAGCACCAATAAAGAGAAAAGCTATTTGTTTCAGGCAACAATGAATCATCATTCACGAGCAGAATTAAATACAATTTAATTAAAATAAAGTAAAATATAACGATACATATAATAGAACAATAATTTGTTAATATTAATGATGAATTAATTATTATTTTTTTTATTTTGATATTTTCAATATTTTGATGTCATAAGCTTTTTGTTTTAGTTATAATCATTTTGTTACACCTTTATCAATTCATATCCCCTAGTATAAAAATAATCACAAAAGGAATAGAGCTCTTGACAAGATGGATTTAAGGTTGCTTCTCTTTAAAGTTGTATGAGATTGGCTCAAGTGTGTATCTATATTCACATTGTAAAGAAAATCATAGACAGAGACGAATGATTGTGATGCACCACTTCCTGAGGAGGTGAACTTGCAGAACTAGAATCACCTGCGACTCCAGCGTGGCAAATCCAGTCCTGAGGTCCTGGAGCCCATCCTTCCATCTCTGCTGCTGACGTAGGAGGTCCACACTCATCAGAGATACCACCTGGGAACACAGATGGCACACCACAAGACAGAAATTATGAAAATGCTTGTTCCCTAAACAGATTTTGCAGCCATGCTATAAACCTGCGTTTTTCAACCATTGGCCACTGCACATGTGTCATAAGTTAGGATTTAACTTATAATTTAAAATCTCACTATTGTTCTAAATTAACCTGGTCTAACTGGTTTCACACCAAGTGTTAAATATAAAATACTTTTTGTTTGTGTTTAATAGGGGTGTAAACATCACAATACAAACATACTTTGATATGATTTGCTTTGATTTGTACAGGTTGTTGCACTTGATGCCATCTATCCACTAGGTAGCAGTGTTACTGTTTGCATTATTTAATGTTTTTTTTTTTTACTCTAAGTGATGGAGGGAGCTAATTTTTTATGATCTTTCCCGTTTAAAATGTGAGTAAAGGACAATTGTCTCCTAGTAAATATTACATAATAAATGAAGACAAGGTAAAGAAGTTGCAGAAGTGACTAGAATCAAAATCACACCAAGAAGCAAATACACTTCAGCTCCAAGACGATATCTCCCAGTAGCTCCACAATACGCATTGTGACAATTTTGTTTCGCTATAGATTGCGCCACAATCTTTATTTGATTCCTGAAGGCGTGGGGGGGGGGGGCGTTCACCTTGTCTGTGAAGTCACTATGCCACTTCCTGAGCCTTCTATTCTCTGTGGAGAGCTTCTCAGCAGCTCTCTGGAGCTTAACAATGTAGTTCTCCAGCTCAGATGGGTTCTCCCAGCTGATCTTGACCTTTCCTCCGCCATCATCACGAGACTGGGAGCGTGGACTCTGTTGCTAAAAGAAAACAAAAACTGGTCAGAGATAGTAAAAATTGTTTCTATTCCTTAAAAGGAACAGCAGAAAAACGTTGTATAGAGCTGGGTGGCAAAAGTAACCCAACCTAAACACACCTGGGACCTTGTGTATCGACAAAAAAGTCTCTAAATTCTGGAATTTATTTCATAAACTATTATTACCAACATGAACATTAATTAATGATAGGAAAGGGAACCTTTACATAATAATAAGTTTAAAGTGCAGCTTCTGTTACCTTGATGACCTGTTCAAAGGCCAGAGCGCATCCAAGCATCATGGGACGCTGAGAAGGTATCATCTGCTGATCAATTGTGTTGTAGAAATGGGCCACCTGTTGAACACAATAGGTTTTATCACAGCTCTGTTTGCAGGAGAAGCTGTTTTGCTTCATACTCACTTGTTTGAGGATGATGGCCTGTCGGTAGAACTTGTCTGCAGTGTTTGCTGCCTGTTGGATCTTGGCAGGTATGCTAAAGCCCAGGGCAGAGAGCTGGCGCACCTCTCGCAGCAAGCTCACGAGTCGCTCAGAGTACTGGATCTTCAGCTTCCCATCCATGTGGTCCAGCTCCATCACACTGCTGCTGGCCTGCAGGCTGAGTTTCACAGACAAATGAATGGATCCATGGCTTAACAACCAGAGGCTTTGAGCATTTGGAGTCTCAAATCGATCCATCCAGTAGAACCATTTGATGTTTGAAACTGGATGTCTTTTCAAAAATCACTTTTTTGCTGTTCCTCATTAAATGTGAGCTAAATAAGTCTAAACCTACATTACTGTTGCTTTTTTGTATGTGTAAATATATGTATATGTACCGTATTTTTCGGCTCATAAGACACACTTTTTCTTCCCCAAAACTGAGGGGGAAAAGTTGGTGCGTCTAATAGACCGAATGCAGAGCGCCGCGAAGTCCGGTCATGGCCGTATGAGAGGCGTAAGAGCTCCGGAGCTCCGGAGCTAGGCCGAAGCCGCGGCCATATTTGTACACCCAGCGCTGCGCGCTGACCTCATCGCCCATCTCTGCCATAGCGTGGTCGTAATGAAAATGAAAAAAAACTACATTTCCCACAATGCCTTTGGCCGCAGCGGTGCGGTGCTTCCGCATCCATACTCACGAGCGAAACTACAGAGCACACATTGAACGTTAGACTCTCGCATTTGAGTGATCTCTCACGCTACAAACCCGATTTCTCACGCTAAAATACATTTCAAGATGTGAAATGGGCACAGCTAATAGTTTATCTGACAATAAGATGATGATCGATAAGCATCGTCTTCAGTCTGTGAGGGGTTTTTTTCCGCTAAGCATTCACTTGGACAGTTTCACAAACTTGAACAGTTTGATCCTTCATTAATGGAGTTATGTGGGTTTTCATAAGCTGACAAAAATCAAAGGTGCACAGATGCACAGCGCTCTCTCTCTCTCTCTCTCTCTCTCTCTCTCTCTCTCTCTCTTGCTCGCGTGAGGAAAACAAAATGCTCTCAATGACTGAAACTCTTCTTTAATAAACTCAAACTCAAATCATCTCTCAACGGTACATCTCACATGCAACCGAATTGTCACTTGAATAAGTTATAAATAATGAGTTATTTAACATTAAGGAGTAGTTACATTTATTTTACATTAAAATAATTATTAATTAATTATTAAATAATTATTATTTTACATCTGGGGGTACCCAGATTATTTTAAAGGGGGGCTCGACTAAAAAAGTTTGAGAACCACTGTATTATTACTAATGTGGAGGCAATCTTACTGGCTATTACAGTATTACTAATGTGGGGGCAATGTTGCACTGGAACAGTGATGGTGATAACGAATGGTGGACTTTAGAATGATGAGTGGGGGCAAAGAAAAACATTACAGCCTTTTTTTTTGTTACTTTTACTGTTTACTGTCTGTTCATGTTACATGTTTGGCTGTTAACTTTTACACAGTTGATATAAAATATTTTACAAAAGTATTTGGTTCAGAATCTTTTTTTTCTAGATCTTCCTCTTTTAAAATTGGGTGCGTCTTATGTGCCGGTGCATCTTATGAGCCGAAAAATACGGTAATAACTTTCTATTTTTAAATAGATGTCAACTAATAATTTTTCAGCAAAAAAAGTTCAGTTAGAGGGAGAGTGAATGGTGATGGCATTTTATTTCTCAAAAATATTTTTCTGCATGCTTTCATCAGCACAATGTACAAATAAATGAACAGATAAATTATCAAATGTATAAATACATAAATATATCAATAAAATAAAATATATAAAGACATTAAAGCAAGACATTCCATACCATTAAAATTTATTAAAAAAAATAAATTTCTGTGCAGGCAATAATTATGTAGGCAGTCCAAACATCATTCCTGGTTTATACTGAAGTTAGGACCACCCACTTAATCGGTATGCTGAGAGAGAAAACCATAAAAATGAACATATTTAATGGGCTAAAATAAGAAAAAAATGTGTTTAAAAGTGTTGAACTGTGATATATATATAAACTACATTGACAACTCAATAGATGACCCTTTATGGCTGACTAAATGACATCTCGACCTAAATGGACTTCCTTCCTGTGCACTCAAACTTCTTCAGATGATACAGAATTAAGCGACTGACCTTCATGGAACCTAGAAGAGCCCACATCACTCTTAATCTCTTTTCACTGTCTCCCCATCGCAGCCTGTCTCAAATATTGAACACTGATTCTCACAAACAGTCAAAAGGTCAACACCATCCTACTTTTTTCCCTGATTTATAAGTTGGATAAAAGCATCTGCTAAATACATAAATGTTATTGATTTGATGTATATTTTAAGTCATCAGCACATGAGCCAGAGGCCACTCTCTAAGTTCCATGACGTTACAGAAAGCATCCTAGAGTAGATCTTTTGGTCTGTTCTGAACTTTTAGACTCTAAAAGATCTAAAATTTAGAGCCTTTCTAGAGTTTTTTGCAAGCGTGAAAGCAGAGACTGTGAAATAAACTTCTTTTGAGCTTTTTTTTGGAAAAGCAAGTGAGGCTGAGAGTCGGATGCAGGACTGTGCTACAGATATTTCTCTAGTTTTGCTTCACATTAGGTACAGGACTTGGTATCTGTGTGTCTGTACCTGATTCCAGCTCTAGGATCTGAGAGACCGGATAGTAGATCTCTGCTCCAGTCCTCAAACTGCTCCTGTTGATAGGATCTGAGCTGCTCCTGCAGGTCATCTGAGAATCGAACCAGATGCTGAAACCCAGAGAGATCTGAAAGCACAGTCTCCGCCATCTTAACCGAGTCCTCCACCTGCACAAATATCATTAAAATAAATTTGTTCATTTTCTTTTTTACTCGTGAACCTTTCCCCCTCACCCTTCCCCAATCCCTTATCCACCCCCGCTTTCGGTCCAACGCCGTCTTGTCCTGACACAAATAATGTAAACTGGCTCAAGGGAACCACAACTAATAAATATTTACATACACTCAATGCTCCAATCCAGAGGAGAAAACACCACACCAGGTGTTTTACTCCCCTGGAGAAAGCAAAACTGTCCAACTCAGCAAAGCATTTACTCTCCCATGTGATGGCTTTTGAGCGAGACAGGACATGGTAAAAAAATAAAAATAAAAAATAAATTTATCACTCTTAAAAAAAACTTTTTTTTATGTTCAGCCAACTTTTTCAAATTTGAATTCTTTACCCATCAATCAACTCCTAAATACATCAGTCTACAATTAGACACCTATTATTCTAAATAAGGTTCCACTAAACAAGTTTCAGGAGGAGCTCAACAAATAACTTGCCATCAGGTCTCCTAGCTTCCTGCTTTTAAGCTCATTAGCTTAACCAGGTTCCAGAATAAATTGAAAGATACATTAATGTATTGAAGGAAATGATGAGGTATAAAGCACAAACGTGAATATGAAATGATAGAAATTAGGCAGCTTTGACTGTTTCCAATCAGCACTCAACAGTCACCTCAAACATTGGAAAATTCCTAGGAAATCCTGATAATTGCACTGTGTTTCCCTCACCTTTAGCAGCAGCTGTCTGACCCAGACAATATTGTTGACCACCTCAGGAAGGTTTCTTCCAGCAAGAGGACCAGCTTTCTCTCCTGGAGTCCCATGACAGCGGCTCTCGAAATCTACACGTAGTCCTGCAGAAGAACACTTTTTAAAGCTTCATGTACAGGCTAGGAGAGCAGCAACTTCATATTTTATTTTTGTTTACGTGTTGGGTAAAATTTGTCTTTGGCAACTTAATTGAGCAAAAAAAAAAAAAAAAAACATTTAGATGAGCAATCTATCACGCTTCAGTTCTCATTTTGAGGCCCCATCCTGCCCCCAATTTGAGTACTTGTGCTATACCCTTAATGTATGAATTTTTTGGTGGCAGTAGTTACTTTTGAGATCTTGTCTTAAAATTAAATTTTGTTTGATTTAGCTAAAAATTAATTATTCAGAGTTGATCCATACAACTTTTAAAATTATATTTACATATATAACTATCAGAGAAAATTAACTTCATATCAAGATTGTTATCTGAAAAATGTAATAGACATTAAGAGGAAGAAGGTTTCAGAGAAGAGAAGGTTTACCAACGCTATTTTACTATAGAAACTATTTTTGGGGAAGCAGTAAATCTTATTTCTTAATCTCTATAGTTTGATTTCATAGCAGCCAACACGTGCTAATCCGTTGACATATTGAAACTTGTGGAAAAATAAAAACACACTGACATTTTCTGAAATGAAAAGGCTTTTGCTAATATGGCTTTTATTGAAACGTAATTTTTATGTTGCTTGTTGTACACTGTTGTTTCTTGATGGATACTGAGCTTTTAATAAAGCTCCAGCCACTTTCAATCAGAAAAAAACACAATTTTTTTCCTTCAAATTCAGACTGAATTTAAACCTGGACAGAAATTCCACAGAATATGCAAGAAAAAAACGTCAATGATTAGCGCACAGAAAAGAAAAGGGAAGTTTCTATAACAAGTTTATGTTTTATAACATACATAAATAGTAATAAATATGTTATTAATTGACCGATGAGGAGTGGCAATATATTACATTGAATATTTTACGAAAAGATTTAAAAGAACACATGTTATGTTTGAAATAGAACCATATTTAATTCAAATGTGTTAAATTAACATCCAGGTATAAAATATATTTTATTTAGCTTGTTGCTTATCAAAAGGATTGAGGAATGAGAAACCTTTGTTGTAGTCCAGCAGTCGAGTGAGGAGCGTTTCTCTCTCCGGCTGCAGTTCTCTGCTGATCGTGGTTCTTTTGATCAGATCTCTGTGTTTCTGAAACACCTGAAGCAGCTGAAAGCAAAACAATAAATATTTGTGAGAAAGAAAGTAAGGCACCGTATCAAGCTGGGCATGCACTGTCATGTGGCACTGTGTGATTTAGCCCCTGCTTGAACTTTATGAAAAATGGGGTTTAAATTTCAAAACTTATAATTCATCTGGTCATACTATATGACAGCGTACTCTGATTCAACCTGAACACTCATTTTAGAGGTCATATACGACTAGAAAAATCCAATATGCTAGGTTTATACAACTTTATCCAGATGGTTGCAGTGGACGGCTAGCTGACAGTTCTGTAGCACAAGCAAGGTTTAAACAGAGCGAGCATAACATTTACTACAGGAGAATACACAACAAGTTGGAAAATAAAAGCTCTTACTTAATTTTTATGAGCTTATATCATATTTAAACATTTCTAGAAACAATTGGGTCTATTTATTTTGTTGATGTTTTTGTGGCGGTTTTACCATAATTTCACACAGACCAACACAGATGAGATTTTTCTCATGCTTGCCAGGTTTGGCACACACATTGAATAAAATGCAGCTTCATTTTAGCTTGCGAAAAAGCTTTTCCAAAATAGAATTAGCCAAAGATTAGCACAAACTGCCATGAAAAGTAGTCACACATTCAAAAAAACTTGCTCAAAATGGGCTAAAAACGCAAAAAGGGTATACAATCTATAAAGTGACTGTACGATTCTTACCAAAAGGCATTTATATTTTCATTTATACAGAAAACTCAAAATGCAAAAACATTTTACTAAACATTTTAAAGGGTAAATCTGGTTTTAAAATACCCGCGCTCATGGGGTCATGATTTTTAGATGTTCTCGTCTGTGCGAGTGGACTGTTCATGTCTAAACAAACTCTTATGTGCGTGTGTGCACCTGCTGTGGACTGTCCTGTGCATCTCTGATGAAACTCTTGAGCTTTCCAGCTGCTTCCTGCTCAGCTGGAGCCAGGATGCGATCAAACTGAGACACTGCTGCTCTCCATAAAGGCTGAAACACACATTTATATAAAGAATCATGAATCTGCCAAATACAGACCCAAATCTATTCTAGGAATCAGTTATTGATTACATTAAATCAAAATATTAATCAAAAATATAAAGCTTTTACAAATCCACATATTTGAATCGCAATAAGGTGCTTAAGGTAACGTTTTCTGTGTACCTCGGTGTATGGGTTGTAGTGTATGGGGTTGAGTCCAGTGAAAGGCTGATAAACGCGAGCCGCTGACAGCTGTTGCTTTCCCCCAGACACCAAACGCTGGAGCTTCTCACACACCGATCGCACCTGCAACACCTGAGACAGAGCAAGGGGGCAAGATCTCTTGTGTCTTCTTAATGTTCTGTACTTTTAAATAACAAAATTGAATATGTTAGTTGGTCTCACGCCTGTTTCATCATTGATTGATTCATTAAATACATTATTCCTACTAATATTTTTTATCAGCCAAGGACCATATTCTGAAAGTAAAACATTTTGATGATCAAATATTTCCACAAAAAAAGTTGAATAAAAAAAAAATCTCAATGTATAATGTGCTTCAGAAGTCAGATACTTCATATTGAAACTCTTCATATTGAGCTCCCAGTTTAACTACAAAACTAAACCGTGGGTTAGATGGAATAACTCACTAGTAATGTTTCTCACAACAGCGATGATATTTTTATAAAATAACTCACAACAGCGATGATATTTTTGCCTCCTGCAGATTGAATCATTGTCAATTAATGGGGAAACTGAAGTCAGAGGCGCATAGAGATGACCGGCGCCCGCGCTGCAATTAATTCGCAATTTATTATTAAAAATGTACCATTAAAATGATACGTTTGTAATACTACTCACAGTAAACTCCCTGCACTCTCTCCATGTCTCTCTCTCGCTCTCTCTCCAAAATATTCCCATGGGCCAGATTAGATGGCCTTGCAGGCCGTATGCTAAACACCACTGTATTAAATGTTTAAAAAAGTTGACTTAGGTCAGTCAATAAATTCTTATTTGATTTCATCTCACTTGTTACTTGAACTTTGATTTATAAATCGTTGCCTCATACTGATGTTCTAGGTACCAAGGTCAAATGGTAATTACCCTAGAATTATTGATTAGAAAAATGAAAGATCTAATCCTCAATTTGATTTATAATATGTTAATCAGGCTTATCTTGCGACAAGATAATGGATATCATTTAAATACTGAGACAAACTGTATTCGGCAATATCAACATTATAAACACTCCATGCATATTCTAACTTTGAAAGTAGGTTAAGTTGGAGTTACCTTTTGTTCTTTTAAACGATAAAAACACGCAGAGTACTTGCACCGACAGCTCAAGCGGCTTGATCTTAAGTGTTGTCATTGACAAACAGCTCTTTATAAAAGTGTTTTGAGGCTCATAAAAAGCAGATTGCTGTACGATTGTGACGGTGAGACGAGTGGTCATCTGTTCCTGTACCAGCCAAACATGCATTTCCCCTCTTTTTTGCTAAACAAACTTAAAACTATTGTTTTAAATCAATGGAATGTGGGACGGCAAATATAGGAGCGTTGAACTTTTAAATTACTAACACTTCTTTTTATTTTTATTTGGTTAAATAACACAGTTTTGCCCCAATTTAGTTTGATTTCACCAAAAAAATAGAGGCGTTGCACCCTTTCCTCGCATCTGGGGCGGATTGATGCAGACGCACTCTGTGTGCAAGCTCTTGTCCGTTAACATATGTTCCGAAAAAGATGCAACGCAGATGGAAACAGTGTGAAACAGGCATTAGGCAGAATTGGAGTATAGGTGGTTCTAGTGTTAGACATGTTTTGATATCATGAGAAGATCGTTAAATGGTTTACGCTATATTTAAGCAATCCCTCAAATGATTCGACCATTTTAATTGTGACGTTAGGTCTAATGCAACAATCGTTTGCATAACTGTTTTACATTTTTGTCATTTTGGTGGCAAGTGTCCTGGACAGCAGCGATATAGAGATGAGTGTTTGCAAACATATAGGTTATCTCTTCCTGACCTCCTCCAGTCTCTGTGCCAGGCCCTGCAGCCCTTGTGGACAGTGCTTTTCTCCTCTCCAGGTGTGAGGGGTATAGCGCTTCCACACCTGACCACTCAGGTGCTCACAGGCTGCAATCCACTGCTCACACACAGACACGCCCCGTTTAAGTCCCTCCCTCACATTCAGGTAAGGATCGTCCCATAAACACAGGTCACTCAGCTTCCTCTGCACAAATCTGCCCAAAGCTCCTCCTGTTGGTATACACACAATCAACAAATTCAATATTTTTGAATGTCAAATCTTTTGAAACAGATTTGACAGCTCAAGCATTCCCGATGAGCTCTGAACAAAGGAGCTTTGCTCAGCATGTAGCATATACAACATGAAAACATGTTCTTTTTCCTCCCTTTCATTTTGATTCATTTATTGACTAAAATGCGGGAAGATCAGTAGTTTGAGCAGTGCCTACAAGTGATTCGTTCAAAAAGATAGGAGGAACTACTCTTTCTAGTGAACAATTCATCGATTCAACAGTTCATCACGTGATTGCTCTCAAACACAAACTCAGATTTAGAAACAAGCAGTGGTTTCGAATCTCGTTCAAATTATTCACAATGCTTTTCGATAAACACAGAACCCAGATCGCTCGTTCACAAGGGATGGTATTTCACACGATACTGTAGTGACATTTCTCATGTTTTGCCAAAATCTATACCAAATATTATTTTTCACTACAGATGGCGGGCAAAATTTTACTGAAACAAACAACCCAATCTTTTTGTTTTGGAAGTGTCAGAAGAAGTGTTTGTTTTTATAATCAAAAGATGCAGGTAAGCTAAGTTTACTTTCTCTTATTATTGTATTTGTTTGCATAACTTGTATAACTGTTTGCAAGCAGCCTTGTAATTACGGAACTAATTTTAAAATTATGGAAATAATTTTTTTACGGGTGAATGAAAAAGAACGAATCATTCAAAGAGTCATTTTGTTTAGCGAACGAGAGTCAAAAGAACTGAGTCACCAAAATGAAACAAACTTCCCATGACTACCGCTTACTATGACAAAATATTTGTAAAAACGTAACAAAAGTGTGAGGAGAATTTCCAGGGGCGTGTGAACCCTTTAAGTTTGAGTAGATTTGCAAATTTTGTTGAGCTCCTGAAGCACTAAACGTCAGTCTGTGAACACACACCTATGACATCCATGAGTGTGATCATGCGAGGCTCAAGGTACGGCGTGTACTCATTCTGTTTCCACACTTCATCCAAGGTGTCTCGAGTGGTCTCAATCAGGTCCTGCACCTCCATCAGACTGAAGCTGTCCAGATTACTATAGTCCTGAAAAACATAAATCAATAAATGATCAAGAAAAGGGGTTCTTTTGGACCCTTTGTAAGAAAAACATGGCGTGCACCTTCTGGACAGAGGAGAAAAGCTGGCAGAAGTGTGCTGCTCTGTCTCTATCATTGCTCTTCAGTGCAGACTGACTGACATCTGCCCAGAAGCTAAACTCATCCAGAGGAGTCAGGATTCCTGCACACAGAATTATGTGATATTTATTATATGTAAATGTTGTTCGGCTTGAAGAACAGTGAAGAAATTGACTCTTTTCTGAATATCTGCCATTAGATTAGTCCAAAAAAGTAAAGGTGTAGGTTTGATTTAACAGTGAGAGACAGAATACTTATAAAATTGTGAGTGAGTTAAGTATGGTTTCCTTTTGGATTAGTACGAGGTGGTAGCTAGCACTTGTTTGCTCTTCTCAGGGGGGATTTTATTCCATTTCCTGATGCAGGTCCTTTCTCAGTTATTATACGAGTATATGTTTGGAGGCTGATGTTGAGGGACTCAAACCTTCAGCTCCCTCCACAGACTTTCTATGGGATTAAGATCTGGAGTCTGTTAACTTTCTTTTGCTAGCTCTTGTTATTTGAGTATTACACTATAGTTCTAAAAATATTTTCATTTTCTCTCTATATTACAATCCAATGTGACAATAAAACGGTTTATATAAAGAAAATGATGAATAAATATTAAAATTATGATCACTTTAAATTCAAATGCTACTGGTATCGATATCAATGGTCAATGCTAAGCTATGCTAAAGTGCTCTGATGTGGAGAACAGTTGAATAGATGATAAAGCACTATTATATTGAGTTCAGTCTTCCATTAATGTGCTTCATCTTAACGCGGTCCTTTGTTGGCTTGACCATGTGACATACACCGGGTTTCATTAAAGTCTCACGTGCTGCGGAGCCAGAGCTTTGTAATGTGTTTTCATTTTAACATTTTTTTTTTACTTAATAGGGATTTTTCAAAGAAGAATTCGTATTAATAACACTTTCCTACACACACATCTGATCAACGTCGCTCTAAAAACGTTCCCGCTGATATACTGCAGTACCCCAAAAGCATAATGTTTTCATCATGTTTGACAGTGAGGACTGTAATTTTGCGTTGGTAGATGTGCTTTTTTTTCAACAGGGAGACTTTATGGACATGACAGGGTTATCATCTATTTTTCTCAACTGATTTTTTGACAATGAGCAAACATTAAAAATGCTTTTTTCCCTCACTGTACATACATGTCAAAAGATATTCTAATGTGGTTGTGTGTTTGTGTGTGTGTGTGCGCATGATTTAAAATCTTAATCACTAAGTGGTAATCAAAACTAAACTGTTGATGAATAAAACATGAATGTAAGAGCATTTGAACTCACCAGACACCTCTGTCTCTGAACTACTACGTTTCCCTGAATCCTTTGCATGTCTAAGTACAGAGCCTAGCCCAGATTCAAGATCCGTCAGCAGTAACTGAAGCTTTGAATCAAACGACTGACTCCATTTCTCATCCTGAAATGTAAAGAACAAACCCTAAACTTACAAACACAAGATGAGGGATAGCATTAGGTGATGACCATTTGAAGAAAAAGAAGGAAACTGCCCCTGAACATCGATAGTGAATTCATTATGTGTTCACACAAGATACGAATGAGGCAGAAAATTCAATCTACTTGTGTGAAGTTGAACACTTGTCCATTTTGGGATCATGCACAAAAAAGGCATGATTCTTTCTTTACCTGCAGCAGGACTGGGCCATAGAGCTGGCGAAGTGCTTGGTACAGAGTGCTGATGGGAGACTCTAGCATGGAGGAGACCAGGACAGAGCGGTGCAGGTTCTCCTCTGACACCACACATGGATGAGGCTTGAAGAACACCAGAACCCTTCTGTCACCCTCCATGTTCTCCAGCTACAAAAGACATATAGTAGATTTCTTAAATACACTTTTTAATGTTTAATGACTATTTAAAGAGAATTCAGAACTTGTATTAGTTGTAAAAATATTTTTGATGAGAGTAGTAAATTTGCAGTATACTGAATGTTATACTAAAGTAATGCTTATATGTTAAATATTCCTGATCATTAACATATTCTTTTATTTAATTAATACACTGATGTGTTTATATAAATGTAAATAATGCTGTTTATAATTATATAATCATGTCTGGTGCATAAAGAACTGCCTCAAAAGGAGAGATTAGCCAATTACAGTTGAGAATTTTATAGCACTTGGGCAGCGAAAGTTTCATAGTAATGCACCGAACTTAAGGAGTTTTTGCTCATTTTTGTAATGTTTTATGTCAATTCAAGTTAAATAGTGAGCATGGGGCATCTTGATTACAAAACGAAGATATCAAAAAATACAAAAAACAAAAAAATAGCACCAAAATCTGCTTTGGATGTTGTTTGGTGTTCCACACATTCAACTTAACCTACAGAAGTTCAGCAAGAATGTTAAAATTTCTTCCACTGATCTTTTTCAAACAAAATGAAGAATCTGTGAACATATTAATAATGATAAAATTAATAACGATAATGATAAAATAGCATTTCTTAATTTAGCCTTACTTATACCATCTTAATATTCATTTATCACCTTGTTGCAGAACTGCAGCTCTTCAGATCCTCTAGTCACAACGAGTAGACATTGATTCCCATCGTCTAAGAAGTTATCAAGGTAACGGTGGGAGGACAGAGATGAGCTTGAGTCCAGCATAAAGTAGTTTCCTGCTGTAGTCAGGATAAAGAGTTTACGAGGGTCTTCCATCCTGGGTGCCATCTTTACCCTGTTTAATCAAAACGTAAACTGTATTAAACACAAGGTATTTAAATTAAATTCAACACAAGTTTGAACTTTATTGAGATCGAACTTTATTAGAAAGCCCCACATTTGCAACATGTAAAGATGGGCACCACCATAACTTTGTGATTATAACCTGAATTGCGCTTGTAATGAGATTGCTTATTGTGATTGGTCAATAAACGAATAGAGTTCTTTTTTTTAACTCTAATACGTGAAACACTGGTCTTTCGATAAGAAGGTTGCCAGTTCAAGGATGGTCTGTGACCTTCCTAAGAGGAGTTTACATGTTCTCCCTGTGCTTGTGTGGGTTTCCTCCGAGTACTCCGGTTTCCCCCACAATCCCAAAAACATGCAGTTATGTTAATTGAAGAATCTAAATTACCCTTAGGTGTGAATGCGTGAGTGTGTGTTCCCCTTTTGATGGACTGGTGACCTGTCCAGGGTGTACACCCGCCTCTCGCCCAATGTGCGCTGGAGATAGAGACCGGCAGACCCCCATGACCCCAAAACAGGAATAAACGGGTTGGAAAATAAATGAATGAATTCTTGTTGAACAAGAATCTCAAAAATTGAAACTGGTATATAACCTTTCATGTGATAAATTAAAACATGTAAATCTCTTTGTGGAAAGTAATACATTTAGTTGATGCTTTAATGTAACTTAATTCTTCTTAAAGTATCTGAGGTTAGAAGTTGTAACAACCACAATTGTCAGCTCACAGATTAACCTCAGAAATGCTGTTTGTTGAATTAAAAATAAACGTTACCGTTATTCAAATTGCAGCGTGTCGCTTTAAAATTAGTTAAAATTCAGTTTATTCCAATTTATTCCTCTTGAAACCAGTATTAAAAACTTCTTTACCACATCTTAATCCAGTTCGTCATACTAATTACGTTATAAAAAAAAACAACGCCATTATACAAGACAAAGGTAAAATGTTCCATAATATAAATTAGGCATTACTTTATGAAACGAGTCTTACGGTGTCTTGAAGTCAGATGCTGAGTTCTTTCAGTTCCGCTGAGGAATTAGCACGCTAGGCTAACAAACCGCTAACATTACCTCTTAAATAAAGACTCGACCCATGTGTGAAATAAAAACGAGCTACTGTTGCCATAAACACACAAAAACACATTTATTTGTAATCACAAAATGAACCGGTGACCTAAAATTCATGATGTCAGATGAATGTGCTGAGGCGCTTGCGCTACTGTTGTGAAGCATTAGCGAGGAAGCTGGCGTGGTTGCAAGGCAACTACGCCACGTCTTTACGTAAAGGGTGTTGTGAATTTAGAGGGGCTACGCAAAGAAAATAGAGAAAAGAATGAGACTATTCCTTCTGTGGCCTTTGTCATTTATTCTGTAAATGAGTTCTGTTAATTACTAATAAATATTTCCTGAACAGTACAATATAATAAATACAAGTGTATAGATACATAGAATTGTAGCACTTTAAACACTGCTACTTTACATAATTGTGTTGTAATAAAATGCATTTTGTCATCTGTCAGTTGTAATGGCAACTGGTTGTATTGGTCTAGCAGCTGGTACCTATCAACCTCCATCCCCAATAATACACCCTCACAATCAGATGTACTGTAATACTAGAGAGAGATCTACATTAATGGCCTAATTGTGATATGAGAAAACACCACAGGGACACAAAACCTAAAGAACAGCTGCATCGAGAGAGGGGAGAGAGGGTTTGTGCACAGCTGCAAGGCTCATAAGTCTGAGCACTTAGGAACTAGATTCCAGGAAAGAGCAAAATGGATGTAAAATAAAACATAATCACTCCACTAGGGAAATGAAAGACGTCCAGGCATTCCACAGACAGGCTCAGCAATGGAGTTTCACCAAGGTAATGGAGGGAAATTCAAGCATATATAGCTGCAGTAGCTTTAGGTTTTCTGTGAGGATATAGAGACCACTCTAACTTTTCTAAATTGCAATGACTGTTTGTTGTTCTGAGTCTAATCAAAGTATCACTGTGTACGCCTGAATTTTGTTCAAGACAGCAAAAAATAACTAAACATCAAAATAACTAATAACAGTGTGCCCCTGCTATAAATGAGAAAAAGAAACTACTTTTCAATGTTGATGTAGTCATTTGTTTAGACTGAATTGAGTCTGGAAGGTGTCTGGTCCTCAATGCAAAAGTTCTTTGAAATGCAAGTATGGCACATACATCTAATCAAACAAATAATTAAGTAATATCTGTTACTTGTTTTATATTTCAAAACACAAAAATATAATTCTAAGTATAGAAACTTTGTGAAGGCTGCACATAATATGGACAGTCCACAGGGAGCACTGTTGCATTGTTATGGAGTTTTATAGTACTGCAATCACCAAAGTATGTGCTTGTGTTCACTATTTAGGGGGCAAAAAATAATAGAAGATCAAAATGTAAAGTTACAAGAGAACAAATTAGACGAAGAATGAATAATAACTAGATATTAAAGAATGTAGACATCTTTCTTTTATGGGGTTGAGATACAAACCTCTTGATTTGGTTGCTATGGAGGTGCCATTGACATCATTTAGAAGGAAATGAGGAGGAATGGAAGGGTCTGTATATGCATAATGACAGGAAAGGAAAAGATTACATTCATTCATCGTCTAACCCGCTTTTTCCTTTCAGGGTCATGGGGGTCTGCTGGTGACTATATCCAGCTCAGGCAAGGGTACACCCTGGACAAGTCGCTAGTCCATTCAGTTAGATTATTCAGTTATCATACCCGGATGTTTTTGGGATTGTGGGGTGGGGGAGGAAACCCCATGCAAGCACGGGGAGAACATGCAAACTCCTTCCTTCCACCGCAGAATTTCTAACTGGCAACCTTCTAACTGGAAGGCCACAGTGCTACCCACTGCATCACCGTGCCACCCTGTAGGTAAGGTAAGGTAAGATAAGGCAAAGCAAGGTGATTAAAGCAAAGGAATTCAAGTCAGGGAAGGCAAAGAAAGGAAAGGAAAGGAAAGGAAAGGAAAGGAAAGGAAAGGAAAGGAAAGGAAAGGAAAGGAAAGGAAAGGAAAGGAAAGGAAAGGAAAGGAAAGGAAAGGAAAGGAAAGGAAAGGAAAGGAAAGGAAAGGAAAGGAAAGGAAAGGAAAGGAAAGGAAAGGAAAGGAAAGGAAAGGAAAGGTTGAAATATGACAGGTAAAAAAAGGTACGGAGATAAACAAGGTGGAAAGCAAATCAAAATTTGCAAAGTGAACTTTCCTGTAGCTAAGTAAGTATAGCATTGCGCTTGCAATGCAAAGGCTGTGTGCGTTCAAAACTTGTTTTTTTCCATTTCAACTTCTTGAAATGTAGTCATTTTGGATAAAAGCGTCTCCTAAATGCATAAATGGCACAGGCAAGAATACTAGTAGAAACAGAAGGTCAGTTTATAAGACCTTGAATCAAACTGTGATTTTTATTTTCCACAAAACAAGTCCAAACGTTCGTCAGCGGTGGAAATGGACAGCAGTGAACTGTGTTCTAGCCAAAGCTTCGGAGAAGAGAACAGAGTGCTCTTTGTTAGTTTGTTTAGTCTTGTTGAATGTTTACAGCTCTGTTTCAGCTTTGTTTAATAATTCTCTATCAGACTGTAAAAGCCTTCTCAAAGTTCCTCAGAAAGTTCCCTCATGGTTTTCTGGAGCGCAAAGCAGCAAACTGTACCCCTGCGACATCATTCTGAGCAAAAACGAGGCAGAACCTCAGCCAGGATAAACAGATGAGATCGAACCATAGCCAAACCTCATGTATGCGTGTGTGTGTGAGGGAGAGAGAGAAGGAGAGAGAACGAGAAAGTATATGTGTTTCAGTGTGGCTGTGTGTGTGTATGCGTGTGTACGTGTGTGTGTGAGATTAGCCGTGTGTTTACGATATCGGACCGAGATCAGAGCTGTGCATTTCATAGACCTCAATGTTTAAAAAAAATCTCTCTCTCTCTCTCTCTCTCTCTCACCCTCTCTCTCTCTTGCAAGCACACATGCACACGCACGCACACACGCGCACATGCAGTAATTCACAGTAAATCATCGCTTGGGATTTTTCCTTGTGCTCTGTTTCACATCACATTTTCCTTTCTCTCTCTTCGTTCATTAATCAGGCTGTCTTACATGTGTTCTTTCTCCGTTTACATTAAACAGGAGGATTGTGGCAGAAATTTAACCCCTTCATACGTAAAAGGTCGACGGGGGTGGGGGGGGACATATTAGATAATGCATTGAGATGCTCAATTCAAAAACAATAGACTGCATAACGTTTCATAACACAAAACAAAAATCTTGAATATCTCACAGCAAACAATTAAACAGCTGATAGTAATAAATGAACTAAATCACCTAGTTTGAACAAGACTTAGCATTACCCAGCATGCTCTGCGTTAGAATGACACAATTAGCCCGTTTAGTCTTCTAAGTGACCATGTGTTTAGTTTGTGGTACCAGTGGCTAAAATGTTTCCTCTTCGAGTTAAATATTTACTAATGCAGAAAAAATATTTTAAAACTCTAAAAACTATTTAGTGAACAGACAAACTATTTTCATCATCATCCGCATGAGAATGACTAAATACACCAGTTTGTTCCACTAAGAAAACTTTTTTGTTTTATTGTGTCGTACAAGTGGCTAAAAAGTGGCTAATTTAAGTTATATTTCTAAATGATGTAGTCTAAATAAATAGAAAATAATTATGATTAGCATCTGAGCTAATGAGTGAGCAGACACACTACATTTCCCATCATACTCAGCATGAAAATGATTAAATACACCAGTTTAGTTTTCAATGGAACCATTGTGTCTTTACTGTATTAATTCATGTTTAATATAAAATTATAAAATAAAACTTTAACAATAAGTAATGTGCCAAAGAGTAAGCAGACAATCTGCATTTCGTATGACGCTGCATGAGAATAACCCAAACAGAAATCAAAGGCTTGACAACAGTTATCTGAGCTCATCTGCAAATGTTACCAATTATTTTGTTCTACTAGCATTTAAAAAGTATGCAATCAAAGTCTTAAAATAAGAAATAACATTTGTGTAGGATAAATTGAATCTGAAGTAACAATGAGCAGACAAACTACATTTCCCAGCATGCTCAGCATGAAAATCACTAAATACATCAGTCATCTAAAAACTTCATGTAGTGTAGTATAGAGACTAAAAAGGGTTCTAGACCACGACATGCTCTTCACAGGGATCCTTTAAAAAAATTGATTGAAGGCTTGATAACCACGATGATAATTTGAGCTCATCAGCTAATGCTGACAGCTGTCATCTCCCTGCATTTTATCAATGTGCATCTGTGACCATCTTAAAATGTGAGTGAGTTTATTAATAGAGGCGCCTAAGACATGACCTTTCCCTTAAGAACACGTGTTAAACTGGGATGCTTCACTTGAGACGTAGCCGAGCATTGCTGAGACGTTTCTCTGAGACACACACATTTCTGAGCTAGTAATAGCATTAGCGTTAGCTTTGAAGCCTCTGCCAGGGATGAATCCGGACGTAAAGATGAGCTGTATCTGGGAAACGCTAACAGATTTGTTGTATGTGTATATAGAAACCTGAGGACCAGGGGGATCTGGATCTGAAGACCTGGAAATCTTTTTTAAGTTGTGTGTCCACAATAGCTATGTCCCATCTGGAAGTCCGCTGGCTTTTAGGTGGATGCATCATAGATTCCAATCAAAAGGATTCCTCAAATTGGTTCTTTGTTTTACGGAATTAAAAGATACATTGGATGGGAATCATTTCATGCTCACTTTTAAACCTGAATATTGTGTTTAAGTTAACGTAGACAGATACTTACAAGGAAAAAGAACTATTTGCTAGAACTGTTGGAGGTTTCATGAGGTATAAACCAAGCAGCTATAGGCATTCAGGCTCCAAGCATTTATGACTCTCTTGACAGTTAAAACCAGTAGACATTGTAAAGAATGTTGAGAATGTTTTTTTTTCTGAGTGTGAAACTGGGATTAATGAGGAGTTTCTGTTTGTTTTCCACATTTGGACTAAAAAATGAACTAGGAATGTTGAGCAGTCGGAAAGGGACTGAGAGAGAGAGATAGAGAGAAAGAGAGCGAGATGCAGTATTTCTGGGAATCTGGCAGAGGAGAGAATTCCCTGTGTCTCCTCTGAGAGATGGTCTGTCTCGGAGTAATTTTCTGGCCATAAAACACAGACTCGCACAGACAGACTGATAGTTCAGTGTGTAGAACAGAGTAGATGGTTGAACGAAACATTTGTCAAATCCTTCTCACATATTTTAAAGGGAACCTCAGATGAAAATCACACTTTTCCGGGTCTTTTAGAACAGAAATGTATCCTAAAAGAGAGTGAAAATTCCACACAAAAGTGACATCACATAACTAAGTAATTTTAAAAGACTTTAAATAGCTTCAAACCCACCTCTATTGGAAGTCTATGCTGAAAAAGTCTATTCTTCCACATGTGGCATAGCATCTGCTGAGTCATGATGTTGTGCTGCTTTTAGGTGTAAATTCAACAACTTTCACCTGACAGAAGGGGGCAGGATCACTGGAAGGATTGTAAAACCCCTTTATACCATTATTGTTAATTATACCATATATGTCCATTATAATGTTTATAAAGAGGAAATGTTGCCATATATAATAATAACCATAAAAGTATTTCTTTTAAAGGAAATTGTCTTTTTAATATCACATAGAAAACTATTTCAATGTTTTCCAGCAACTTGGAACCAATCATTAAGTTTCCTTTTCTCCCTGTTACACTTACAAGAGATCTACAAAAAACCTTCCTCTACCCTCTTTCCTCTCAGACTGTTGACCTTCATTAGTTTGCCCTGCCCACCAAACCCTTCTTATTTCTTGCATCAAACTTTTTAAATGAACTTAGGGTTGTATGATGTACGACATCCTAAAGTTCTATAGATTAAATACATGTATGTATAATGATGGGATTATCAAAAAAAGAACAATGCTTCAAACATTGTTTGTTATAGTTCACATCAGACCCAATGGTAAACATGTGGTTACTACGGTACACACTTGTGGGGGATGAGTGACCAGATGATGCTCAAGAGTCTCTGTTTCATCACTGATGGGAGTTCATGAGCGTTACGCTCAGCGCCATCACTTCACGCATGCTTTAAACACATGCTTGAGCGACTGTATGTACATATGCAGCTGTTGAGTTTGGCAGAGCACAGCTTTCCTTCAGATGAGCGCTGGAAGAGGAATCTGCCACTGTCACAAAGCTCTGTTTTGCTTGTAAACAATCCACCACACCCTATGCGACTGCACAAACCATGAGGAACATGATTAAAATCTCAATTATTATTCATTTAAAGGACCATTTGAATCTTTAATCGGACAGTGGATACAGAGGTATATCAAAACTGGAACTGTAATTTATTTTAAAAATACTGTGGAGTATGGTATCTCTTCCCCTTTACAAGTGGAAGTTGCAGTCCAAGGAAATGAATTTGACTTATCGTTCATCAATTTTAAAATGAAGGACACATTTAAGGGTGATTGTACCTTCAAAATGGGACTAACGTATATATATTAGTGTTGAAATCCTAGCGATGGTTAAATTTCAGTCCAAATAGAATAAATATTACTATGGATGGAGTTACAGTGTAAAACGTGACTTTTTAAAGTCACTAAGTCTTTAAAGTCTTAATTTACTTCTCAACCCTTTTTGCATGCACTGGTGCATGTGCCAATCACACCGGCTGTTTTGAGTAAAGTAGGAATTATGCAACCCAGCTATTGTTTAATTGAGAAAATCAAATTTTCCATTGTCTTTCAGTTTTGTTTTGCAGAACCAAAATGGGTGCAATCAGTGCCATCTAGTGTTGAAAAGAAGGGATGACTCTTGGAAGCACAAGACCTGTGATATTATTCTGGAACAAAAAGCAGAATTGAATAAAAGTGTATAAGGTTTAGGAGAGATTAGCCTGTTTTATTATTTTTTTTCATAGAATTTTCACATTGTTTTGACCTAGTCTTTGTATTTTGGGGAATTTATTAATTTTTATTTTGTGTCAAAACTTTACATTTTTGTTATGAAACATAAAAACTATATTTAAATAATAATAATAAATTATATCAAGCATTGCCAAAAATGTCTTACTGGTCATTTTTAAGAGCAAATTGTAAAATAGTAAAAACCTCTAACAGGACCCAGACT
This sequence comes from Danionella cerebrum, assembly GCA_007224835.1. Lineage (NCBI taxonomy): Eukaryota > Metazoa > Chordata > Actinopteri > Cypriniformes > Danionidae > Danionella > Danionella cerebrum. Next base: position 176,958 of record SRMA01026462.1, read on the forward strand.
TCTAAGGGTTTATTGCACTACTTACCATTATGCTCTTATATCCTAATTGTTACAGAATTATTTTGTACTTTAATTGTACAAAATTAAAGTCTCCCTAGTAGTCTGGAAATCGAAATTCGTTACATGCCAATAAAACCCAACTCTTATTCTGAAATCCTCAAACCTAGACTAACAACTCCGTACTTCATTTTTTCCAGCAGATGTGCCGCATTCAGGTTTGCACATCAGAAACATACTCTAGCATTTTAAACAAACTTCTTACAGCTGAGGACACAACTTTCTAAATGGGATATGCCTAATATATTGTTACTCTAGGCCTCAGTGAGCAAATGTAACAAACCTGGTCATTCTTTTTACAAAAATTAAAAGTAGCTGTGTGCTAAAAGTGGTGTTGGTACCATATCACATCAATGATTGGTCTATTATTTAAATGTGCAAACATGTTTGACTACCAATAAAATAATCGTTTAAAACCAATAGAATATTAATTTCGAAAATATGCATTAGTTACTGTTTTCAGCAGCAGAATACAGGTGTGACTTGCACAAAACCCCTCGGGATGATACCTGTAGTATGAGTGGTATTTTTTGCTGGGGAGAACGGTAAACGTGTCAGTGACTCTAGACTGAGCCGCTCATCCATCATCTGTTCATCTCTTCTAAACCCGTCTGTTCTTAGGAGATAAAAAGAGTCTGTCTGTTTTTCTGCTTGGTTACAGAAGAAACCGGAAACCTTAAAAGCATCTCTGGTTTCAGCCGTCACACAGACTGGTGCACACCTCCAGCTCAGGTAATCTTCCTCCGTTCACATTGCTTTGAGGCAGTAAATAAGCACTGGTTGCTCTCAGCAAGAAGCTCTAAAACCCTCAATTTTTATAAGAGTTCTGCTGGTTCTTTAGCTCACATGGACAGGTAACTAACGGCCAATGTGTATTTGTATTTCAGTTCACTCCAGCTTCAGTTATGATTTTGTGATGTCAAGATCACAATGCAAAAATGAAATCTTTTAACGTCTCCAGTGTCAGAATTGATTGATAGTGTATCAAGAATGATGTATTGTTCACAGTGAGGCAAATATAAAATACACTGTAGATTTTTTAAGTTTTTTCACTTACAAAGAGATCTGCAAATTTCATCTCAACAGTGAGAGACTAAAAAAGACAAAATCTAGAAAGTCACATTGAAGTGACTTTAAAGCTGCTCTCGCTGAAGCTTCGAGGCTTAGCATCTGTGAACCAAGCAGCTGGAGAATTCCACTGAACAGTGACCTAGCTAAGGGAGGCTGGGGGCATTTCCACTGCTGAATCCAATTGCCTACTGAGTTAAAGCTTATATCGTTTTTTGTGAAACATTAAGCTTTAAACTAATAATCTGTAAGTTATGGAGTATCATGCCATCCATGGAAACGGTTATGTGCTGCTCAATTTCTTTTTACATTGAGTTGTGTCTTGTCCTGGAAAGATTTTGAACAATATACTGATGCTTTAAACAGAAAATATTTACAACACTATAGGCCTTTGATGCACTGTTCAGAACAGTTTACAAGGTTGAATTAATGATTCTTAATTTTTTTCTGTTGTCTGACATTTTTCTCATGAAGTCACATCTTCACAAGTTTATCCATCACACCTTGATTAAAAGATAATTTTAGAAAACCTTTGGACAATATGTGTGTATTAAGGAATTTTATAGCAAATCCCCAAAAAAGAAGTCTTGTTTCTGAGCCATTCTAAAGATTTAGTTCTCTCTAAACAACCCCTTCACAGTGTGGCCAATTTTCTGGGGTCACTGTAGATAACAATGTGGTGTCAAACTAATGTTCTAGCTTAGGTCAGTTTTCCCCTTCAGAGAAACAATTTAGACCTTTTTTTCTGTTGTTCACTCAACCTATTTGTTCCCAATTAAATTTATTAGGACCTTTATTAGGATATCCAGAGACTTCCCATCTACCTCCAGAAGTTTCTTCTCAGTGCACTGATTGTTCTTGCCTGACCTGAAGTCATACACTTGTATCTGACTTCACCTGTGTCCAAGAAGGGTTCCACTCCAGTTGCTGTGGTTCCCGCTCCAGTTGTAGTGCTTTGTTTATATGAGTACACCTGCCTTTTAAATCTTTTATAAACCACTGCTCAAGTGTTCAAACCATCACATGTCAACAAATCATCTAGATATATAACATTTGTGTTGAGACATTTCATTTTGTATAATTCATTTAATTTCAAAGCATAAAGAAAGTATTTGACTACCTATGACAAAAATTCTGGTTCACAGAGACAGATAAAATACTGATTATTTGAAATAAGAATGATCAAACTGGGACTTTCTGAATCCAATTGAAAATCCATCAAAACTTAATATTCCGCTATAACAAACCCAAACAGGATTCCCTTTTTTTCCCTTCCTGGAAGGAGTTTGCATGTTCTCCCTGTGCTTGCGTGGGTTTCCTCCGGGTACTCTGGTTTCCCCCACAATCCCAAAAACATGCAGTTAGGTTAATTGAACAATCTAAATTCCCCTTAGATGTCAATGTGTGAGTTGCCCTGTGATGGACTAGCGACCTGTCCAGTGTGCACCCCCGCCTCTCACCCAATGTATGCACCGGCAGACCCCTGTGACCCCAAAACAGGAATAAACGGGTTGGAAAATGAATGAATGAATGTTATTTTAAAGAAGACCATATCGCATGAACTCAGCAGAAGAGTTCATTTAGGTAGATATAAATGTCAAAATAAAATAAAGATGATGTCATTGGCGTGGTATTTGCTCGCTTTCTCACTAACGCTGACTCACTCTGTGTCTTGTTTCACTTAAGTGTTTTGTTAAGTGATGTTGAACAAGATAAGATCTCAAAAACGCTGAGAGAGAGAGAGAGAGAGAGAGAGAGAGAGAGAGAGAGAGAGAGAGAGAGAGAAGGATTCATTCCTACAGCTTCAGTGCATAGGAAACTTAAGATGGCCGGAAAACACACACTCTCACATACACATATAGCCTCAGGGATGTGTGTGTCCTTAGAGTGATGTCATTGTTCAATGTTGTGTAGGTTTATAAGTGTTCTGGACTTGCTCTTGTCCATTGTGGGATCCATTGGGATAGATTCGTACTTTCACAACTCAATTTTGTGAAATAACATGAACCTTCTATGAGAAAAGCCACTTGAGGGAAAAAGAAAATAAAGGTGATGGCTGTGGCTCAGTCAGATAACATTGCTCTAGCAACACCAAAGTTGTGGTTCAATCACCAAAGAAAGCAAGATCTGATAAAGTGTGTTCTTTCCTTGAAATGTAAGACGTCTTGGATAAACATGTCTGTGAAATGGATAAATCTATGTAATGATGGAGGTTTAAAGTGATGACTCTTCATTTACAGTTAAATATCAATGTACTTCAACTTTGTTACTGGCAACAAATTTCCATCAATATACTTTGTTTTCCAAAAATGTGTTTATTTTCATTTTAGTTTTCAAGCTCTTATGTTAAGAATACAATAGACTTCATTTTGAAAAAAAAAAAATATATATGGTTTTATAACAAAGCATCTAAAGAAAAATTTCCCATTTCTTCTTCATTTGGACAGGTGAATGTGAAGAAACCATTTAACCTGAAGCCCTGTTTTTTGGCTTATGGGGTAAAAGACAGTACTGAGAGGAAACTATGGGATCAGAATCCTGCCATTATCTGAATCTGAATAAAAAAGTTTTGAAACCTTGAAATTCATTCATTCATTTTCCAACCCGGTAATTCCCTTTCAAGGTCACAGGGGACTGCCGGTGTGCACATTGGGCAAGAGGCAAGGGTACACCCTGGACAGGTAACAAGTCCATTCCAGCCTTGAAATTAAATGTGTGAAAATGTAATGTCAGAAAAAAAGTTTTGAAACCTCAAATATTTTTTGAATGGCTGAACAGAATCTTTGAATCTCTGGAAACATAATTTAGTATTTTAATTTTAATTTGTCATAAGTGCAACTTCTTCTTACCTGTTTGCCCATGTGGTTCGTAGTGCATCTGTTGTACCGTAAATCCTTTCAGGCAGGGAGCATCATTGAAAATCTCAACTATGATCAATGTGTAGAGGAAAATTTGCTATTGTTCCTAACACAGTTCCGAAGATGAATTAGGCTTTTCTGTTGTTTGCGACAATGTGCTGTTTCATCATACGCTGGGCTTTGTTATCATTTCAAATCCTAAAAAATAGATAAATACACATTAAATTTAGCAGTGTCAATCCAACACCACTCAGATCATTTATGATCCCAATCTATCGGGTCTAAAAAGTTGAAGTGTTGAAGATAAGAGTCCTAAATTGGCATCTCAAAGTGCTAAAAAAAACTTTGAGTACTTAGGGCATAGGGTGTTACACTTCTCCATCACCAGACAAAATGGCATCGTCTCTGCTCGAGGCAGAAGTTGTTGTGGGCGGAGTCATGATTTAGGTGCACTTTTATTTTGCATTTTCAGGTGTAAATGTAAAACCATATAATTTTACACCCATAATCTACACTGGCAAAGTGTACTTTTTACACAGTGTTGATAATCCAACACTTTGGAAGTTAATTACATTTTACACCACCTTTTTTACAATGGTGACCAATATAAATGTAAATGTATATGATCTGAGCGGTGTTGAATTGGCACTGTTAAATTTACTGCGTATATATAAAAAAATACAATATCATGCTGAAGCGTTATTAATTAAAAATTCAAAGCTTAAACCAGTTTTCATGCTCCTGGAAATACTATTCTCTAGGCAAGAAAACTTCACATCAGAGAGATAAGAGAGAACCAGACGCCACGGCTACTGATAAGAGAGCAAGAGAAAGAGATGATATCACACTGGGATGAGTGAAAACGAGATAACTGCATAATCCCACACAGACGGTGGAGATTGTGTATAGCCCACAGCAGTGCTTTGATCTGTGCTAGCATCATGCTAAATGCTGAGCTAATTCTACAGCAGATTAGCTGTGTTGCAACAGAAAAGCTCACAGACTGTTCCCTGCACGACTCTTTTCCAGCTGACTCCAGGAGAGCCTTCGAGAACAACCTTTACAAACAGAGACAAGCTCTCCCCCGAACTCACACCTCCAGCTGTTCTCTGCCCTATTGTGTATCTCCCCTCTTGATGGAGAGGGATTAGTTGCTATGGTGATTGGTGACAAGCACACTTCAACTCCCGGGAACTTCGTTCTGCTTCTTTTTGCTTTTGAAACTTCACTAGGGTACAGGGCCAACTCCTGCAATGGGGGTTTATTTAACTAAATAGCTGTTCTGCGGTCTGGTCCTGCTAACCTGGCTGTCCTCTCCGATGTGACCTTTGCCAAAATAAAGGCCTCTACACACCGGTCCGAACTGAGATTCGCACAAATCTTCAAATGGCTCCTCAGCAGGATGCTCTTCATTTGCATCGAGGAAATATTCATGCAATGATGCTCACTGCCTGAAGATGGCATTTGCAGTACAATAGATCCTGTACACTCCACCTGGGGAAACAGGAAAGAAAAAGAACAGGAAGAAGAAAGAGAAGTGGTTTAAAGTGTTGGTGGCTAATCACAGGGAGCTGTTTGACAAAAATGTGGAGAAAAGAGAGGATTTGTGGTGCACTATTTCTTTCCTGTTTCCTGTGCAGTAACTTTCAAATTATGGAATTAGAGCGGCTCTTTTTCTTGCTACTTATGTCATCCAAAGAGCCAGCTTTTTTTGGTCCTCCTTGCAAAAAGGGGATCCCACATAGCACGCCGAAACTCTTTGTCGTTGTCACCACTCGTTCTATCCAATGTGAGATGGCCTATTGGCACTCCTGGATTTCGATGGAGCTGCATTGTAGCAACGAAAATTCAGGTCGGTGTGTATTGGCCTCCATTAGAGTCTGTAAACTGAACTCAGTTCTGTTCTTCTTTTCCCAACGACACACAACAAACAAATAGAAGAATAAATGCCTCCCAATGTACAAAGTAGCAGATTATTGACATTGATAATTAAGTTTGATTAAGGCTTAATAAAGGTTCTTTAAAATATGTCATATTTTACTAATGTGTAAATAAATGACAAATTTTTTTTTGTTTTTTTAAACAAATTATTTCTTTAAACAAATGATTGAAATGTTGGCACATACTAGTATATGCTTAAAATAATAAACAGCATAAAGAAAAAAATATCTGTGTAGAATAAAGAAATTAAATAAATAACCTGTTTTTCCCAAACTTTGAGATACTCTCCTAAAGAACACACCCCTTCAATTTCAGCCTCTGGACCATAAATCAACCCAAACAATCCCACGCATGCACATCTACATGCCAGAGAGATAGCAGACACCTAGCAACAACCTCTAATACCCTAACAACCACTCAGTAACACTGTGGGAATCAATTATATAGCTTGTAAAACTAATTGCAGCAAAGTTTCAGCATTAGTTAAAGAAACAATAGTTTACCCTCAGGTCGTTTAAACAGTTTCTTTTCATTTGAGATGCATTAACAAATGCTATGAATCACATTTCCTAAATACCCTTTCCTACTAAATATATGTGCAACTGCACAAGAGTCAAATTTGAAGCTATAGGTGCATTCGAGAAAAAAATAATCCCTGGCATTTTTTTATCACCCCTAAATTTTATATCTCCTCACCAACAAAGAGAATCCTGAGTATTGTTTGTGATATAAACTAATGTGACTTTAATGGAAATGTTATCATGGCTTGTTCTGCTCTGACTGAAAAGACGGAAGGGAGTCTCTCACCCGTACACACTCGCACACTTTTGACTTCATGACCCTTGACCTTCTCTGAGCCCTCCCTACCCAGGGAGTGAATGACAGGAAAACAAAGAAAGGTCATGACACACACAGACCACCAATGGGAACCCGGGAAAGCAGAAGCACAAGGGATCAGATGCTCATAGTGCTTTACAACTTCCTAATGAAAATATAGAACTCGTAAATAAAACAAGACTGTGTTGGACACAAAATTAAAAGTTGAGCCCCTGAAATGAAAGTCAAACAAAAGTGAATGAATGTAATTTAAACGAGTTATTAAGCGGTCATGAAACCCTGGAGGTAAACACTGAGATTTGCACGTGTAAAACACACACTTTTGTGTCTTTTAGTTTTAATTAATTTTAGTTTCTGTGCTAGAACATTGACCATATGAAACCGTGGACATTGTGGAAGGCACATGGAGCACAAGGATGTGGAGAACAGGTCCATTTGAAATTACACGGTTGCATAATAATCAGCAGGCAAAACACACCTTTGACATTGATCGTTATTTTTCAACTCGTCAGTTTCGAGAAATCCGACGACTGTCTGTTGCAATCTGTGTGAATTACAGACATATCCTCACACCAGGGCACTTTCACACACTTTCAACACAGATCTCTGCTGCTGAGAGATGAGCAGCGCTATGATAACACATTTAAAATTCCAGTTTTTTCATGAGCAATCTATTTAAAAACACCTAAAACACAATATTTTTCTGAAATGAAACTGATCACTTCTGTGACTGAGATTATACACACAAACCGTATTGCATTAAAGTGTAATCAGAGTCACTTATGGTGTTTCGGAATGTATTGATCTATCCGATTTTTATCCGTATTTGAGAATTATTTGTTGCCATCTGTTTTTGCCACTGGTTTGTGTGTGAGAAAAAGTGAGAGACAAAGAAACAGATGAGATCTCTTTTACCTGGAGCCACAATAATATACCACTGACACACACTGTCATCATACACTACAGAGAGAGAGGAGAGAGAGAGAGAGAGAGAAAGAGAGAGAGAGAGAGAGGAGAGAGAGAGAGAGAGAGAGAGAGAGAGAGAGAGAGAGAGATCCAGGCATCTAAGTCATGTTAATCACCCATTTAGTAGCTGTGGGGATTTTTCCCAAGCTTTTAACCCAGCTCGGATTTCTCCCTGCACAGACTCTCTCACAGACAGAAAGAGAGCGAGACAGGAAGAGAGCGAGGGAGAAATGAATATTTCAGATTATTCACATCTCTATGTTCAGTTTGTGTTTTCCCTCTACAAATGAGGTGACAAGAGTGAAAGAGCTGATTTTATAACATCATTTGTCATCATTGTGAAGGGTCTGGATTATATGTCAGTTCGGCTTTGGTTTGCTTATAAGCAGTTTCAAATACAAGTCTTACAAAGTGTTCGGATGGACTATTACTGTCCAAATAAAGCTATTAAAACTCTTTTGGAGTTCTTAGGAGTGTTTCAGTTTCACGTCCAAAAACAGCATCCTCCAGTCATACACTGAAAAGTCCTCCAGCACTATACTGAATATGCAGTGTTTCAGTTTATCTGTCCAAATACAGCATAAACTATATCCAGCTCTGTACTGAATAGTGTTTCCATTTTTCTGTCAATCTCCAGCAAATAGGTCCTCCTCAGATTGATTAATGGGTTTCCCTGTTATTCTCTATTGTCATATATGAATGCCCGACTGTTTAACAGACAGGAAGTGTCCACTTTCCACACAACCACAGCCCAGGCTTGACTTCCTTCGACCTCATCTTCCTCTCACTCAAAAGACAGAGGGACAGAGTATTTGTGTCTGTGTTATATTTAAAGAGAGTGTTACTGTTTCAATATTGAGTGAGTTCATTGGCACAGGTGTGTGATTGTTATGGGTGCACCTGCCGACAGGTGGGCTTCAAACTGACCTCGCACTGACCTCAGCATCGGTCCAGCAGCTGCTTGCGACTCAACATACTAAGAGAGAGACTAGAAAATATTGTAAAATGTCTAACAAAAAACAACTGTTTAATAGAACTCAATTAATTTCAATTGAGTGTAAAATTATTTCATTCAAACATTAATTTTTGTCATTGTCTTATCACATTTTTGTCTTATCTCCTTTTGTGCTATGTATTTTACTTTAAAATAAAAGTTTGCTTTCTGGGATTCATGTTTTACCCTTTAGTTTTATTTAGCTTTGTTATTCTTGGATTCCATACTTTACTAGTTTGACTTTTGTTAAATTTTTTTCTTTTGTTTTGTCATACACAATGCTTATTGTCTTTTTGAGGTTACAAATTTTAATGTTTTGTTTAGCATTTGTCTTTCCAGGCAATTACATTTTTTCCTGTTTTGTGTGCTTTTGTCTGTCGGGGATTCCACATTTTACTGTTTTGTTTAGTATTTGTCTTTCCAGGCAATTAAATTTTTTCCTGTTTTGTGTGCTTTTGTCTGTCGGGGATTCCACAATTTACTGTTTAGTTTAGAATTTGTCTTTCTAGATACCATTTTCCTGCTTTGTACAGCTTTTGTCTTTCTGGGCGTTTCCATTTTTTCCTGTTTGGCTTTTCTTTGTCTGGGATTCCTTGTTGTACACTCTTTTTTTGTTTTGGTCATTTTTATTACATAAAATATTTCTGAGATTTCATTCTGGGTTTTATTTTGTTTTGGATTGATTAGGCTTTTGCCTTTGAAGGATTCCATCTTTACTGTTATTAGTTTTTGTGAATTCAAGACGTGAATCAGATGTAGCCTTGATTTTGAGTCAAATGATTCATTTGAAAATGCAACACCACCTGTTTCTAATGCAGATTAGAGGCACTCGGGTCTGTAGTTAACTTAGTTTTTATATTTGTATTGATATCTATTAAATAATCTGTGTAAAGTGTGTAGATGAGGAGTTAGAAGCTCCCCTGGCTCAGTTCACTCACTCAGTGAAGTAAATTAAGAAGAATTTCATCACTTCCGACATTAAAACCTTTCATCCACAATAACTTTAGTCAAGCTGGAAACACGACACTTAAAGGGAAAGGTCACCACAATTTAATATTCTGTCATCACTTACTCTCCATTCACTTGTTTCAAACCTGCTCGAGTTCCTTTCAAACACAATAGAAGAAGAAGAACGATGGAATTCTATAGCCTTTTCCTTCCCTAGAAGAAAAACTATGCTCTCTAAATATAGTCTTTTACCTTCAACTGTTTGGAATAATAGACGAGAGAGAAATTTCTGAGATTGTTTAGGGCAATAATTGCAAAGGCTACTGAAAGTCCACTGAGTCTAATGAACTGTGAAACTAAAGATTGATGAGGACGAACAGGTTCGTAGATATATACATCTACATCATTATTAACATCAATATTTTGCTTGTTTGAGGCAATCTGTTTACACTAGAGAAGTGCAATGAATGTAATATGCATTCACTTGTAATAGATTCATATTCTAGAAAATGTCAAATTGTGAATATTGGTTCTTCATGAAGCTCACTTTGGTGATTCATTTTCAGTGTCATCCGACTTTGGAGAAAAATAAAGGTGGCTGAGTTTGTACGTGTCCTTATGTTGATATACACACAGTCAACCTTTTGACACACAAACCCGTATGCTTTCTGAGCTCTCCAAACAACAACAGAGAGAAGGAGAGACAGAAAGAGAGAGACAGAGAGAGAGAGAGAGAGAGAGAGAGAGCTGTCAGAATGATTTAAAACAGAGCCAAGTGAAACAGTCAGGAATTACCACTATATCAAAACAGACATGGGGTCAAAGGTCATGAATGTTTGTATGATTGATGCAGTTCAGAAAGTCATTATACTGTGTCTTCTGTTACACAAACAAACAGAAACTGATGCACCTGCAGGATATTTTATCCTGAGATCAAGATGAAATGATCCTTTCATTCAGTCATGGGTTTTCCATTGATTTCGATGTCACTGTTGTTCCAAAGCGCCAGTAAAGTGATGATCGTACTGATGAATCTGTCTCTTAGATTTATGAAGCAATAACAGATATATAAACAGTCACCAATTGTGTGATTGCAAAATTATAAATCATATACTTTTTTGGAATTGCAAAACCCTGAATGAACATTGGGAAATCATTCAAGTGGAGGCCCAACAAAGTACTGTGTGTGTAGAAGGGCATGGGTACTGACATGAGATCTTTGTTTGAAATAAAGAGTATTTAATTAATCTGCTCACATGATTGACTTGAGATAACTCAAGCACCTGGCCAGCAAACTGTATTTGTGAAAGAATGGGATGCTTTCAGGCGAATTCCTGTTTTGTGCTTTGAGAGGATGCCACCTGTGCAACAAGTCCAGTCCTGAAACTTCCCACACTCTGCTGTGTGACAAGTCCATGGCAGAAAGATCAGCGTTGCAATGGAAACGTTGCTATGCTGATTGGATCATCGAGGAAAACAAAAAATATAATGTATGAAGAAGACAGAAAAAGCAAATATACTCTCTGCCGATGTATACCAGTGTTACCCACCCCAACTCCCTGCAATTTGAGACTGAAAAGATTGAATAAAACTTCCACAGAGCAAGCTGCCGTCTGATGCTCCTAAAGGAGCGACCACTTATCAGAACTTACTCACTTCACACCATTGCTATCTGCACCTGGAAAAGAATAGGAAAAGGAACCCAACGAACATACAGTGGATATTGAGGGTTCTTGTTTCTTGCTCATAATATTTGTCGTCAATAAATCCCCTCCCCAGAATTTTTTCTGTTGTAAACAGAAAACTGGACGTGACTGGAAATGACACCCTAAGGTCAATGCCTGCAGATTTTGCTTTCTGCAGTCAGTCTCTACCAACCTCCAAAGTAGTGGTGACCAGAGTCAGTGATGATCTGGGGTGTCCATGATGTCAGCCGATGTCCACTGTGTTTTATCAAGGACAGGGTCAATGCAGCTGGCTATCAGGAGATTTTGGAGCACTTCATGCTTCCATCTGCTGAAAGGCTTTATGGAAATGAAGATTTCATCTTTCAGCATGACCTGGCACCTGGTCACCGTGCCAAAACCACTGGTAAATGGTTTACCGGCATGGTATTACTGTGCTCAATTGGCCTGCCAACTTCTCCTGAAGAGAAAGTTGAGAGACGCAAGACCCAACACTCAGGTCGCTATCGAAGCATCCTGGGCCTCCATAACACCTCAGCAGTGCCACAAGCTGATTGCCTCCATGCCAAGGCACATTAAAGCAGGCATTTCTGCAAAAGAATTCCCGGCCAAGTGTCGAGTGCATAACTGAACATAATTATTTGAAGGTTCACTTTTTTTTGTATTGAAAACACTTTTCTTTTATTGGTCGGATTAAATATGCTATTTTGTTTTTAAATTTAGGGTTTTCGTGAGCTGTATGCCAAAATCATCAATATTAAAACAAAAAAAGGCTTGAACTACTTAAGTTGTGTGTCAAAATAAATCTGAAATATATGACAGTCTAGTGTTTATCAATAGATTACAGAAAATAATCAACTTGATCACAATATGCAAATTTTTTTAGAAGATGCTGTACAGTATAAAATATTAAAATAGATGCCATCATTTGTGCGTTCTGAAAGAATGAATAGTGTTTTTATTACATATGATGTTTATAACTAACTCTGAATTCAAGACATTGCAACGTTTTCTTTGGTGATAAAACTTTTTCTCAACTACAGAAGGATAATTAAAATCCGTATTTAACCAAAACTTTCAAATACAGATACAAAACTGAAAATCTCAATTTCAGATGAAACAGATAAAGATAAAGTCAGACTTTGGGATTCCTTCCCAAAAATGACTAGCCAGAGGAAATGGGTCAGACAGAGAAGATAAGTTCAGGAGAACACATTAACCTGAGCAGATCTGTGTGTGCGTCTCCTCTACATACACTGCACAGAAGCAAAGATACAGCGATAAAGAGCTGAAACGAATTGTTCCTGGAAAGATCCAGAGCAAACAAGGTTTGTTTAGAGCTTTTCGTCTGTGAATGGCAGAGCAATCAGATTCAGCCCAAGCAGAGGTAATTAACTAAGTGAATTAATTAGAGAGTTAGACTGAGGAGACCTCAGCCAAAAAGCAATTTAGTCTGGGTTGGATTCACCCCAAACAATGTGACCTCACATGTCACAGTGAGTGAACTGAGTGTATTTACAAATGCAACAAATTGCTGATAACCATCGAAAATCAGCTCATCCTTAAAACCCCACAACAAGAAAATCACGTTTCTGTTTTGACATTGTGGAGTTTCGTTGCTTGCTAAAGTTATGATATCAAACACTAGGCGTGTGTCCATGATGGGGACCTTTAATCAGTAAACTACTTACAGGAAATGCAGGCTATTACAAGTTGTTTGTGGGCTTTGTCAACAAATTGTTTAATGTAAAATACTTTACCATTAATAGTGAAATTGTTTTACTTTTAATATTATTTTGTATGTTTGCTGTACTTATCGAATATTCATATTACAGTCGTTTCTTCTTGTCCTTAAGTGGATTGATGAACTTTAAATGTTCAAATGTATTTCATTTAAATGTTCGAGTAATGTTTCGACTCAGTTACAACTGGCGAAACTTTTTAGATCATACAGTAAGTAGATACTGACACATGTTTTGTTGTGCATTTTGACCCTTTGGTGACTGTTGGTGAGCATTTACATCCAAATAGAAGCAAATAGAAAAAATCCAATTAATTTACATTTGTATAACCTATTTTGGGAGAAGCAATCAGGGCATAGCACTAGTGTTCCAAATTGTCTAAGCTTCAACCCAACCTTCTGCCGCAAAACTTCTCACTGGGGGGTATAACACCGATACTATCTGTAGCTGTGTCTCAATCCAGGTTCTAGAATCTTTCAAAGGATGAAGCCTACAGAGCCTGCACAGGCTACGGCTTGGGTTAGATCCCCTGAAGGCTGCATCAACTGTTGGTAAACATGGTAAACTAGCAGCATTCTGGAGAGTTGGTCTTTTTGACATGATATATCTGTGTGATATACATAGTTCTGGGACCAGCTTCAAGTGGTTACTTGATGAATTACAATTTCGGACACTTCTGTAGTAGTTTCCCATGAGAAAGAGGGAGGCTGCCGCTTAGTTCTGACTAGTTTCGAAAGCAAGTTTATCTGCAGCTCTTCACATTACTCAAACAAGTGAAGAAAACCAGATCAACCCTCTCAGACCTGTTGGTTTAGGAGGCACCAGAAAGGAAGCATATCCAGTTAAGGGTTTCTTGTGAATTATGGCTAATCTGTTTCATCTCAAAATTCCTCCAGTCACCCCCTACTTTCCTGAAACCAGGCGAAAAGGTGATGTACGAGCATGTGTGCACTCGTATATACATATATGCACATGCACGTCTACAGGCACTGATTTAAAGTGTTCTTGTCCAAGAGAGTACTTCAGGGGTAGACAGTAAATTTATACAGCTACGCTTCTTGCCTAGCAACTGACTGTAATTATTAATGATATTAAAATATTTGCAATATTCAAAAGCAGCAAAATACATTGACAAGACTGAAAAAACACATGGAAGACGTGAAAATGCACTTGAAGAATCTGGTTTTATATAATCCTCTAGAGCTTTTTTATCACCACAAAATTATCACACTCTTCTCTGAATGGTAGTGAAGATTGAACACCAGGCCAAACTGCCCATATTATTGTGTCTACTGTTTCAGTTTTTTTGTCCAAAGATTTCCATAAAGCAACTGGCACAACAGTGTTGTACACAAACAGACACACTAAGTTAAATGCTTATTAATTAACCAGGCCTTACATTTGGAATAACTGGCCTATTGTTAGCAGTTAGCATTACAACTAGGACAGTATAAAAATGTGTTTAGAAGGTGATTACCGAATCCGAGGTCAGAAGAGCAATGGTGAAGGCACCAGTTGTTTTCTTTTCTTCTTTGCTTTTTTCTTTCACTTTCATCCATCACCACCATTCCTCCTCCAGCAGTTGGAATGTTCCTGAACTCCCTTCGTCTGCACACATATCCCAACGGCCAGGCGTGTGTCTATGTGATTCAGAGAGTGTACGATTGTATGTGCTTGCGGACAGGAAGACGTTTTTCTGTTTTCAGGAAAGGAGAACAGGCCAATTGGGATCTTGACCCCTGACCTCACACACATCCCCTGTTTCAGGCCTTTGCCCGGGAATGTGTGTGAGTGATGATGAACGAAGCTCTCAGTTTCACACACTTCACTGAGAAATTAAACATGACCTCAGTCGTGGTTTCCCAAAATATTTTTCAAAAAGAGCAACATATGTTCGTTTTGAATGTTTTGGCTTATAAATGTAGTTTTTATTCTTAAGTATCAAACTTCATAATAGCTGCTTTTCTAAATTAAAATGTTAATATTTCACGCAAAATGTATGTTGATAAATACATTTTTAGACTCTTTTACAAAGCAGAAGCATCTACTTTTTCATTCACAAGAACCTGATGTAGGACCCTGATGACATTTTAAGTCAAGGAAATGTATTTATGTATTTAAGGCCACATAAATCTATTTATATAGCACTTTTATGCTTCAAAGCAGAGTCACAAAAAGAGGAGCCTATTGAATACGATCATTTCTGATATGAACATGTGTGGGACAAAGTGGCTTAAGTAAAATTAAGTTAATGTAGGAAATCCTTTCTCAATGATATTGGGGGAATCATTCTAAAACTGCTATTAAACACCAATAGAGGTAGCGCCAAGCTTTGGATAACCATAACTTCAGCTTCAGATCTCTTTCACTAAACTGGTAACATTTGAAGTAACGAGGCCTGTTTTAATGGTTGTATTCTGTGCTCTCATGGGTAGCCCCGGCTGTGTTTGACTGGTGCTTTCATTGTCAAGACTGATCACAACACACACTCACCATCATCCATTGACTCCATTGAGACACGGAAACAATGCAGACGTTTGCCCCGCGGTCCGCTGCTTTCCTCTAAGGGACCTTGCAATGTCGATGGGGGGCGGGGTGGGGCACAGCCTCGTTAAACTGCACTAATGAGTGTGTGATTGACGAGCCTCTCAGCCTATGACCTTCTAATGAGCGACCGAGCCTGAGAACACAAAAAGAGAGAGAGAGAGAGAGAGAGAGTAGAGGAAACAAAGACAGAACTGGCTTTATGGGAAATGTCTGTTAGCCATTAAAGTCCGCTCCGCACACACTATAAAACAAGCTGTAGGAGATCATGCACACTCTCTCACACACTCTGTAATACCCTATTAGTTCAACAAGTGGACCACAGTAGGAACTTATTCCCACAGAGCAATAAAACCCACCTGGACCTGTCAGTGAATGGGAGAGTGTGTACTTCTTTATGCTACATTGTGGGAAGCTAATGTCCATATAAAGGCAGTAAAACCTGAGACTTTGACACTGTGGGAATCAGATTTCAGTCTGGCGATGCTCAAAAACACATTACAGAAACAAGTTGAAATCTGAAATGTTTTTTGAATGTGAATAAAATTAACACTAAACACTTTTAGATCACACGAGTTTTAAACACAACAAAAGTCTAATCCAATTATTACAAGAAGGAGGCATAGTAGCTGCATGAACTAGTGGGTACTTGTTTGATAAAGTCCCAGGTCAGTTACTATAGTCAAAGTGGAAGTACATTCATGGCTACTTCCGACATTTGTGATGTGGAAGATTTTTTTTATAGTGTCTCATTCATACATACAAAAACTATGCTGGGAAACAGAATGGCAATCACATCTATTAGAAAAACCCACAGAAAATTAAAGTGACACCTTTAACTCAAACACAAGTCTCTGCGTGTGCCAATCACAAAGGCTGTTTTGAATTAAGTAGGAGTAATTGTTTAATTTTACTTTCAAATATAATGAGTAGGTGTCAAAAGTTTTTAGATTTTTGATTTCAGTTTTTCCATTTCATTTTACAGACGGCAAACCATTGTCAGAAGGGATAACCCTTAGAAGTACAAGAGCTGTGAGATGGATTGTGTTTTTCAAAATTCTGACACAAAAAGCATTACTGTTAAAAGTAACTTTTTAAAGAACATGTTTTTATACCCCAGCTATTGAAATCAATTTTCGAATTATGAAGATCTTTGACTTTTCAAAGTATTTTCTAATGTAGAGCCTCAATCTTCATCACTGTAGCAGTTGCTAGCGTTATCCAGGTTATGTTTGCCAGCCAAGATCATCCCAAGTGGTGAGACAAGTGAGTATCAAAAGTTTTAATCTGTACAGCGCCACATTGTGTGCCTATTTTCATTGCAGCCCAGGAGGTGGTTTTTCAGGCGCGTTTACCCAATAGCAAGGAAAAATGAATTGGTTTGAATAGTTCGTAGCAGCTGTAAAAACACAAAAGAAAGTAAGAGAGGAAAGCATTTTGGTATATACAAGTCTGTAAATATTCTAGTTTAAAATAAAACTGTCTGTAAGTCTATTTTCAGGATTCTGAACCACCTTTATTAGGAGTTATTCACACTACGTTAGTGAACAAGTTGATATTAGAAAATAAAAGTGATATAAGAAATGCTATTTTTCAAGAAACACAGAACAAAACTTGACTTTTCAATGAAACATCATGATAACTGACAAGTAAGAAGACTTTAGTGATCTTAAAAGCTTATAAATCACCCCAAATATGTTTTTAATTTTTCTCTTGTGTTTTCCAAGTGTGTGCGTGTGTATGCGTGTGTGTGTGTGTGTGTGTGTGTGAGAGGAGGGTGTTAACAGCTGTAAGAATCAGCCTCGACATGCTGTAACACAGAAGTGGCCAAACTGAACAAATGAGGAGCAGATGAGCACGCTTCAGCAACACATCTGACTCTCTGAGTACGTTCTGAGCAGTGTGTTTCAGCAGAGAATGTGAATCAAAATCATATAGACATGCAAATCAAATTTATACAAATTCTATAGGACTTTTTAAAGCATTAAACATTTTAATCAAAATCTAAAACACTTAAACACATATATTTACAAAGGACAATAATGAAAATAACAATGTATATCCATATCTATTGTTAGTTTATGTTAGTTTTAGTTTAACAATAAAGAGCAATGAAATAAAAAAATGGATTTGAAATGTATCAAATGAACTCTTAATAAATTCAAATACTTTGAAAGAGTGTACATGTAAAGGAAAACATTTGCAGAGGCACTATATGTGAAATATGAAAATACAGATATAGTGTAATGAGAGTCGAGTGGGTAGTACGGTGACGCGGTGGGTAGCACTGTGGCCTTCCATTTAGAAGGTTGCCAGTTCGAGGCTCACTAGTTACCTTCCTAGAAGGAGTTTGCATGTTCTCCCTGTGCTTGTGTGGGTTTCCTCTGGTTTCCGCCACAATCACAAAAACATGTGGTTAGGGTAATGGATGAACCTAAATTCCCCTTAGGTGTGAATGTGTGTTGCCTTGTGCTGACCTGTCCAGGGTGTACCCCTTCCTCTTGCTCTGTGGGCTGGAGATGACCCCAAAACGGGAATACATGGGTTGGAAAATGAATGAATGGGAGTCGAGGGCAATCATTGGATGAATGTGATGACATCATTTGGGCTAATCAAATGTTCTATAAAAGTGTACTTTTATTTTATTTAAATAAAATAAAATTTTATAACATAATTTTTAATCACATACACTTTTATTTAAAAGTGTATGTTATTTCTGTGTTATATAGAAAGTTCCAGTAAGTTGACTGTATTTTGAGTGTTTTTGTGTTCAATAACAGACTTTTCATTTTAATAACTATTTATGCCTAAGTGCATTGTATGCTGCTATACATAAGTCATCTGAAGCACTTTACAAGTATTAAAGGCTGTAAATCAATCCCTTGTCCAGTAATTATTAAGACAGCATCTCCACTTTGGTACTCATTTCAATAAACATGTTTTTGGCTTGTTCTAAACACTGGAAGAAATTTTTTGCATCTTCTGTTCATGGAGGCCCGTGTATATGGATATGTATAAGGGAATGTTTTTTGCATCAAAAAACTATTGTCTTGAAGAAAATATGTTTTTGCCCCCTCTTCAGAATGGCAGATTTGAGTAGGTGTGCTCATGTTGCTTTCCTCTGATAAAATACAGCCTGAAAAATGCTTTGTTTTCCAAAAAACCTGCAGTAAAATGAAGATGGCAGAAGCCTGAGCACTTAATGAACTTTCCCTGGAACTAGGAAGTAGATTTTGTTCTATTTAAATTCTGAAACGTTTATGGATTTTTAACATCACTGGATCTCAGCCTCACATCAAAAGATCAACAACTTTTTGGTTTCTCCTTAGTGACCCCATAAAAGTGAGCTACAAGATTTTTTCCTGTAATTCTAGCCCGAGTGTGCGTCTTTAAATTGCTCCATGAGCATTAAAAGCCAATGTAGTTGTTGTATTTAAATGTAACACAGGTCTATAAACAGCTGAACTCCTCCTGCGAGTGTGTGCGTGAGGGAGAGAGTGTAATAACGGAGAGCAATTATCTAAACGAGGCTGAAATGAATCTCAGGCCAGTGAATGCTCTGCTTCTCTCTTCAGTGTAATCCTAGCAGCCTTCCATTGTGTGTCTGTGTGAATGGGCTCTGATGGCTTTAGGGGCGAACAAGTAAGAAGTACACAATCACACAGAGAGACACACACACTTACAGGTTTTGAGTAATTTTGTGTAATGGCTGTAATCACATTTAATTGCGATGATCTCAAGCGGTTGAGAAAACTGATACAATCAGAGAGTCTATAAGTGACAACGGATTAATAGCCTGGTGTGACCTCATTAATGTGTAAAACATTTCCTGTACACACAAACACACACCAACACACAGAGTGACTGTCCAGACTCATGTAAACCCGTTCATCAGCCACAGCTGCGTTAACATGAATACTTTTTGTTTAATCTCGAAAAAAATAATCAAATCGATGAATCCGATCACAGTGTCACATTTGTATGTTTGTATGAGACAAACACTGACTTGTTTTTTGACACTATGGTGTCAAAACTAAATAAAAAGCCTGGGAGTAGACTTCACTTTACAATCATCTTCATATCCGCTTGTTACCTTTATGGATCACGGGGATCTACTGGTGCCTATCTCCAGCTGGACCCTTGGTACCCTGGACACGTTGCCAGTCCATCGCAGGAAAACATTACATAAACACAAAAATACATAACACTTCTGTGATTCATTATTTTTGATTGCACTTACATTTTTATTTATCAGACGCTTTTATCCAAAGTGACTTACATCTGACAGAAAGAACACATTTTTTTTTCAGTTCTTGCTTTCCCTGAGATTTGAACCAACCTTTGCGTTGTTTATTTTTTCTATGGATTCAGTAGAATTCAACATTATGCAAAACCCTGTAAATGACTATCTTGAAGAAAGGTTCAAACACCTGACAGCGAAGATGGTTCATTTTACCTTAAAGTAATAAATGTCAAAGAACCTTCGAGCAACAGCCTTCAAATTTTATCAAGCCATCCAAACTGGTCTGATTTAAGTTGCTATATCTTTTCAGATGGGTAACACTAAAGGATTTCTGGTAAATCGCTAAGAATGCTGGGAAATTGTCCATTGACAACCTGGGGTCAAGCTTTGTAGTAACTCAAACTGTAGCATGAAAATTTTAATATGACCACACTTGTGGAGCAAGAACATTTATGTATTTATGTATATATGTAAAATGGGTATAAAAGTATATATGTAAAAAGGGTTAAATATTTACATGTTTACTTTTATTAGTCATCAGTGTATAAACATGTAAAAAAAAACATAGATTTCAGTCGTCAATTTGAATGACTACAAATCTCTTTTGTCTAATTTTTTTAACTAAATTTAAAGCAATGCTTGACTTTATTGACTAAAAATAACATGCATGTTTACATTCACTAACATAAAGTCAATGAAAAAAAACATCTCTTATTTACAAAACATAAATAATGTATAATTTTGGAATCTATTCAGCCATTCTCGAGATAGCACATACAGATAGCATAACTTCGCATAGACCATTGAAGCTGATTGGATCAGTAGCAAGTGCTCCAGGTGCAATTACTTTTGTTGCTTGAATCTATGTGTTTCTATGACTATTTATATTGTTTATAAAAAAATTAATAATGTGCCCCCTAATTTATATCTCTACACTAAAGCTTTCCACATTTACAACATTTCAAGTTGAAGGAGTTTATGGTCAAAGGGAGGAGGCCTTGTGTGTTACCCAGTGTGTATGTGTTGTGGCTCCTGGGTGGTAATGTAGTGTATCAGTGAGGAAGCTGATGTTATTTCTGGACGAGTGAACCGAGCTGCTGGCAGCGCGTGTTTGTGTGATTAGTTTATTATGGCGTTGTGCAGAAATGTAACTGCTGTATGATGGCTGCTCATCAAAACAAACACAACCACAGCGAGCGCAACACAGACACACACTGCTCACACGCTATTCTGTCTAAACTGTAAATACACCCAGAGTTCATCGTCCTGTCGTTCTTTAATGATGATGCTGAACATGTGTTCCAGACATCCAGTATTAGAGAAAACTATAGGCAACTTGCTTGAATTTGAAATTCTGAACCCCAAACTACACAAATTGCATTCTAACAGTATGTGTTTATATTCATTAAGACCTTACATTTTAAGCTCTAATATCTGAGCAGGTCAAAATGGGGATTTTTTTTTACCGCAAAGTAATGCCTACTAAGCTCTTACTGGCTATAAGATTGGTAGAAAGTTAGGGTTTTCCAAATAACCTCGGAACTGGTCCATCCTTAAAAAAAAACAAGTTTAGAACTGTACAAATGTAGATTAGCTTATAAATTTCCCAGGTTTAAACACACAGGTTGTGTGTGGGGTGTAGTACCTTTATAAGGTGCAATGTAATCACTAAAAAAAATGGTTTAATGGCGACTCGTTTCAGCGACTCTTATGTAAGAAAGCACTTTCCTCAAACAGAGAAATGTTACACACTGAAAGGAACCTTTCAAAAATCCTAAATAGAAGCTTTTTAAAATTTAAATTGGAACATAAGATTTAGAAAAAACCTGAGAAAACTGAAAAGGTGGAAGACAGACATTTTAAAAGATAAATAGCAGTAGACCATGTTTATATTGTAACATTACATAAAAACAGATTGTACAGTAGTGCTCATTTGATTATATACCTTGGCAAAACTTTGGACCCCTTTTCATAAATAAGTAATAATAACAGAAACTTTTTTTCCACTCTTAGTTAGTGGTTGGGTGAAGCGATTTCTTTTTAAATAATAATGACAACGGATGTCAACTTTCCAAATTACCCTAAAATCACACTGAATTAATTTAACATAAACGTACGTTTAAAATGGTAAATAATCTGTCGTCGGACACAGAGAGAACTTGAGCCGGGATGTTTCCTTTGTTTCAGAACTTTTCTCAATTTTCCTGTGCAGCAGTGTGCTCAACTGCTTAGTCTGGTGCAGCCTTTACACAAAGACAGGAAATACAGAAATCCGGCTCTGTGTCTGGGTGTGTGAGAGAGAGGGAGAAACAGAAAGATTGGGGAAAATGTGTGGGAGTGGCTGGAAATCTGAACGACATAAATAAGCCAATTCTAACAGGAAACCATGGACACACACACACACACAAATGCACACACAACTTCCTGCCAGATTTAGCTCAGTCTAGCTTCAGTGTGTCTGCACATGACTATAAAGCCATCATCATCGGGTCAGATACATAACAGTCATCAGATCGCCTTAACGCTGTGCTACAGTTCAAACCCTGAGGAAACTCTCCAAACATTCTGAGGGACTTTTTACAACCTTTATTCCATTTCCTGTTTTGAGACATTGATCTACTCGTTCATGTACAGTTCTAACAGTTTAAAGAACATTTAGGTAATTATATAATCTATTAAAGTTGGAAAATCTCATTCTGTATAAATAAATACCTATTTTGCCTTGATCTCCTGTAGGCTCTCAAGGTTGCCTAGAAGTTACATTTATTTAAATAATATTTGGTAAATAAACAAAAGAGGAAAATCAACAATCCTCGATATAACTGACCCACACTGTGTAAGGCAGGTACTTCCTATTAGCATAACAGACCACAAACACCCACCAAACTGCAAAGGAACTCCCTTCCCATCGCCACGGACACACTTCCTGTCTCCATTGTCCTGCTAGAGAACACACTGACCACTTAGCAACACAAACTCTCTCCCACACGCTGAAAACAACTCTAACAGACACACATCCACACACAATAGCATGCGGTGGTGTGTTTTTGTGTATTTTAAGACATAGCTGTGTGTATAATGCACCACTGAAGGACTGGAATGTGCTCGGTAGAACAGGGACCAAGCGTCACAATGCTGGGAGACGGTTGGACCAAAGATTCTACTGTAGGACTGTTAGCGTGTAAATCCAGAACTGAAAATGATGGACCATGACATTTGGGTGAACTTTGTTTTTTGGGGATGCATAATGGCATGATATGAATTTCTGTCATAAAACTTTTTTCAAATGTATTTTTGTTGTCATTTTATAACGCGATCAGCAAAAAATGGACAGTTGACATTTAAGTACTGCACAGTTTTGAGTTGATTTCTGAAATTTTGTTTACATTGACAGTAAAGTGGGTTTTGATTCCATTTATTTCAAGGTGTAAAACTCATTCCGAAACTCCATTTGTTGTTCACCACAGTTATGTACATGAGAATCAAACACTCATACTGTGCTAAATATTTAAAAAAAAATAACACAAAAACAACCGTGAGTGTTAAATTAACACTCAACTTGAGTGCTATAAACCTAAACTATCACTAAATGTATGCTCTGATCATTTTGTCACATAAAATCAACTGATTCTCAAATACTTTTCCTAAACAAACTTAATTCCTATAGCGTTACTCAAATTTGAGTAGAAGTAGAGTTAATTTTACAATAGTTGAATGTTTAAATTGAAAAAACAACAAAAAAATGGACAAAATATTGGATTAAAAAAACAAACTTTGACTGTTTTAGTATTAGAGTAACTTTTTAAAACTCAAAAAAGAGCCCCATATTTACATTTTAACACCCGAAGTGTTCAATAGAACTTTGTAATTCGCTCTTTCACAAATGTCGCCAAGCAAGCTGCAACAGAAGCTCGTTCTCATGCTACTTAAATACAGACTTCTTGTCTTGGATATATTTTCAATGAAGAATATAATATAAATCTTTTGAAATCTTCGGCCAGACATATGGGTACATTTGTAAAATAACACATTTGCTGGTTGCTGATCACAGGGAACTGTTTGACAAAAATGTAGAGAAAAGAGAGGATTTGTGGGGTGCTATTTCTTTCCTATATCCTGTACGAAGTCACAATGAAAATGTGGAATGAGCGCCACCGAGCAGCTCTTTTCCGTCCAAACTCACATCATCAAAAGACCCAGCTCTTATTGGTTAGTCTCCTTGCAAAAAATGGCAGATACAATATGTCATAATGTATCAGGTGAGTGTTGTTGGACAGGATTTTGCTACCAATACTGTCCGTTATTGGATGGGTTTTGGACACGTTCATTGATGTCTTGACTACTCTGGTCATCAGAATGTAGTTCCAGCTTGGCTTGATCACTCGTACTCCTTAAACCACATCAATGAAGGTGCCAAAAAAGTACCAGTGTCAAAGCACAACCCTCAAGGAGGCCCTGAAGTAACTTCTGAAAAACTACAATCCTGGCCATATAAATGTGGCAGTCCTGGCCCTGTGTACACCAAACATGAATACAGACCTTAAGACCCATCGCAATTTCATAACATGTGACTAATACAATTACCTCCAAACTACCTTAAATGACACATGCTGATCCATCGCTCCACTCGGCTCATTTAAGCTGGCGCTGTTCCTTTAAATAGCTTTCCTCAGCTAAAACTGCTACTTGACTCTGGTTCAACTCCTTGAAATTATTAGTAGCTTGTTACTTGGCACACGCACCACACAAACTGCCCCAAATCAAAGCGGGAGCCGCATTTCAAACACACAGAACTATTCCACAAATGTTTGAGGGGGAAAAAGGAGAGAGAAAGATGTTGTGGTTTTGTTTCTGTGAACCCACAAGCAGCACGGCAGCCTTCCCAGAAAACACACTCAAAAACACAGGGCTAAAGATATCTATGGGTTGAGAGGGTTAACTTAGCCAACAAGCGCAGATTTACGATGTGTCCAAAGAGGCATTCCTCAAACTGCTACTAACACATATACAACACAGCAGACCCCCTCCTCGTCCCTATACTTTACTTACTCACCTTTTACTTTCGATGACAAAATTCATTGTAGTAAAATTCACATATATCTTAAATACATCTTTAAAAAGATTGCTATTCGTGGACCTTTTGTTTGAATATTTGACCCAAGCTCCACAGATCACAAGCAACACCCTCCCCAACCCCATCAGAAATCCCCATTGTTTAACTTTCAGCTCACACATAACTGGCTAGATATAACGACTGCGTATTAACTGCTACGAGATAACTGCAACTCTTAAGAGAAACACTACCAAGTGTTTCTTTGCATTAGAAGAGTTCAGTAAGACTGAATATCTATCAGTCAGAGACAATCACTAGCAAAAACATTAAGCTTCACCACACAAGGCGTTTAGAACACCAGCTTTTTTGATAATATGTTTTATACAGTGTTATACCACATTTTATTATACAAATTTCTTAAAGCAGACAAACTTGAGACAGGGAATTTTTGACAGGGAGTTTACATTTGAAAGTTAGGTGAATAAAGTGGTTAAATAATCTTTTTTAGAACCACGTTTGCTGGGAATTGGGAGACCTTTCCTCATTGTGTGTGGACTAGAGAGTGTTAGTCAAACGCTCATGGGCTCAAACATCACTTCTGGTGATAGATTTATTGCCTTTCTGAGACTATCACTGGACATTTCTCATTCTCTGAACACAAGCTTCTGTTGATGGATGTGAAGGTGGGAGGTTCTCTTACTGTAAGCAAGAAGTATTTTGACCTTAACACAGACTGCAATGGGGAGCCAGTGGAGAGAGATGAAGTGTACAGTGGAGGTTTCCATAAACATCCCCAATATTTGTGTTCTGATTTGTTCATATGCCTGAACCAGGTTTAGGACTTGAGTTTAATGTGGATTGGGCTCATAATAAACCCATAACTTTGGTACTTAAAGGAACGGTTATTTTTTTGCAAATGTGAAAGAAACCTTTAAGTTCTTGGGACCTGTTCCAGAGAACAATTCTAGAGGTGGTTTCATGCAGTCCTGTTCAGGAAGAGGAAGTTGCCTGCGTTGATAACATGATGTAGTTACAGTTTGACAAACACACAACCAACATGGCTATGAAAGGATATTTGTGGGCCAATGAGGAGGTCCATCGTCTGCATGAAAAATATTTAAAGCCAGCTCACACAAAGAGGTTTTTAGAGTATTCGAGATCTATTAAAGACAGGTGTCGCTAGACCTAAACCACACAAAGTTATCAGAAGATTTTGTGAGTTGATAAGCTTCACGTTCATCTTCATGTCTCAACAATTTCAGGCAACTCTGACTCAATTCCGCTGTTCTGCCTTGGGTCAAATGGGTAGTTTGGTGAGTTTCCAAGAAATGGGGTTTGTGATCAGCTGAGTAGAGTGAAGGATTGTGGGATTGATTTCCACACACAATCTCTCGGCTCATTAACATGTTAATGGCTGCTCCACGGACACCAGCCTGCGTGTCTCTCTTTCCCAGTTTGTCGTTTAAAAGCTGCTAATTACGGGTGACCCCAGGAACCAAAGGGTCACAGAAGGGGGGATGGGGGGGTCATGGCTTTATTTCAGAGGGTTTGAGAGCACTGAGGCGAAACAGAGGGAGGAGACGCATCAATCTAATGCTTGTAATCTGCATCAGAAACCCAGAGATCTTCTCAGGCTCAAAGAGAGAAGCATTACAATTCCGTCAACATTTACTCAAGTTTATAGATGAGTGATGCAAAATTTTAAATAAAAAAACTTGGGAACATTTTTATTTGACTTGGGAGCTCTTTTTTGGCTGAGCATGAGGATAAAAGCTTCAATTCACTGGCTTTCTGTTAAATAAGTTCTTTTGTATTCATAAGAAGAACAAACTGAGCTTAGCATCAAGTAAAAGCAGATCAAATTTTGATATACTTCTTTTTTTGATGAATTGTTTCATTAATTTACAAATTCACAGTTGTTTTTGGAAGGGCATCATTAACAGCTAATGGCTCTGCATCAGTCTACTGTGTTGCTTCCTGAGACTCTAGCAGCAAATGTAAAAGCAAAACCCACAGTTCACTATTCTTTCTTATCATTTTATTAATTGAACAAACAGCAGAAAGTAGTGCTCTGTTTCACCTGTTTAAAGTCGACTAAACCAAGAAAATAAAACTTCAAATAAATCTATCAAATTAATGATTTGAAAAGTTATCCCGTAACAACTTGAGCCCCCAAAACAACTAAAACAAAAATTGGCAAAAGCAACTTTCATGGAAGAAGAAACTTCAAGTGATTGACACAAAAAACTTTATATCAAAGTAGGTTATCGTTTATCTAAGTCTCAGCCCTACAAAAACTACAACTGCTGCATCACTAGGTTCACTTCTAGACGCAGCCATTTACACTTGTTTTAGCTTCAAAAACAACCCAAAACTAATAATACCTCAGAAGACCATTAACTTGTACAGCAACTAAAAAAACACACAACCTCAACAAAGCCCTAATGTCTCAAAAGCCATGCTGGTACAGTAGGTAGCAAGCTAGACACATGTACAAATCTCTAGCTTGCAAATAACACCCCTTTTTCCATCTACCGGTACTTTTTGTCTGTCCTATTGAATAAAGGCAAATTAGATTCTAAAGGGGGAACAACTCCATAACTTGACAACTGTAGACCTGTTCAACTATAGTTTGAATCAAATGGGTTCTGGGTGTGGTTACCCCCTCAGACGCAAACCTACTAACTATGATGGGTGGTAATGCATGGATATGTTTGCTAATGAGAATGGATAATAAGCTTGCCCGCATTTATATGATTTGCAGGCTGTTGTAAACTATTTGCACCTTCATCTGCATTTTACTGTTAAACTCAACATTCCTCGTGATAAATACCAAGCTTATTTTGAAGTCTTTAAAACCATACCAATTGTGATCTGCATTAAAATAGACCAAATCTGAACTTTCCCCTGCTGCAGACATCTACATATTAATCTTAATTAAGATAACAGAAAACATCAGCTTTTCTTATCTGTGTGCGTGTGTTTATCAGTATACTCTGATGAAAATGTGTATGTCAAGTAAATATTTCGAAAAAAAAAAAATAGAATACGTGAGATTGGTGTAAGTAGCTGCTAAAAGTGCACAAAAGAACCTATTACAGTTGGCTACTTTATTCATGTGTTTAAAACAATCTTCTCAACTAAACATCTATAGTACTACGCATATATTTGACTAATTAAGTCTGATACATTACTATTACAGAAGTGAACAATAATATAGTTTAGTAAAATTTACAAGCACCCACATATATAATATAATGTTTTGTGGATATTTAAAAAAAAACAAGTAATATGAAATGTACATGCTATTATACAAATACTCACACAAAGGGATAGTAGAAAACCATTGGAGAAAAACAAGCATTTATTATTTTAGGGTTATTCTCTTCATTTATAAAAGGTTTAACATTTATCACGAATTATATAAATCCTAATATTGTTCTTTAGGTGTTAAAAGAGACGTGCATCTGTCTCATTTTCTCCTTTCATTGTCTGGTGTTATTGTGGCCACTTCACACCCCGCCCCTTTTTGCAGAGCGAGCCCTGATTGGCTGAGACGCGCTCCGAGGCAGCTGTCCCGTCTCCGTCTAGACCTCAACCGGACAAACCCAACCGGAGAAACACTAGAAGAACCACGGACGGCACGCTCGTTGCGGACAGTGAAAGAGTGACTTTTCCCACTTTAACGGACTCGCTTTGGAGAAAAGCGAGCTCCCGTGATTCGCTTTGGATTTATCACGCGGATTGTCGATTCGGTTATGGCTCGGTTTGGGCTGCTCGTGCTCGTATTTGGGCTCGTGCACGGATTTGGAGACGACGAGGAGATGACTTGCGACCCAATCCGTATCTCAATGTGTCAGGGTCTGGGGTACAACGTAACCAAAATGCCGAATTTGGTGGGAAATGTGCTCCAGTCGGACGCGGAGCTGCAACTCACTACCTTCACTCCGCTCATACAGTACGGTTGCTCGAGCCAGCTCAAGGTGAGCGAGAGACCTACACTCACTACGGAGAGAGAGAGAAACTAAAAGACGTTTAAATGAAACAAGACATATGTTTATCACTAGGATAAACAAACTACCACGGCATTTAGGGTGTAATTATAACATATAGATGCTAATTCCACATACATATAAAGCCTTTACATGCACTCTATGGATAAAGTTATACGGTTCATTATATCTTTGTTTAGTTTTTTAAACAGCAAACCCAAAAAGGTCCATTTGAGGTTTCTCTACTGCAGTGCTTTGTGTATAATTAATACAAGTCAGTGTCCAAGCACTTTTCTTGCTTTAAGATGCTGAAACCCTTTCTTAGAGTTTTATTGTTGCATATATTTTTGCAGTTACCTCATTATCAGTAATTCTCTCAAATCACCCCTTATTTCTCCTCTATCTCAATCTATCACACACGCAGTCACTCATTCACATGCACTCTCTCTTTCTCTCTGCACACACCTCCTCAGACTGTAACCAGACCCTCTCACACATTACTTCTACACACAACTCACAGTCTCCAGAGTCTACCCTACTCTCTTTCCACGATTCTCTCTAACCCCCTCCCCCCCACACACAGACAGACAGATTTACATGACAAATGTTGGCCAATTGTCAAATCTTATCAGTAATTATAGGGCAACGCCATAACAGATAGGTGGCACAGTAAGTTCCTTCTCAGTTGGCTGATATTTCGAGGACAGCTGAAAGCCTTCCTGAGTGGAGTTTGCATGATCTCCTTGAACTTGTGGAGAAACTCGGATGGATTGAATAGGTTGTTCTCAGTAGTGAATATTGAGTGAACATGGCCCCAGTTTACCCAATGCAAGTAATAAAACAGCGAAACCCCAAAGAGGAACAAGTGCGGAACGAACATTAATGAATGTTCTGATTCTAATTGCTTTTGGTAATTGCTAATTTGATTATTGATATTAAAACCTTTATAAATTACTCACATTTGTGGGTCTCTTTGGTTGCAATATCAACAATCAAAGCCCTTTGGTTTGAAGTGTACATTGACCCTTCAATTTGTAGCACTTACCTTTGTTGAAAAAATAATTGTGACACCCCTTCACTTCATGTAAATGCAAAACATGAGGAGAAGGGATGTGGTAGAAATGGAACTCAGCCTAGCTATATTATATTGCTATATATAACTCACTCTCTCTCTCTATATATATATATTCATTCATTTTTAAACCGGCTTATTCCCTTTCTGCTGGTGTTTATCTCCTTAGCACATTGGGCGAGAAATTTAGATTATTCAATTAACCTAATGGCATATTTGGAGATAGTGGGGGGAACCCCTGCAAGCACGGGGGGAACATGCAAACTTTTCCAGGAAGGTCGCTGACGAGCCTTGAACCGACAATCTTCTAACTGGAAGTCCACAGTCTGCTACCCACTGCACCACTGTGCCGCCCCTTAATATCACTGGTTCAGTGACCTCTCCACTGCCCCGTTCTATGTCAGATCGTTCCACTGAATATTCCACAGAATATGTCAGAAACTGTGCCTCAACGGACCACATCAAAGGAAATCTGAAAATCAATTTTTACGTCTATATTAAGCACAAATTTGGCTTTTTTGATTTTGCAGATGAACTGCCCAGCTCTAGTCTAAGTATAACTGTGATTCTAAATTTGAGAGTAGTAGATGGTCCTGATGTGTTTGCATGTGCTCTTCTGTGTGACGGAGTCATGAAAACAGAAGCAGTTGTTGTTTTATTGACAGAGCCACAGAGAAAGCCTCCCACTGGGACTCTCATGTTTGCTAGCTGGAGAATCTCGTGATTAAAGCAGTTTGAGATATCACCAACATCTTAAAGTCAGAGAGCTTCTGTTCCTGGAAGCCCAGAAATGGCGCACTAATGCATACATCCAGAAATTCCAATGTGACCGTAATGTGAAGTCTATCACATATAAAATAAATTTAAAAGCAAAAATGATCCATATACATAAACGTTCTGGCCTTTTGAGAATATTATTTATTAAATGTCATAATAACTTGAGTATCAGAATGTAGTGAAAATGTTTCAATATATGTACATATACACAAAAACAAAAATGGTAAGGTAATTTAGACAAGGCAGAGCATAAAACAAATAACATTTGAATATAAGGCGGAGTGTGAGTTCAAACATCAAAAGTGATACTGACTAATTGGAAATAGTGAGTATAAAATAAAGAATTTGTGTTTCTAACACTATGCTTTCTTTTTATTTCAGTTTTTCTTGTGTTCTGTCTACGTTCCCATGTGCACAGAGAAGGTTCCTCTCCCGATTGGCCCATGTGGAAGCATGTGTATGTCCGTAAAGAGGAAGTGTCTTCCTGTCCTGCAGGAATTCGGCTTTGTGTGGCCGGAAGTCCTCAACTGCAGCATTTTCCCACCCACGAATGATCAGAACCACATGTGTATGGAGGGCCCAGGTGATGAAGACCCACCTTTTCATGCGGTTCGTCCAGTTGCACCACAGGAAGAGGAGTGTATCGCACTGGGTGCTGGAACGGAGCAGTATGCTTGGGTGAAGCGAAGCGGAATCTGTTCACTGCAGTGTGGATACGATTCGGGATTGTATCGGCGCCAAGCAAAAATGTTCACCGATGTTTGGATGGCAGTCTGGGCGGTTTTGTGTTTTATTTCAACAACGTTCACTGTTTTGACTTTCCTTGTTGATTCATCAAGATTTTCCTACCCAGAGCGCCCAATTATTTTTCTAAGTATGTGCTGTAACATTTACAGCGTTGCATTCATAGTGCGATTGACCGTCGGGCGCGAACGAATTTCTTGCGACCTTGAAGAAGCAGCAGTCCCTGTTTTGGTACAAGAAGGGCTGAAGAACACCGGATGTGCAATTGTTTTCCTCCTAACATATTTTTTTGGCATGTCTAGCTCAATCTGGTGGGTGATTTTGACCTTGACTTGGTTTTTGGCGGCTGGGTTGAAGTGGGGTCATGAAGCGATTGAAATGCACAGTTCATATTTTCACATCGCAGCTTGGGCAATTCCCGCAGTCAAGACCATCGTCATCCTCATCATGCGGCTAGTGGATGCTGATGACCTCGCAGGGATGTGTTACGTGGGAAACCAAAACCTAGATGCTCTCACTGGGTTCGTAGTAGCACCACTTTTTACATATTTAGTAATCGGGACGCTGTTTATTGCTGCCGGCTTGGTGGCTCTGTTTAAAATTCGCTCCAACTTGCAAAAAGACGGCACAAAGACGGACAAACTAGAGCGGCTGATGGTGAAAATTGGGGTGTTTTCTGTGCTCTACACAGTGCCAGCTACTTGCGTCATTGCGTGCTACTTTTACGAAATCTCCAATTGGGAAGACTTTCGTCAGTCGCCCCGGGATTCATACATGGCGGCAGAGATGCTGCGGATTTTTATGTCTCTGTTGGTTGGAATTACATCAGGAATGTGGGTTTGGTCAGCAAAGACGCTTCACACATGGCAGCGATGTTCCTTAAGATTAGTGACCACTGGACGAAATAATCGTGTCAAACGGACTGCGAACGGTTGGGTCAAACCAGGAAAAGGAAATGAGACTGTTGTGTGACCTAAACACATGAATTTTCATGACATGTAGCACTATCGTTTGTTCACTTTAGCCTAAATGCTCCCAAAAATGAAAATTGTCTACAATAGTTCTCACCCTCATTGTGTCCATACTCCAAGGTGTCTATTGATCCTCAGAACACATTAGCCATTTGATGGCTCTCAATAGAGATTCAAAGTTCCATGAGAATCCAGTGGTTTAGTAACAATTTGACAAAGTAATAGGTAGTGATTTATATTGGCAAGCCAGCTACACAAAAAGCATTCCCAAATTGAAGGTTGAACCACCGAAATTCACAGAATTAGTTCCAGGCATGATAATGACGAAACATTAAAAAAAAATTACATTCAGAGGTAAATGACAGTCTTAAGGGTATGTAACACTTTGAGAGTGAGAAATCAAAAACATTTTGGGGGTAAATATAAAGATCCCTTTACAAAGATCTTACACTGGACAGTCCTGGTGCAGCAGTTTTTCCTGTGTAAATATATGCACTATGCCTGACTTCCAACTATCAATGAAGTGCCTTCGTCTTTGCCAATGAGCTACTCAACCCAACCTAGTGCTGGATTCTGGGAAGTAGTTTTTTGTTTTGTAGAGGTTTTTAATTTTCGGTCCAGCTTCATTTACCTCGCAACACATGTTGGAACTAAACTCCTGTGACAAAACGCTATGCTAACGGCTAAACCTGCACTGCATATTTTATCTATGTGTTTATTTCCTAGACGGTATCTAAATTAAAGTGCATTTCTATGAAAGAAATGTTAAATATTGACATTATTTTATCCTCATTTTCTGAAGTTAGGGTTAGGGTCTAACAAGCAGTAAGTTGTCTGCAATCCCTCTTAAATCCAATATAGAAGTGACTGAAATGCAGTTCTGGGACTAACCACTTGAGGCTGATCTCAAAAGGGAGCAGATCATTTAGAAACTCCATGTTAAACTGCTTGATTTTATACCAGAAGAAACAAAAAATAAGTCTTGGTACAAAAGGGTAAAACGAAGTTTCTCATTATTTGTTTAAAATAATATTTCTTCATCTCACCTCCACCCTTTTATTTATTTCCCTTTTCTCTGTTTTGAATGGATGATTACTTCTTCTTTTGTTTTTAAACTTATAGATGATATCAAAGAAACTACGGCCATTGTTTTAAATCAATTGTTGTCAAATCATCTTTTACTCACATGAAAAAAGAAACTCAAAGTTCTGTCAATGAATTTCTAAATTGTGAGCGTGAAGAGAGAGAGTGTGTGTGGCCCTGAAAACCCTACATTGACCTATGGACATAGTGTCTAAAAAGTCACAAATTTCTTTGGAATTAGGTTTTCAAGCAAAAATTTGGGAGCGCAAGCCATTTCATTTATTAGAGTAGCTACTGTTATTTAATATGTCTATGAAGTCATTCGAGTTGTCAGACTATTAAATTAGATACATTTAAAGGTTTAATGCAACTATTCCTTGATGTTGCCATAATCTAAAAAATCTAAATAAAAACACCTGTTTGTCACTTCTGTACTGGACTTATGAGGCAAAGAGAAGGTTACCACTTAGTATTTTTGAAAACCAAGCAGTAACATTTCAAATTCATCAAATTCACATATAAACGCATCTTAATTGACCTACTCTCAGTCATTTGTGCTTAAAATGACATGGTAGGAAATAAAGTTATGTGCACCACTGTTGGAAATGTGGTTATGTTGTGAAATACACAAACAAACTTTATAGTTGTTTAAGCCGCTGCCGTTCTGCTGTTATCATTAATGTTTGTCAGACGCTTGTGAATATTTTCAGCAAACCGTGAATGCTTTTTGGGTAAATATTTCTACAGTTGACCTTTGATTTTAGTCTATTTTTGATACGACAACGTTTTGATGGTATTTGTGCTTATTGTATGCGCTGTCAGACACATGACAATCACTGAGAAGAGTCAATGAATGTAACCACAGATAGAAACTTATTTTTACACAAACATTTAAAAGTGCCTCAGATCCTCAACAGTGCAGGTTGGTACAGTCCTCGATTTCATGAAGGACTTCCGGATGGATTTGTACATAGACTGATGTTTGTAGTTATGTAATTTTTGTGTTATGAGATGCTAATTTATCTTTGTACAAACTAAGGATTGAACAAAATGAATTTATTTAAAAATGTTTTTTGTATTGGATGGAAATTAAACTTTTAAAAAGCTGAATTTGTTCTTCTTGTGTTTTTCATTTCTCTCTCTGTAGGTTTATAATTCAAACGTCTTGTGACCTTAGTAAATCTGTATTATGTGGTCAGGAATTAAAGGATTGTTTTGGGCATTAAGAAGCAGATCTCTCTTGCTTGTAGGTTCCTTTTAAATCCCTACAGTGTGAAATTATTGCATAAAATACTTGAGTTGGTTTCGAGGCAATGGAAAGGTAACTGCAAAGATTTAACTGTTGGACTTTAACATGTATAGAAGATGAATGGAGGCATGTTTTGAACCCATTTGACCTATAGGGTAGGTTAAGCTGATTAATTTAAAATGTACAAATTCATACAGGATTATGTTTAGTTGAAATGTTATTTTTACAAAATAATCATGAAAATCAGGAACACGACACTGGTAAATACATGATTGGCCGTTAGATTTTAATAATCAACTTTTTTAAGTAAACTTCATGACTTTTTCCAAATATACAAAAAAAGTTATCATTAGTGATACAATTCTGCTCCTTGGTGGTTATTTCAGGAGTTCAAATATCTGGACCTGCTTTAAGTTCATAAGCATGTGTGGCTGGTATGAACGTGCAGGCTTGCTGTCTTACTCAGATGCTTCTGAGTAGACCCCTATGAGAGGTAAAGGGGAGGATGGTGGGAGTGATGAAGCTGACTCAGACTGAGGTAGGGAAAAAGAGGAAAGACCAGCTTATATGGAAGAGGGTTGATGGAATAATTGAAGTAGATAGACTCCTCCCGAAAGACGTTTAATAAACTGTATTTAATTACATTACATATGCAAACGTTGCATAAAAAAGTTACACAAAAAGACCAGCTTGTGTATGTAAATTTTCGGATTGTGTATTTTTGGATCATTGCTATTAAAATATGGCATAAAAGCCAGCTTTAAATATTACATTGTTGCTATTTACTTAACCTTTTTATCACTTGCGTGTATGAGATGGATTTTGATTGAAAAAAAAAACAATAAAAAAATAATTATGCAGACGAGATTTTGGCCATTTATTGAAATATTGAAATTACCTATTGGCCATTTATTGAAAACATAAACAGTCCAGTAGCTTAATGCTAAACATTAAATGGCATAATTTGCATATGGTTTTCTAAAATCATGCAATTGCTTGAAACGTTAATAGGAACCGTGTTAATGGATTAAAACAACCTATAAACACAATATAAAGTGTAATAAGCTATTGGCACTGATTTGTTTTAGCCTTGAGGAGTTAGCAAAATAGCTAACGTTGATTAGCAAACGCCCAGGTTGTAATATTTTTTCAAAACACTTAAATAATTTTACTTACAGAAACATCGCGAAAACAACCAGGAACACTGCACCATGTAATGCCGACTGAACATGTAAAATCAACTGATTAAAACCGATTTGACATGCCTTGTTTGTTGTTAATAATGCAAATGACTAACGTTAACTATTACTATCGGACCAATCACGCGTTTACATTTAGCCTTATGTATATTTTATATAGACAATGCTGTAAATGTTTCATTTATTTTAGTATTGTTTTGTCATGTATAATAGCTTTTTGTAGATTTTTTAAAAGCTGGCTTTTAGCAAACGGCAGACAAAAAATATGCTAAAAAAATATATGTTTGTCAGAGAGTCAATTATAAAATAGCTCCACGGTTAAAATTCCCTTGTAAATAATCATTAGTTGGTTTAAGATGGTTTGAATGGATGTGCTAGCAAACTTGACCACCTAAAAAAAACTTAGTTATTCCAGACAAAATCCATCTTTAGCTGGTATTTTTCCACAAAGATAAGACTATGAAGAAAAAATGGTTTCACTTTTAATGAATGAAAATTTTTTAGAGGACTTAGAAAACAACATCCCTAAAGGAATTATTAAAATAGTCAGTGTAACATGGGACAGTAAACGATTGGAAAAGCATATTTGTTTGTTTGATTAGATTGTTGTTGGACTTTTTTAGTGGTTGACACACTCACCCTCTTTGTATAACTGGGTATTTTGAATATCTTAAATGTAATATGAACATGCTGTGTACTCCCAAGTTGTGTCTGATATAGAAAGTAACAAAACCATGACTAGGCATTCAAAAATGTGCACTTTTAGCTTGTTAAATAATAAAAACTTGTTTCAAATGTTTGTTTTTTTATCAATAGTGAAACATTATTATTGCATGCTAGCAAAAACAGCCAATAAAAAAAAACACAGGTCAAAGGTCAACCCAATATTTTCCACCTTGTTTATTGAAACCAGTTCAAGTATAACTTGATTTTTTTTGTTAAGTGCTTGTCAGCAGTGTGTGGTTTGTATATTGTTTTGATTTGGTCCACAATGGCAGAGCTCATTGCCAGTTTCAATGTGATGGGCTATTGTTCCATTGGCTACCGTCTGATGCAAGTGTGTGTCCCACTGAGGAGCCAAAACCCCGTTCCAAATCCGACGACTTTCTTGAAAGCTCACACAGATTGCACAAACACGCCCCATTTGCTCACAGCCATGCCCATTTCTAGCATAGACACCCAGCTGCCTCATTCCCAGCTGAGAATCGATCTGAATACCTTTACTGCGTCTGTTGAGAGACACAGTCTGTGCATGCGTGAAGCGTGTAGCAATCGATGCCAGGTCTGAATGTGAGGAGGAGCTATCGATGAGTCTTTTTCCAAGCGAAAGGGGCCTCACAGGCATCGACAGGTGCAGTTGTTTCCAGAAGCGTGAGTTTTTCCTAGGGGCGCGTGCATCATGCCAGCGAATGTATGTAGAATTGTTGCGGAGCTCTGTTATTTCACTGCAGGTGGCCTTACTGAGTGTGCAGCGTCTAACAGTGATGATCCGAGCATGTGATGTGTGATGTAGATACAAGCAGAGGCGAACCTCTAACAAACTAAGGCTTTTCTCACACAGACAATCTGAGCTCAACACCACCAGGAGCCGACGAGACAGCTGCATGCATCGCAGAACTGACTCAAGGAGGTCTGAGGAGGAGAAAAAGAGAGAAAAAGAAACATTCATATAAAAAGTGCTTTTTAGTTCTGAACTAATTAAACAAATTGAAACACTGTCTGAACAAATTCAAACACTCAAAGTCAATTAAATGAAATGAAAATACTATTATGAAATACACTATACCAATGAAATGGGTTGAAAAAACATTGCAACTTATTGAAACACTCAGGGCCAATGAAACAGATTTTCCAATGAAAAAATCAAAACCGATCATTCATATTTGCTCTAACAAATACTTGAAACCAATCAAACCGATTGAAGCAATCAAACTGAAACTTAGTGCTAAATACACCAAGTGAAAAACTGACCTTTGAGTCAACAAATCCAAAACCTAATAAACACTGTTTCAAAGCCACTGCAAAATATTACTACGAAATAAAAAAAAAACTGATTGAAACACATGCCAATATTAAGATTACCACAATAAACTTTCCAACCAATGAAACAAGAAAAACAACTACATTTTGATAAGTATTGAAACATTGAAACAAAATAAAAGTAGATACTTACATTAAAGGAAACACTCTGGGTCAATCAAATGAAACATTCTAATATCCTGGTTTGACGCAAAAATAAACAGATTGAAAGACTATCAAGTAAACAAACAAACTTAGATGGTTAAACAAAAAGCAAATTAAACAAATGTAAACATTCTGAGAAAATTGAACCACTC
This sequence comes from Danionella cerebrum, assembly GCA_007224835.1. Classification (NCBI taxonomy): domain Eukaryota; kingdom Metazoa; phylum Chordata; class Actinopteri; order Cypriniformes; family Danionidae; genus Danionella; species Danionella cerebrum. The sequence continues at coordinate 215,317 of SRMA01026462.1, forward strand.
ACAGAAATATGTAGCGATATGTTTTACATATAAACATGAGAGTGAAATACTCCAAGCTACTGAAAGTCTCTGTCAATGAAACTGGTTATTGTAATGGAATAGATGAATCCAGAGCCACCGAAACAGTTTAAAAAATGGAGTCAATTCAATGAGTACCTATAAAATCTATTGGAATTCTTTGAGGCAGTTGAACAGGGATGAAACATATTCCAAATGCACTGATGTCTCAAATCTCTTAGTAGAACTGTTGAGGTAGACTGGCTCCCTCGTGTGGTGCTGTAATTGTAATCATCTGAAACATTAATCTGTGATTTTGAAACTACCCAGAACTACATTAGCTGAGCATTTCCCTGTAATCATTGTTTACATCACTAAGATGACTCCGGGTAAGATATTCAAAATGGTGACTGGCTGGAAACATTAACTCGAACACTTACGTGGATGGGCAATGAAGATGAAATCCAGGCACACAATACAATGAATAAATGAAATAAATGGAAAATGTTTTTATTTTAATGATCACAGAACATACTGGGCATGACATTGTCATATACAATAAAATGAACATGATGAACATAATACTAATACTAAAAGTATGCCATATGTAAACAAAGTGTGAGGCAAAAGACTCAAGTTTTAAACTGTAATACATCTTGACAACTGTGATTGGAATAATTATCTTTTCTTTTATAAACAATATAAATAAACCATTTATAATCACATGAGTGAAGTTTACGAATTTAAAACATCAACAACTTATGTAAACTAAAATACAAATAATAATCAAATTTATCTCCCCTGTTCCAGTTAATATGACACAAATGGAAATTTCGAGTGAAGGCCACTAGAAATATAACGGAAAACAATTAACTTTATGATCATATAAAACGAAACATGATCATATAAACTAAAGCTCCCAAACTCAATAAAACAAACGACATTAACAAAATAAATATACAGTAACTTACAATATGCAGTCTTGCAGACCAAATTTCAAAGTATTAAAACACCTTAGTCCGCTTTCTTAAGATGTAGCATATAAACCTGAACCACAAAAAAATAAATACTTAACAGAAATTAATGTGATGATTTGGAAATGTTAAAACCTGCTGGAAATACTGAATATGTTGTTTCCCTGAAAGTAAATGAACAGTGACTATCCAACCAGAAATGAAACATCCCAATCATAATCAGCCAATCAGCCGTAAAATGTTCGCCCTCCAATCAGGATCAACCACTCAACCCTAGAATACTCTTCAACCAGTCAGACTGAGGCACTTAAACATGTTCAGAGTCAGTCACTCAACCTTAAAATGTTCCTCATTACAATCAGAATCACCACTAAACCCTAAAATGCTCATCACCCAGTCATAACTCCCTATTGTTATTATTATTAACAAACCATTACATGTTTACCAATCAGCAGCCAATCCGAACAAAGCCTTCCGCATCATTCAGCAGAGCAACACAGCTATACAGCACTGATGCAATGCTGTTCAATGAGACTCTGCTTTCCATTGCTGCTGTCTGTTTGTTTGGTGACATCAGGCAGCACATCTTGTGTATGTGTTTGTGTCTGGCTTTTCCTTTTGGGTAGCTCCAGCTGGAGTCTCTTCCAGAAGCGTGAGGTCAGAGGTGCAGATTTGCAGCCCTCCCAACGCACGAGTGTTAGCGCGAGTCTGGCTTGGCGTAGCTCTCGAACCCAATGCTTCCTATGAAGAGGTCGGAACTGAACCAGAAGCACTCGCAGACTGAACCCATGCAAAACCAGACCAGCCTGAAGCTCCAGTAGAGCCTGAGAGCCAGAGATAGCACTGGAGGAGCTCAAAACCACCAGCAGACGACGACTCAGAGAGACACAGCGCAGGGTATCGTCTGTCACCGCTAAACACACACAAACACAAGCGTTATGGGATGTGTCTGGGCAGACAGAGTCGCCTCAAGTGCATCAAGCTGAGAGAAGCGTGACGAGTAAAGGCTTTGAGATTCATCTGGAGGAGAAAGGGATTCATTTCCCTCAAGTAGTGATCAATCAGTGTGAAAAAGAAGAAGAAGATACAGATTAAACTTCTTTTTAAAAATCAACTGGTGAAAGAGTTGATGCATTGTCTCAGAGGGTTGACACACACTTTTGTTTAAAAAAAGTTTAAAACTTAAACCCACATTTTTCAAACTTTTTTACGCCATGGGATACTTTTTCTTTGAAAAGTCAATCTCATCAAAGTGTTACCACAAATAAAGGGTATTTTATACTTGTTCTTATTTCTCCTCACTCAGTGAGACATTAAATAGATCGTGCTGATTTTGGCCAATTAGGTGAAAATGGTTAATTTCCTATGGCACACCAGACAATATTTCACGATGTGAGAGAATCATGTTAAATCATTGTATTAAGTCTTTTTGTTTCAAATCAAATCAGTCAAATCCGATCCCTACCAGAAGAAAGCTGCCAAAACTCCACAACGGCACACAAGGGTTAAAAACATTGACCCCCTTCTGGGTTTCCAATAAGTGTATATACTTTTGTATACTAGGGCTAGACAATTAATTGAAAAGTAATGGAAATCGACATACAGAACCTAAAAATTCAGAATTTTTCAATTACTTTCACTTGAAGAGCACTAACTCATGGAGTAATGTGACCCCGCTCCATTTCCTTCATTGTTGTTTTTTTTTTTTTTTTTTTTTCAAAAACAAGAAGCACCCTTCATTCAAAAATCTCTTACTTTACATTTGTGAACATACTTACTGTACAAAACATGTCAGTGAACTATGATTGGGGAAAAAATAAAATAAAAGAATCATTATTTCATTGTAATTGAGTTAAGATGTTCATTAGTCAAGACTTTGACAGGATTTTAGTCAAGATTTTGATTTTAGGCCAGCCCTACGGCATGCATTGACAAACATTATGGATCCAGGGATGTAAATGTTTTTTTTAGCTGTAAATTTAACATTGCTGCTAATGGGGATCTCCTCACATCTGGAGTCTGCCTCTAGGGGTCAGTGGATGAACTGTAGATTCCATCACTTCCAATAACGCTCCCCGAGGGAAAGCAGGGGGTTGTTGTTTCAGTAAACATTAGCTTGATTCATACCACCTCTCTTTCTATTCAAAAAAAGTGTTTTTGTAATAGCTGCACGGAAAAAAGATTCACTTATAAATAGTCTGATTTTAAAATGTGAGAAAGAAAGCAAGTAAAAGTAAAACTTTTCAGAAAATAAAATAGAATGCAGATATTTCCCATCTCTGAATGACACCAAGATCCATTTTAGGAGAGATCTATACTCACTTCCTCCTGGGAGAGAGTCACGGTCAAAGATGCAGACGGAGTAACCAAACTCATTCTCCAGGACTCGCCGAAGAGTTGACAAGACAAACTCCTCTTCCTCACTGTTACGAGCGTAGGAGATGTACACATCATACTGTTTATCATCTATCAAAGAAAGACAGAGAGGGAGTTGTATACAATGCTATCTAAAAGCTTTTTCTAGTCATTTATTTATATTTAAATAAATAATATATAGACTAAGCACAAAACTTAGTTTGAACAACTACTGTATGAACATAAACTGACTGTTTTGTTTAAGGGTGTGAGGAAGCCTCGAGTTGCCATTTACTTGAGATACTCCTCAACGTTCCTAGTAAAACATTCCTAGTGTTTTTGTATTTTTTAAGCAAAGATTTCGAAAGTATCAGTTTTGTATCCTTTCATGTTTTCTTTCTGCTGTAGCCTATTTCCAGAATACTTTGGATGAGAGGCTAGGGTTACTCCATTGACACTCCCTTACAAGGCAACGCACACATTCACTCACCATGGGGAATTCACAGTATTTAATGGACTACTTTTGCGTTCTTCGCAATATCGCTCAGTAAGTTCTGGTTTTTCTGGTTTATACACTCCAGGGTCTCTCCAAGAATAATGTCACCGATGTGCAAAAAATGCTGAGGCACCCTCCAGTAGCTAGAAAAGGGATTTAAGTTATATGTAGCCTCGTCTTTACACAAAGCCACTCTAAACATGTGTCTCATATAGCTGCATTTTACGCTTCATCAGAATCAGAATCAGAATCGTTTTTATTGCCATGGTCAGTGAAACAAGTTCCAAGGACTAGGAATTTTTTCAGAGTGTTTTTTAGGAATGCTACATTAATAATTATCCATCTTCACATCCATCGGTACCAGCACAGCACCAGTTACTAACTTCCTCCGCACATCTCATGTTTGCTGTTCAATAATCTGATCACTGCTAAGATGTTTCCTGAAAACCTTAGAGTTGCTGATGAAAGTTATGAAAATGTTCTCCAAATCCCAATACAATAGACACCGGAACTCAGTGAGTGCTATAACTTCGAGGCAGAAGTGTGTCACGAGTCTATGTGCAAGTAGTCCATTAACCCGACACATGTTTTTGGGATTGTGGGGGAAACTGGAGTACACAGATGAAACCCCACGCAAGCTCAGCGAGAACACGCAACAGACAGATGTGGAGAGGCAGTTCTAACCATGAGTGAGGTCAGTAATTGTGAGCTCATACCTGTGCACCTCTCATCGGAGCCAAACCAGGAGCGGTAGAGCAGCAGAAGCTCCAGCCAGAACACATGATAAACCACGAACATCATCAGCATGAGTGCCAGTGTCACCCCTAAGCCACAGCCCAGCTCTACTTTAGGCACGTAAGCTGCACAGACACCCACATGAATTCAGAGTGTGAACATTTTTTAAACTTTAATAATAGTTTATTGTTTATAATGCATTTCTGGTCAAAAGAAAGCAGGCCATTTAACCCTTTATCAATAAGATGTTCACCATAGTGATTAAATCTACACTAGATCTTTTCAGAGTAAAGGCTGAACAATTTTACCTTATTCAAAAACAACTTGAAGAAACTTTCTAATAATAAAATTTCACAGTTCTATAAAAGATAGACAGCTAATGTTGTATATTATAAATGACTGGACTATGATTCACTGTTTATTTAAGATTGTAATAATTGATTAGTTTGTTTTTGAATCTCTGTAAAAGTATCATGTTTGCTTACGTCGACTCTTGAGTATGGCTCTGCTGGTGTTGAATCCACGGCTGTTTCTGGCTGAGCAGTTGAATTCCCTCGACAGGTCATCAGCAGAGAAATCCCAAATGTACAGGAGGCGCTCTTTTGTCTCATCCCCATAATAATACGACAGGAGCCTGGACACAAACATGCTTGATTCTGATTGGCTAATGACCATTCAATGGCTACCTGGATAGATTCTGATTGGCTAATGACCATTCAATGAGTACCTGGATAGATTCTAATTGGCTAATGACAATTCAATGGCTACCTGGATAGATTTGGATTGGCTAATGGCCATTCAATGGCTACTTTGTACACATTTTGATTGGCTAATTAGCATTCAATTGTTTCCTGGACAGATTCAAATTGGTTATTAGGTGTTTAATGTTTAACATGTTTGATTGTGATTGATAGATGGCAATATAAGTTTCATTTAAATCATTACACTTTTATTTTAAGACAATGAAAGTATCAATGAAAATGAATGAAAAGAAGTGATCAGGTTGAGGACAAACGTGATGGCGGAGAATGCTATGACTTACGTGGGCTCTGGTGAGCTGAATCGCCTGTCTGCAAGCTGCTCCACAGTTTTATTATCTATGGTCCACCAGATCTCCTGTTTCTCCTGCTCCAGATGAGGCAGGTAAACACGGCAGGACAGGGTTGCTTTATCTCCTGAAAGCATTAAAAACTTGTCATTAAAAATGTAAGTTGCTTTGGATAAAAGCGTCTACTAAATACATAAATGTAAATGTAAAAACTTTTATTCAGCTGTTCACATGCAGCAGGCATCTCAGTAAAGCCTGAAAAGCAAACGCTCACCGAGAATCACATCATAAATCTGATCAATCGCTGGGTTAAGGATCATGGGGACTTTACTGCCCACATCAGGAACTAAAGATGAGACAAAAGGAAAAGGTGTTGAACTATCATCAAAACATACACAATACAACAGGTTATACAGGTTAGATCTTCATACATTTACTTTGTCATGAATGTACTGGTGGAAAGTTAATGTATAAATAAAGTTCATTTAATCTTCGCAAATAATCATAAGTTAACAAACCAATTAAAGATTTGGTTCAAACCGACACATAATCTAAAATAATTCCAGTAAAGAAAAAGTGAGGATGGAATTAAAAATGGCAGACCCTCACCGACTGGGATGACATTTATGGATCGAGAGAAATTCAGAGCTCTTCCATTCATCTGATATGAGACCACACATGTGTAGAGTCCAGAGTAAGCTTCACTCATCCTGAAAATCCTCAGGTTATCTCCAATGACTTCTCTGTCTCCTCTGAAAACATTATATCTGCAGAGCTACAAAGAGATGATTTTCATTTACTGTTCAAACCGTATAATAATAATAATATAAGTGGCTGCAAAAAGTACAGAGATGGTACCAAAACAAAAATCTGATGGCTTTTCTGCTTTGTCCAGAGAGTATGCTTTTTGCTTTTTAAAAGTACCTTTAATAAAATGTGTTCCTTGTGTATGCTAAAAATTAGCATATTGAGATAATTTTCTGTAATGTACTGATATTGGTGTAAATTTGACAAAAAATTTGAATATATATATATTTATATATATAATCCAAAATCTTCTGATAGCTAGCTGCATTGACTTTGGGTACTTGACACTGGACTTCAGGCATTTCCCTCTCCCCAGTCTTCCTCCAGACTCTGGCACCTTGATTTCCTAATGACATGCAAACTTTGAGCAACAGTCCAGTGCTGCTTCTTTGTAGTCCAGGTCAGGCACTTCTGCCGCTGTTTCTGGTTCAAAAGTGGCTTGACTCGGGAATGCGGCACCTGTAGCACATTTCCTACCCTCACCTGTACACGGTGGCTCTGGATGTTTCTACTCCAGACTCAGTCCACTGCTTCCACAGTTCCTCCAATGTCTGGAATCGGTCCTTCTCCACAAGCTTCCTCAGGGTCTGGTGAGCTCTTGTCATTGTGCAGCATTTGCTGCCACACATTTTCCTTCCCACTGACTTCCCACTGAGGTGCCTTGATACAGCACTCTGGGAACAGCCTATTCATTCAGACATTTTTTTCTGTGACTTACCCTCTTGCTTGATGGCCTTCTGGACAGTAGTCACGTCGGCAGTCTTACCGATGAATGCGGTTTTGAGTAATGAACCAGGCTGGGATTTTTTAAAAGCCTCAGGAATCTTTTGCAAGTGTTTAGAGTTAATTTGTTGATTCAGATGATTAGGGTAATAGCTTGTTTAGAGACCCTTTCATGATATGCAAAATTTTTCATGAGCTGTATGCCAAAATCATCAATATTAAAACAATGAAAAGCTTTAACTTCTTCAATTGTGTGAAAATGAATCTAAAATATATGACAGCCTAATGTTTATCAGTACATTACAGAAAATAATGAACTTTATCACAATATGCAAATGTTTTGAGAAGGAACTGTATTTCTATTTAAAAAAAATTAACAATAGCTCTGGTTTCAACTAAGCAAAGGCAAGTTTATTTATACAACATATTTCAAACTTGTCTGAAACAAGAGAAATAAGACAAAAGTAGAGCATACAGAAATTGACAGCTGGACATAAATGAAATTGACTTTAAAAATCAGCAATAAAATTTGCCACGAAAGCAGCGTTGCAAAACAGCTTTCAAAAACCTAATAATAATAAAATCCCTTGAAATGTAAATCTTATTCATGTAATTACAGGAATAACAATTAGTCTGCATTTAATAAGAAATAATAAATTTGGTGGACGAAAATTGATAAGTGTTTTGATTTTAATCTGAATTATTCTTCAGATAGCCAATTCAGATTTGTAAGCCATTTATTTATTTAATTAGGGTCAGTTTAACAAGTGATTCCTTTGGATTACTATTTCCGCAGTTAATCTTAGTGAGGATATTTTAATTTTAATGAACAATAGTCTATTATTTTCTCTCCACTTTTGTTTTGTTTTTTATCTTTAAACAATATCAAGTTAACAACTAGCTTATATAATGAAAATAAAAATCAATGTGATTTTTCTCTGGACCAGTGACATCTTTATTCAAATTCTGGAATTAATCAGAAAAGTTAATAAAATATGAAATATCCCCAAATATGCAGCAAATATATGTTCTGCTTTTAGATAAAAGGTCTGTGAAGGTAAAAAAAACTGTAAAACTCATCTGATCAACTGTGAAACATAAATAAATTTCGACTTGACTGCGTCTGATACAGCAGCCTACTGCTCCAATCAACAATTGCCTCCAGTGTTTTTTTCAGCCTCATGCCTGCACCATGAAAACTCAATCTGTTCCCTGGATCAGATGACCTTTAAGAGTTTATATTAAAATTAATGGATTATCAGAATCTAAACATGTTCAAGATGATTGTTACCGTTTAAGGTCAATGATTTCAGGTTTGAAAGCAAATAAATAGCCTTTGTGTTCCAGTCTTGCTAACAAATGTTCTGTTGGAATGGGAAAAAACCTTAGCATTTAATAATTTTTATTATTTTCCAAGTACTTATAGCTTAAGATGTTAACATTTTAAAATTTTCAGCGGACCGGAGAGCAGCTAGAGTGACAACACCATTGACACATATGATCATGGAGCTCTTTAGCGTCCTAAAAAATATCCTTGAAAAAAAAAAAACACCCCAAAAACGCAAATATTGGGTCTGCTTTCAGGGCCCTGAAGCTAAAAAAATGACATAATTCCTCTATCCAAAACAAACCAAAACATGTTTAGTCTTGTTTATTTTGTGCTCCAGTTAGGATATTTTGAGATATCCTCACTGGAGCACCAAACCCTAAGATCCTACTGCTGCACTTAAATAAAGGGATATTTCCAGCATCATGACTGGATTTGCTTTTTTACGTAACAAACTCCCCATTTTAATATCGTCACCACATTGCTTTCTGCCTATGCCTCCTTCACACTTCTCATGTGCTAAACATTTTTCAATCACTCAGGTGAGATTAGTCAAAATGTCCAGTGAAGTTCTATCCCTACTGTCATTAGATTCCGTTAAGCTCAATTCTTCATCCTAGCAACAAGAACTGCTATACCAAGTTTTCACCAAAAGATGGCAACAAATATTGCTCCTTAACCCTTGAAGTCTGGGCCCTATTTGAGCGTTTTTTTTACTACTTTACAATTTGCTCTTATAAATTATCTTTAAAATAGTTTTTTTGTGGCAATGGTTGATATGATTGTTTTTAGTACAACCCCATCTTATTTTTTCCACAAAAATTCTAATATTTTTTCATTATATTACAAAATAATTCCAGAACAATTTTGAAATTGAACAAAAAGAGTAATTATTTTTACTGAGAAAATTTACAACAAACATTTTTATGTTGTATAACAAAAATGTAAAGTATTGAAACAAACTAAATTATACATCCCCCCAAAAAATCAAAGACAAGGTCAAAACAATGTGAGTCTGAAAAAACAGAAAAACCTCCTAAACCTTATACACTGTTCCAATAACTGTTCAATTGTGCTTTTTTTATGGCACAAGGTTTAAAAACACGAGCCATATCACAGGTCTTATACTTCCAAGAGTAATCTCTTCTTTTAACCACTAGATGTCATGGATTTGGGGTCTGTAAAATGAAACGATTTTCTCACATTTTAATTTGAACTACCTTGTAACTTTGTTTAAAACACAAACTATCAAAACTTTGAAACCTAAACATATTTGAATTCAAAATACATTCAAAACAGATGGTGTGACTGGCAAAAGCAAGTCAAAAACATAAAAAATATATTTGTAAAGAATTCTCTGACATCCATTTGTCTCAGGAAATGATTCTTAAAAAGTACATCCTTTGAATTAAATAACTGTTGAGAGAGACTCACATGGAACCAGCTGACGGAGTGTGTGCTGTTGGGCAGCGGTAATGTGTTGAGCTGGGGACAGGAGAGCATTCGATCGCTCTGGATTGGGATCGTCAGGTTTAAATCGGCTTGAGCAGTGGGATCACAAGCACCATCCCGATGAACTACCTCCAGCTCCACTCCAATCTTCACGCAGTTGGAGATGTTTCTGAGTGCACAAACAATACTGTTAGTTTGGTTTTTCAGTAAAATTTTCATGTTTACATTAGAATAATACATGTAAGATAAACTCCACAATATTCCAAAGTTTACTCCAGGGCATTAATGCTATCTCGAGCTCATCTGAAAAAATTTTCAAGGTCTGATAGAGTTACAATTGTGAGGTAGACACAGGCAAATAAAACTTGAGGTATTTCACTGTAAGTGTGTTTGTGTTTACTGAAGCATGCAGATGTAGAGTCCTGCGTCCTGCATGCTGACCGGTTGAATCCACAGATACTCCCGTTCCTTGTGCATCGTGTGTAGCCGCAGGTTAATGGGCTGCTCCAGTTCATGTGTGTGATTACGTCTGTACCACAAAAGTGACAGGCTGCTGTTGTGAGTCTGTGTGTAGCTGTACAGTGTGGGGTGGGAAAAGAGCGGGCAGTGGAGCGGTACCGCCTCGCTATCGTAGACTCGAACCGAGCCCTTGTTCCATATGCCCCAATCATGGCAATGCACCTCTGAAACACACACAAACATCACTAGCCATGCCTTCCACATTGAACAGAACAATGAGTCAAGACAGAGTTTGAATCTCACTTCAAAATTAAAAGTGCCCAAGTTGAACGCAAAATTAAATCCTAGACATTTGAGTTTGAGAAAATAAGAGGATATATAAAGGATAAATATAGAATAACCCCATGGTTTTAACCAGCTACATTACAACTACTGTACCAAATGTACTTTTTTTAAACAAACAAAACCCATTTAAATCCTAATCTTTATTTTTTTTTTCAGAAATTGCCTGGAAAGTTCAAATGTCATGCAATGAAACCTCTACTGCCATCTTCTGGTGGAATATAAAAGAGCCCTTTATATGCATTTATTTCATACTGTGGTCAACAGTGGTGGTGGGAACATATTATTGCTTTTATGACAAACGCTTGTGCATTTTACAGACATAGTCTGATGAATTACAGCAAAAGGTTTTTCTACCACCATATAAAACCAATGTTTTTCTTGCGATCATTTGGTGAGTTTTTCTTGCACTCTGAATGTAATATTCAGCTAAATAATTTGATGAAGATTGTAATCTACTCCGATTGGGAGAAGTTAATCTACTTTATCCAGCGCTCCAGACATTCTATTGGCTTTCTGGCATGCACTCAATTGCAGACTTTTAATTGAATAAATTACAGAACAAATTACCGGTACTTTGTTTGCAAAAGTCTCCAAAAATGCAAATGCAAAGCAACCAAAATAAAAAAATCTAATAATAACAAAATGGATTTTTTTAATGTTTTTGTAAGGTGTGTGTTTGTAACGATCGTATTGTCCTGGACGGATCTACTCCGCCCTATGTAAAGTTAAAGTTCATTAACAAACACTTTTGCTGTGTAGAAGCATTTTTGAAATAGCCTTGAATTGCAAAAATAAAGTCTTAAATAAAATAACACAAATCATGATCAATAATAAATGATTACAACCAAAATAAATATAAGTATATTTATATAATAAATATAATAAAATTTAAGGATATGTTTATTTAAAAAAAATGCCAATTCGACGACCCAAAGCAGCAGCTGTTATTATGTGTGTAAACTCACCCCTGCTACTATTTGGTATTTCTTTGGTTTTAATTATCTCCCATGACCTGGACTAGGGTAAATCCCAAATGTCCAAGTCAAAGTCACGTAAAAATGCATGTTAGAAAAAACAAGAACTGATCAAATATGTTCATTCCTTTCATTTTAGTTAGTCTCTGCCAAATGCATAAATATAAAAGAGTGAGTGAGTGTCCGAGTGCAAAATCTTCAAATCCAATCAAACTTGCGCTCAAGTCTGAGCACCTCTTTCTTTCAAAATATGTCAGTAGACGATCTTCTGTCCATGACAGCACTTTTTTTTTTTTTTGCTTTGGAGAATTACACTCAATTTAAAGGTCCAGTTCAATTTTAGTCCTTGCCCTTGCCCTTGCCCGCCCTTAAAACTGACCTGTAAGGCTTCAAGAACATGTCTGAACAAATTAAAAAGTGAGTTTCCTTGTGTGCTTTTCTTGACAACCAGTACTTGTCAATAGTCATTGCCTATGATTAAAAATAACCCACTTTTTGTTGCTACTATTATTTCAGATGTATTGTTAAAGTTTGCATGTGATAATTATTACACTGAAAAACTGAATTTCAACATGAATTATGCAAAAGTTATTCAAGAATTCTGCAAAACATCTGCAAAGTTTGCCTGCATTATAACATTGTTTAAACTCCAGCTTTACAGTAAACCCTTTGATTTTAAAACATAAAATAAAGGGAATTAAGAACTGTTTTAGCTTTACAGTATAATAAAGACAAGATGCATCTTGACAAGAGAATCTATGCATCCAGGATTGTACAGAAATGTAGAAATATGGCTAAAATAATTTTGTTTTGTGTGTTAATTGATAAAATGATGCATACACTAAGAAAGAGAGTTCATTCATTCTTCTTCTTTCAGGGTCACGGGAGTATGCTGGGGTCTGTTTCTAGCCCATTTTGGGCTAGAGACAGGGGTACACCCTGCACTAGTCGCCAGTCCCTCATAAATGGCAACTCATTCCATAGGGGGAATTCACAGTATTCAATTGACCTGACGCAAGTTTTTGGAATTGTGGGGGAAACCAGAGTACCCGGAGGAATCCCACTCAAGCATGGTGAGGACATGCCCAGGAATGGGCAACAGTGCTACCAACTGCACCACTGTGCCGCCCTAAGAAAGAGAGTTTCAACTTCAAAACAGATCACTCATCAGATCAGAATCAGATCTAAGCTCATTAACATTTCCACCACAGAAATTAAAAAACCCTCATAAAACCCTCTGAGCTATGAAAGGGACATGTGCAGGTAATAAAACATTCTCTGCATGAGTTCAAACACTCCACAAACACAAACTCAAATTAATGCATGCAAATCGATATTTGGTAGCCCAGTGATTCAATTTATGGCATGAACACGGAGTTAAAGTTGCAACCTTAAAAAGCAGAATCAATTACAGCTTGAAACTCACACATCAGCAACTAATGAAATTAATGCCCTGCTATCTTTCACACACAAACACACAGCGCAAATGCAATTTGAGAATTAATAATAAAAGATAAGATGATGTGTTTGTGCTGAAGTGCTGATGCTACTAATATGAATAGCTCCATTTCAAAAACATGCATTAGAAGAAGGGTCAACCCACTGTTACCAAAATACAAGAGCATATTTTGAGGCAAAAGGCAAAATCGTAGTAAAATGTTTTTTTTTAAATCCAAAATGAAAAATGGAAATTTATTTTTGTATTTACATTTTCATTCCAAATTTAATGCAAAATTAAAATATATTTCGAATTGCTAAATATAACGACCACTTCATCTGCCAGTGAATTCAACTATCACATCAGTTCAGCAGCAGTCATGGTTATACACTCCAGCTTGTCATTCTCCTTGAAGAAATGATTGAGATTGTGGACATGGTCAATTAATAGTACAAAAAAAATTATATTTCCCAATGTAGCAGTTTTTATTACATTGAACTTAGCAAACTGCTTCCTTTATTCTGTATCAACCAAAAAAAATTTGCCTCCAAGTCAGATAAATGTCCATGTGAGCATGAAAATGCACACATAAATATGTACAATCTTAAGTAATAGGGGACCTATTTTACATTACCTATTTTACCTATCAACATCTCATAAACTGTGAAAGTGTAAAAGAGAAATAAAGATTTTTAAAAGCTTGTTATTTTAACAAGTATTGTTTTTTCAAAATGAAGCAAAATCATCGCCACCCTGTTCCCAACCTTGTCATTTTTTTTTTACATTAAACAGTAAACAGATTAGTAAAATCTGTGCATTTTTAAATACATTTTGTTAATAAGAGACAATCCAGTAAATCCAATAAGAGACAAAAGCAGTTCTGGGTCCGAAACTCAGTTTACATCTCAGCTCAATTTTTAAATACTAAAATTATTTTCCGGTAATTTCTGGAAAAAGAGTTTATTGCAAATTGTATTCAATGTCAACCTGAACAGAATTTCGAAACCCTACACAAAATAATGGTTTTGAGTATGAGCAGTTTACTCAAAAAACAAAATCCATTTGTACACAAAGTTCAGAGCAGAGCAGATGTCCACCTGTTTAAGTCCACCTGGTCCATCTCTATTTTTCTGATTGCTTACTAATAAAAAAGTATAAATTTAGTGTGAATTTAAATTCCCATCTGTTAATATAACATCACATCTAATCACACAATTATGAAAGATATGTCTGTATTTGATGCTTTCTTTAGTTCAGAATCTTTATTAAAACACAATTGATTGCTTCGTATGAAGTTTGTGTAGTTGACTTATCAAATTTTACTTAATATACAACTTCTTCCCATTAATGATTATTTTATGTAATTTCCTTCAACAATTTGTTTACATAAATGAAGCAATTTTCCCTGGTCAAATAAACAGAATTTAAAAATCATACACATTTCACACATAGGTGATGTACGGATCTATCCGGGGATGGACCGAGCAAGCACCGGGGCTCGCACCATGCATGAGAGAGAGCGTGTGAGTGTGTAATTGCTCTGTCACTTTCCCGTCGGGAGGGGATTACTCTTCCTATTAGGGGTGTCTCACTACCAGCGACTCCACACACCATAATAAATGACCTTCCATGGAACAATCCATTTCCTGCCTCGCAGCGGGAAGCATTTTTAATTAACCTCTGCTTCCAAAGGTCCAGACATCCCATAATCCCACGACACACTTCACATACGTACAAATATTATGATGATACATAACTGCACCTTTCATAATGAGAAACATAAAAGTGCTGTTCAACATGATTCAAACATGCTGCCATATCAATACACTGTAAAACGATGTGCATTAGATGTTAATGCATTATTTTTTCTAATCAAAAACTTTTGAGAGACAGCAGCTTATATGGAACTAAAAAGTTCTTGACCTTTAGGAGTAGATGGAACCATAAAGCTACAGAGATTAATTAAGGATTTAAAATATTTGTAACTGCTTTTCTGGCAACCAGCTACAACAAAGTCACCGAAAGTTACAGATCTATGTCATTCGTAGACATTGGACTTACCATGGTAGTGACACGCCATATACACAGCTGCTTCTTCACACATGACAATGTTATAAGTCCAAAAAAAAAACATAAATGCAGCACACACAACGAAATAAAGATGAATATAAGGATCAAAAAGAGATAAATATTTGTTTTGCCTACAATCAAGAGCATACTCTGAGAAAGCAAAAGGGTTGGTGAATTTAGTTTTCAACAAAGAGTGAGCCACTGTTTGGAAGAACACATCTGTTTTTACTCTAAAACTTTCTAAACAAGGGGAAAATGTACTCAAATGTAAGCTGTATCCAAACAGTGCAAATGGTGAAGAACAGTCCAATAAGTAAATGTTTTTCTATTGCATTTATCAATGCTGTGTTGGTTGTTTTTTAAATTATTAATAAATTATTTAAACTTTCCTTGCTGTTTCAATCTGTAACATACATACATATATTGTGTATTAGGGTGCTTTTACACCTTCACTTTTTAATTTAGTCCTCATTCACACCACACTCATCACTCAGATCTACACTAGTTGAAAATACAACCATGTGACATCATACAGGCCACTCATTGGTCATATACGTCACCGTAAGTGTTTCCTTGACTGCATTTCGATTAGTTAGACTGAACATGCACACTGAAATAGCAATGCCTGAAGACTTTGAAAATGCTATAAAAATGGACATCTTTTACTAAATCATTTGTGGTAACTGCTATTGATGCATGTTGCAAATTATATTAAATTTACAAACTACTTCCAGGTTTGACCACGAGCTGCCATGATAAATGTAAACAGATACACGCCAACCCATAATGCTACGCACAAGCGAGTACGGTGACTGTCTTTGTTTAAAAAAAAGCATGTTTTTGATATTTTCCTTTGTTTTTAGTTCGGATCAGAGTTTAAACACCACACCACAAAACTCTAGGGTTAAATTGAATTTGACCTGCTCCTCCTCGAGGAGGACATTTTTAGTCCACTTTTGGTCTGATTTTTAGTTCAGTTCTTTCTTTCTCACCTGCCTAAACAAACCGAACTAAAATGGAAAACGAACAAAACATCAGTTGTGAAAGCACAATTTTTAGGACTGAAAATACATAAAAAACTCAAACAAAAATGTAAATCTAAATGAATTAATTAGTTGTTAATCGAATGATAAATACCCTGTGAGTAAACTATAAGGGAAACTATCAAATGTGATTCATTTCTTGCGTATTTGATGATAACAGTCTGTTGGTTAAAAGAAAACATTCCGATAAACATCTCCATCTTTTTGAATTCGTTCATCATTATTTTTTTATCTCATGGTTGGTTTATTTATTGTTTGTGCACCCTCAGCATTTTCTCTGCAGATATAAATGATGGATATAAACACTCTAGAGATGCTTCTGCTGATTGGTGAAAAGATCTAAAGCCTGGCTGCTGATTGGATCAATTATTTAAATCTGAGATCTGATTGGTTGCTGATGGATTAAGAGGATGGATAAAGTATCTGGGCAAAAGAGTGATAGAGGAATTCCTCTTCAGTCCTTCAGGGACTGAACCGTTCATTTGGGAAATTTCTAGATGAGAATTAGAACCAGTTAGATCTGACACTTTCTGATGAACAGTCCCTTAAATCCAACACAACTCTCACCTGGTTGGTTGCTGTCTTGAGTGACAGATGAAGAGAACTCAGCCATCTTTAAAAGGCAGAGAAGCTTGATCAGTGTCTTCCTGAAAGAGAGAGAGAGGTGGGGGGTTGGGGTGAGAGCAAACATGAGGAATGGCATTAAAAAATTAACTAATATTTAAAAAAACATGCACATTGTTGAACTAAAGTGCTCTTCTATGGAAGGTTGATGCACAACGGGGCAAAATTGCTCACAATCAAGGTTTTACATAAACATAGACTCTTCTTTATTTGATGTTTTTCTCAATGTTCTATCAGAGAAAACTGGAGTGCGACAAAGAATGAGGTAAACGAGTGTGTGCTGAATTCATCAGTCTCCAGAGTCCATCGGGTTTCTTCTGATACTCCATAAAACACTCCTGAGGTGTTTTTACTACACGACAGCTTTAAGAGCCTGGAGAGCTAGGGGAGGATGAGGATGAATAACAATCAGAAAGAAGGAAGATGCTCAAGTCCAAACACGAGAGGAGGTGCATGCAATCACTCTAGACATCGTTCCATTAAAGGAGAAATAAAAGACCAATCTGGAAGATTCTGGAGTTAGTTGATGTAGATTCACTACATGTTTGTATAACAGAAAAAATAACGTACAGCGGATGTGACAAAATACGAGCCTTTTTTCAGATGCAAATAGGTAAACCCTGGTCGTAACCAATAGGTCACACATTCCTTGATGTTGGCTAAAGGATTGCACAGATCTCAGGAGGGATTTTGTCTCTTTGCAGACCTCTCCAAGTCATTTCCAATTATCTCAATATCTGGCAGCCTAGGGAAACTAATCAAAGCAAGCAGAAAGCACAGCTGGCTCATCCATGTTAAAAGCATCTAATAGCGCTCACAGTTTTTTTTTTTAAACATGGCCAATCCATCTCTAGATTTTGCTCACTTTCAGGCTGTCCATGTGATTGCATAATTAAATGGAATTGTTTCTATATCGTTTTGGCATTGGTCGACACATTAATGTGGCAGTGGTTTAATATAGAGACCTGCACTCCCTGGGGTTTACCATGGGATTTATTATTTATTTATTTTTCATAAAATCAAACACTTTTAAACAATGGAAGACCTTGCATGGTTGGAAACATTTCCTTTTGAACAAATAGGAGAAGATTTCAAAGTAAAAAGCCACAAAGCTACAAAAACAGGGAAAAAACAAGAAACTATAACCTTTAAAACTATTTTTTTTTTGCCTGTATTGAGGCGATATTTCAGTTGTAAAACTATTTTGGAGATCTCTTCCATTTTTGGATAATTGTGCATTGTGCAGTATCCATCACGGGAATCGAATAATCCCTCACAACAAGTTCACAATGAGCATTCGTGTGGTCATAAGAAAATCAAACCTTTTTGAAAATACTGTAACCTGTCATGAGGTTATCACACTGTTGAAGAAACACTACGAGCAGATTTCGCTCATTTTCTCCAACTGAGCAAGTGCAAACAGAGACAAAGTGAAACAAATAAATACTGTAAGCAATTGTGGTGTATTCCTGGCTTTATTGGAAGCAAGCATTCCCAGAGAGACCAATGTGCCGTAAATTGGCCACCAGTAGTGAAAACAGCTTCGTTCAGATTCAACATTTGCAACGTCTAAGTCCAACTTCCCTGACACCATTAATCACAATTTTTTTTAGAGAATATGCTCTTTTTCAATATTAAAAGTGCCTGCTTTAAGGTAAAAACTCTGCAGATGTGCAGGTTTTAAAGGTTGGGAGATACACTTCCTGTAAAAAGCAGCAGAGGATGATCAGCATTAAGTGACAGAGCACAGGAACAGACGGAGCTTGATTGAATTCCACATAATAAAACCAAAACCTGTGACCTTCAAGGAATAATTGAATGATTGACATGCACAAAAATGTGCATCATGCCAGAGAGGTCCGAACACTGCCTTGACTTCAGTGTTGTTATTGAAGCGGTTAGTATAGCATTTCCCCAATATCCACTCTGTTTAAAAATATAAAGAGTTTTTTTTTTTTCAAAACACCTATTCTGATTAAATTGAACAAAAATATATTTCTACAGCACAAAAGTGGTTTGAGGAAAATCTAAAATTTCTGTTCCAAAATTTTAGAAAGTGCCTCAAAGACATACAAGGATAAAGAATTCAGATTTTAATATTGAAATATTTATTTTAAAATATGTTGTTGAAAAACTCCATTGCCCTGTTTTTTTTTTTCACAAAATGCTACAAATCCGTAAAATCAATATAAATCTTGAATGAAATGGTTAAAAATACGATAACATTAATATTGAATCAATTGGCTGGTTCCAGAAAAGATTGTTAAAACAGTGTCAGAACCCAAACGCAGATATTGCACACACTGTTGTCTCCTGCCCGCTCAAGTGAGTTTGTGTCCCAAATAGCCTGAATCTGCATTGTCTTCATGGAATAATTATAAAACGATTGAAAACTTTTGACAGCAGGCATTTTTCACCTCCTTTGCTCTGATTCACTTTATAAAGAAAAAAAAACCCAAATGGTACTTATTGCAGTTAGGGGGGAAAAAAAAAGTTAGGACCCCATTACAAGGCAAGTACTGTGTTTTTTTTTTTATTATTGATTATGGGCTTTACACAATATATTTCAGATTTGGCACTTACTTGTTTTGTTTTTTTAAATGCAGTTTTGGAAACCCCTCATATGATGCCTAATATTAAACAGCACTGTTGTCTGAAAGTATGTTATGTTAGTCTGAAAGGAACTGTACTACATTTTTCTGTAATGTAATGTTGGACAGTGAGTGAGACACAATGATTTGTCATGCTATAATGTCAACTTGCAATTAATTCACTGGACTTGAAACACACAATTGCTGCAAATGTTTTATCTTTAGTGTGGTGAAATGGTGCAGGAGTTAAGGCCTCAACACACCTATCCAAATTTCTAAGTTTTGTGTGAGAACGCACCTCGTTTGAAAACTATGGGAGATAACAGGACATCACACATCAGACCGAATGAGTGGTGCCAACAAAAAACAGTTTGGTTCTGCAATATCCGATCATTTTTTGCAAAAAGAATGACCAATGAATGCTGGCTCTTTTGATGACATGAGTTCAGGAATTCATCCACATTTTCGTAACGACTTCACGCAGGAAGCAGGAAATAGACAAAGAGGAGGAAGAATGACAACAGAGAAGAAATAAATAAAACACCGGAAAAAATCATGAGTGTTGAGCAGTTTATACTTTAGATGGCTGATCACAGGGAGCTGTTTGACAAGCCCCCATAAAGATTACAAAAGTGTGGAGAAAACAGATGATTTTTGGCACGCTATTGACAATCACCGCTGTTGAATCTCAATTCGGACCAGTGTGTAGAGGCTTTTACTCTAAAAGTAAGAAAAGTGTGGGTAACAAAAATCCCTGCAGGAGAGTGAATTAACATTTCTGATAGTAAATGGACTTTAAAATATGCAAGTTGAACAAAAAGCATTAGCTATAATTGTTAAAAATGTTTCCAGTCACTCATATGATAACACTTTTGTTAAATCTGCCACTGAAATGGCTGGTAGGTGCATTTCACGCCAGAATACATTTTAGTGCACTCTTATTATTATGATTCAAGTAACCACCATTCTCCTTAAAGTTTATTATGGCAGTTCTATTTACATTCAAGTAGTTTTAACCCTTGTGCATTGTTCAAATTGACTTCCATTTCTTGTTGTTTACACAGCTACTAAATTAAACTACTGAAAAAATCGATCAGAGCCATTTTGTTTTGCAATAATCTCTTTATCTTCCTCAGCTCAACTCAAAAAATCCAAGATTTTTACCCTTCAATTGTCAAGATAGCTAGATATAAGATAATTGTGACAAAAAGATTTATTTTCAATATGATAATATTTTTTTAGTTTATCACAGTCTTGGACATGTTAATCATTAGTAACAACATAGACATTGGTGGATTTTTAGTTTTTGTGTACCACCTGATTTTCATGTTTCCCTCATTCATTGTTCGTGCCCCATTGACTAATTATAACAATCTTTTTTTATTTCAATGCCATGACACCAAATAATCATGCCTTCTTGATTACTGTTGATCACAGTACTGTTTAATCCCTATTTGTTGATCAAAAAGGTTAAAACATGGGCTACACCAATATTCATGGTATGCGAAATACTGCAGAGAGTTGAAACAGAATATCTTTCTATGTCCGCAATGAATTGTTTCAATGCTTCAAAGACGGAGGAAAGCAGTTTTATTTTTTTTTTGAAAGCTGAAGTCTGGCCAAATCTGGAGAGGCTGAGCAACATGACATCTTGATGCGCAAGAGCAGTCTGCCTGATCACGCATTTATTTCAGTGTGTTTCGCCCTTACAGCCTCTCAGAATAATGTTGTCCACAACACTAATCATTCCACAAACATCTCCCATACTCTAATACTCCAATCTTTAAATTAAAAAAAAGAATGATCATCGTTGATATAATTGGTCTGGAGCAGTATTTTGTGCCACATGATTTTTCCCATTCTGGTATAAGGCCAATACCCCACTCCCACCCCAAAAATGAAACTAATTAGTTGGCGCATGTACCAGCTTCCAGATTGAAATGCTTAAATAACACATTAAAACAAATTAAACTACACATTAGAAGCTCAAAATATGCAAACTCTGGCAGTCCAAAAAAGCATGAACAAGAGAGAGAGAGAGAGAGAGAGAGAAATTATGTTGGACAGCAGCTGTCTCTTCATGGTCAACCATGTAACATAAATCACTAGCTGGTGAGAGTGCAACACACACACACAGACGCACACACCCGCCCAAACCTGAGCCAAAGTGTGTGTTATTTGAGGAATAACTCACCCAGCAGACAGTAACGGCTAATGCGTTCACATCAGAATTAAAAATAAAGAGGTTGTTAGGCATATCCTTCAGGATCAATACCTTGTATATACACACGTGCTTCTCAAAAAATTTGCATATTGTGATAAAGTTGATTATTTTGTGTAATCTACTGATAATCATAGGACTTTCATATATTTCAAATTCATTTACACACAACTGAAGTAGTTCAAGCCTTTTTTTTATTTTAATATTGATGATTTTGGCATAGAGCTCATGAAAAGCCAAAATTCCATTCTCAAAAAATTGCATCCGACCAATAAAAGAAAAGTATTTTCATTATAAAAAAGTGAACCTTCAAATAATTATGTTCAGTTATGCACTCAATACTTGGTCAGGAATCCTTTTGCAGAAATGAAAGCTTCAATGCGGCATGGCATGGAGGCATTCAGTCTGTGGCACTGCTGAGGTGTTATGGAGGCACAGGGTGCTTCGATAGCGACCTTAAGCTCCTCCAGAGTGTTTGGTCTTGCGTCTCTCAACTTTCTCTTCACAATATCCCACAGATTCTCTATGGGGTTCAGGTCAGGAGAGTTGGGAGGCCAATTGAGCACAGTAATACCATGGTCTGTAAACCATTTACCAGTGGTTTTGGCACTGTGAGCAGGTGTCAGGTCATGCTGAAAGATGAAATCTTCATCTCCATAAAGCGTTTCAGCAGATGGAAGCATGAAGTGCTCCAAAATCTCCTGATAGCTAGCTGCATTGACCCTGTCCTTGATAAAACACAGTGGGCCAACACAAGCAGCTGACATGGCACCCCAGAACATCACTAACCCTGGGTACTTTAGGCAATTTCTTTCTGTAACAAAATTGTGCAAAAAAAAAAAAAAATCAAGCTGCTTTTTTACTTCAATTTTAAATTGCTGAACCAAACAACAGAGTACAAACAGAAGAAAAATAATAGCAAAAATATTGCAACTTTGCTGTCCTCATCTGAAACTTTGAAGTGCTTCAAAAACCCTCGGCATACTCTGTGTTTGATGCGTAAAGACAGCACGAACCAGGTGGGAGGATGGGCGTGGCGACAATTTTGGCTTTTATTTTAAGTGCTTTCTTATGTTTTGGCCAAAATAGCATTATCGTAGGCCGAAATTTAGGTGCATCCCTAGAAATTTCTATCCGTGTTTTACCCTCTTGCTTGAGGGTGTCAGTGATGGCCTTCTGGACAGCAGTCAGGTTGGCAGTCTATATATATCAGGTACTGGCTGATGCTACAGATCCTGCATAATAACATCACAAATCACGTGACCAAGGTAGCAACAAGGGAGTTGTAGGGCACCATGGTGTATACTTAAGTTGAAAGAAAAAATACTGTTGCAAAATGTGTCTTTATTGTTTATTGGTGTTTTGTGTGAGGAAAGCAGTTATGACACTGGTACTTCTCTGGGTGTGGTCCAGTCACTCAACTCCAATTCATGTTGGTTTACCGAACACAGTCTACGGTTTGTATTTTACATTAGGTCTCCAGACACTGTAGAGCTTTGAGTAACACATGAATAATTTCTTGATTATTTACTTGGTCAACAATCATTGGAGATACTTGAAATGATTTCACAACACACCAGAGGAACACAAACTCTACACATCTTTGCTGAGTTTGAATCAGAAGATGGAGAAGCTAATTAAAGCAGTTAGCGTGATGAGTCTGAAATAACGGCATCATCTCCAGATGCTCCATTCAAGACTATATCTTCACCCGGCTCGTCTGGGCATCACAAACGAGCTTTTTAATTCCTTTGAGATGCATTACAGCACAATTAGAGCATCATGGGGATTCATTAAAGTCATCGCTCAGAAGCCACTCCATCGATTTGAGCGAGTTTGAGCCAACCACCGATTCGCTTAAAAGCCTGAGATCCACAAGGACTTACTTATTTGTTTTGGGGGGAAATCGGATTAGCTGTGTGTTGAGATCGATGCAGCTGGACTTCCAGAGGAAGGCAAAGGAGAGGAAGGAGAGAGATGGCCGAGAGAGACAGAGTCAATTAATCTATCGCTGAAGAGTAAGTGGCCAATTAGTCACAAAACTGTGGGAGAACCTCACAAATACACAAACAAATGTTCAGTGTTACAAAGTTTCCATTTCTCAGTCTGGATACAGCATCAAACCTTCAGCTCTATACTGAACAGTGTTTTGAGTTTTACTGTCCAAATACAGTACCAAACCTCCAGCTCTATGCTCAACAGTGCTGAAGTTTTACTGTACAGATACAGTATCAAACAAAGCTCTTTCTGTATGCAGTATCAAAACGTTTCTGTAAATAATGTACTTTCTGCAGAAATCATTTTTAAAGTTCCACTTTTTTTCCATAGACTTTATATTGGGTGGTAATCATTCTGCAGCCAGCACTATGAGGGCACTCGCCTCGGTTTGTCTTCACTCCACCGGCCATGTGAGACACAGTTGGTCCAAATACAACTTCAAACCTCCAGTCCTATGCTGAACATGTATTTGAGATACTCTGCACAACCAATATTTGAGTCGTGTGCGTATGTGCACAGTGGTGCGTGAATGAGTAGAGCAGATGTGTGTATAGGAGATGAGGTCTGGAGGGGGGGGGGTAGTTCTCCTTGGTGCTCCCGTGCCCCCAGGATGGGAGGCGATGCTGCTCCCAGATGGACGGACGGCACGTCGATGGAGCCATTTAGAGACCTGGCTCCTCCAACAGCCCGCAACGGCTCTCGGTACAGACTCCTCTCACCCACACATATAGGACCATGAGGGTCTCAGTCTATGTGGAGGATCAAGGGGTCACGGTGGCATAGTGGCGATTTCATCACCTGCCATACCCCAAATCGGGGACTCTCAGTTTTAATTACACTAGACACTGAACATCTACAGGCCACCGTGGGGGGACCCCTTCTGCAGCAATCAGATGGTCAACAACATCTGCCACTGGTTCAGCTCAGCCCCTGTACCCCATAAACCACCTTCAAGGATACACTTCATTTAGGACTGGAGGGCTAGTGTCTGCTAACAGTTCTGCTCTCCTATCCACTTATGGAGTATGACGTCGCACTTCGTAGGACTTGTTGTTCGTAATTGCCGTAATGTTTTCTGCCGTCTCTTCATCAGTTTTATTATCATTTATTACATTAACAATGTGCAGATTTAAGGATTGAAGAAAAAATACTTTTCACAATTTATGCCGTTGCTTCGGAGAGCCATTGCACGAATTAGGCATTTTACATGTAAAACTTTTACATAAGAAAAATTCAGGATACGAAAGCCACCCTGGAACAGATTAATTTCGTAACTCGAGGTATTACTGTATATTTATAAATGTACATATGTGTGTAGGTATATCCTGTCATGATGTAAATAACTGGTCCATGGGAAAAATAATTTATTAAATAAATAATGACATAAATTTACGGCTTCCATCCAGAGGAGGAAACGCCACATCATATGTTCACATCCCTGGAGATAACAAAACTGTCCAGCTCAAACGAAGCATCTACTCTCCCATGCAGGACAGGACAAGGTAAAAGAAAATAAAAGACTATGAGAGAACATGTCCAAATACAACCCTAAATTTTAACTAATATGTAACTTTGAGTGTTTCATTTCCTTTGTCCAACTTGAATATCCCCATGTACAAACTCACAACACTTAAGTATAAAAGCATGCACATACACACTCTCTAACACACACACACACACACGTACCCGTTTGTCGGGCTATAGGGACAATTTTTGCAATTTTGCCCAAATCAGACTGGCCATAGGTATACAGGTACACTGGGTTCCCGAGGGGCTAGAGCAACAAAATTTGCATCAAAAATCATGAAAAAAAATCAACAGACCTATACACAACTTAAAATTAAAGTATTTTCTTAGCATAGCTGAGATATAAAAATAGGCCTTTTTTCAGACTTTCATGTGGTTTGTAAAGACTTTTCTACAAAATAGGCAATAAGGACAGTGTGGTGTAAAAGGACAGTGATGTCATCATACACACACACTGAGCACAACCTGCTTTGAAGGGACACAAGTTCTATAAGGCCTTTAACCATTCACACACAGAATACAATTGGTTTGAAGGGACATAAGCTCTGTAAGGCCAGTTCACCATACACACTAAGTATACATGCTTTGAAGGGACACAAGGTCTATAAGGCCAGTTGACCATACACAGAGTAAAACTGGTTTGAAGGGACATGTTCTGTAAGGCCAGTTCACCATACACACACACTGAGTATAACCTGCTTTGAAGGGACACAAGCTCCATAAGGCCAGTTGACCATACACAGAGTACAACTGGTTTGAAGGGACATAAGTTCTGTAAGGCCAGTTCACCATACATACACACTGAGTATAACCTGTTTTGAAGGGACACAAGCTCTATAAGGCCAGTTTACCATACACAGAGTAGAACTGGTTTGAAGGGACATAAGTTCTGTAAGGCCAGTTCACCATACACACACACTGAGTATAACCTGCTTTGCCGGGACACGAGGTCTGTAAAGCCAGTTTACCATACATACACACAGAGGACAACCTGCTTTAAAGGGACACATGGATTACAAAGACAAAAGTGGATGAAGCACATCATTGAAATAATATAATTATACTATGATCCTTTTTATTTTTTCTGATGTTCATTACAATTTAATGAATATGTTGTAAATAGCATGGCAGATTAAGGTATCCTTTATATCATAAGTTATGGTACACACTGTTAGAGTACATCTGCAGCTCTAATCAGATTATTTAATTCTATAAAAGTTTACAGTAAAATTATTCTATAATGAACTTTAAACTTTGGTGGGCTAAATTTCATTAATCCAATTGGGTGAACGCAACACCAATACCACGTCTTATGAAGTATTATTGTTTTAAAAAAATAATAATAATTAACTGTCAACCAGCAATGATATTTCCCAACCATTGTACAAGCTCTATGTATATGTCTGCTATTGTCCACTAAACCAGGTCATATACTGCCTTTATTTTTCCCAACCCCTTTGAACCTGCAAACGGGACATTGCAGAGTCACCAGCCTGCCCTCTGTGCTACATGTAAGGAATCCTCAGCACTAGCACCAAGTCACTTGGTAAGAACGATAAGATCATTGAAGGACTTTGGAGGGCTAAGATGAACTGCCCATCCAAGTAGACCTTTGCCTTTGTTAGAGCTGGGTAGCAGGTTGTTTGTTTTCTACAAGTGACTGGCAAATGTGGCTGGCCCTAGATTGGCAGCTAAAGTACCTAGCCGTAATGCTGCGATCACTCCATGTCGAGATCATCCTTATGCTTTTACTAAGCAGGCTAAGATACTGGAGTCGACAGTCCTGTTGAAAAAAAAGAATGGAAAAGGCCTTTGAGAGGAAGCTCTCAAAGTACGAGGGACTGGTCAAAGACTGTCAGTAGGATGGTTGGAGAAGTCCCTACCAGTAGAGGTAGGCTGCAGAGGTTTTTTGGCACACTCCTTAGCAAGTACCAATACGAAATGTAAGAGAAGGCCTCTAGATGTCTCAAAAAGAGAAACCCTTAGATTAATAGCAGCTAGGTAGTCTGGCATTAGTTAGGATATGATAAGCTTTGGTTGAGTCACATGGATGAGTAATATTATGTTGGAAAGACCCAAAACCCTCATTTATTGCAAAAACAATCACTGACAATGTGGCCAGAAGCATCAGCATATATTTTCACATGCATTCCATTTGAACATCACTGGTCAAACTGTTTAACAGTGACAGCAGAACTGTCAATCACATCTCCCGACTTTAGTCCAGGCGACCAATCAGAGCCATTTCCCAGCTGCCTTTAAGACTGCTCTGCACTTCCCAGACTGTCAGATCTATTGTTTACACCTGCAGACTTCCTGCACCTGGCCCCACTCCTGCTCCTCGGTTGCCAGGGCTATGTCTCTTACAAAGACTTGAGTTCTCACTTTAAGACTGACCATTATATTCAACCAATCTTCATCCCCTTCTGCTCTGCTATTCTTCCATCCGTTGTGTACTGAAATAACTGCCCTTCTATCTGGACTCCACGTTTCGGGAGTCTTGATTGCCCAAGAGACTTCTGGACTGTTTATGGATTACTGATATGGATATTATTTGTTCTAAGCAAAAATCATTGTTCGTACCTCATTCAAATTGTGAATGAACCTGAAATTTAAATCTGAAAATAAGTATGACTACTAGGGGTGTAACGGTACGCTAAAACCGTATTCGGTTCGCTACAGTGTCTTGGAGAGTTCGGTTCGGTTAATTTTCGGTACAAATCAATAAGAACTTACATAATCTTTATTTTGAAAAGCTGCCAATAAACAAAATAATTCTTGCATAAAATAAATAAAAGTGACATGATATTTTAAAAAAATTGCACTCTTTATAAAGAAAAACACATTTTCTTAAATAAAAGTTTTCAGGTCCTAACTAGTTCCAGTATTTAATTTTTTAACACTAGCAACAACAGTAGAAAATGTTAGATGTGTTGCCTGCCACAAACCCGATCTCCGTGGAACAATGTCGGCATACAACTTTAAACTTATCCACTCGTCTATCCCCGTTATGTATTTTAACAGAGAAGCAAAAGTGTTCCCAAACAGGAGACCGTAGTGAAGTGGGAGGGTCTTCAAACTCTGGCTTCTCTTTCGCTGTTGCCATTTCTCACAGTTACTCATGCAGCTCTACTGTGCGTCACTCAATAGCGTCTGTGCGGAAACTCGCCTAGGAACATTGTTCTGCTGCGCTTAATGTCACACTAATAATAAATTTATATTATTTAATAAAAAAATTAATAAAAATACCGAAACGGTACGCAAGTGTACCGAACCGAACAGGCTGTACCGAAATGGTTCAATACATCCCCGTGAACCGTTACACCCCTAATGACTACTACAACCAACTCATCTGAATTTAAGATAATTTTCGATTGTTAACATATGTTTGTCAGTATTAAAACAAGACACTATATTTGTCCAATCACTGATCCATATTTAATTCTCAAGGATTAAATTCCTTGAAGAAGAGCTTTGTACAATGAATGTGTACTTAAAACTGATTCTTTGCCCAGGCTAAATAAATGTCAAAACAAACTAAACAAAGCCTGCGAGTAGAAAAAAAACCTAGAAAGAAGACTCAAAATTTAGCGTTTAGCATTTGAATGCTTTTTAAAAGCTAGACCTCTGTTCCTTACAAAATCACGAATGTTTTGAATTGTTCTCTTTTCCAAAACATGTGGTTCCTTTTCTTTGCAGTTCAGACACTGCCCATTGGTCACAGTGACACCGTTCTCAATAAAAGGCCTCATATGTTTCATCACAGCATGTATCTCTTCCTCAGACCACGGTCTCTTCACACACCGCCTTGATGAAACATGGGTATCTGAACAATAAAAAAAAAAAAAGATACAACGTTTGTGATAATTGACTAGATATGCTCAAAATCAAGTCTATGTTCATTAACCTGGCATTCCATTACATTGCTTTTTAAAAAACAAACATCCAGCTTCTTTATATGCTTTATATTATTACCGTGATTTCCAGACTATAAGCCGGGACTTTTGTCACACGCTTTCAACTCTGCGGCTAATGCAATGATGCAGCCAATTTATAAAATCTTTCAAACGCCCACAGGGGCACTTAAGCAGAAAAAGTAAGAGTTGGACAGGTGGAATGTGTCGAGGAAGACTCTAGTTTAGACTATTAATACAACCGCAACCGAAAAGAAAATTCAGTATTTTTGGGAGGACGCATTAGTCCTGTGTTTTGGGGTGCACGGCATCCGGACTAAAGCTTCCACTAAGGGTACTTTTTAAGTGGTTTAAAATGCCAAAAAAATCCTCTCGAAAGACATTGTCATGAAATTTTTCATGAAAGGGTGAATGGTAGAAAGCCTAATGAACGAATGACTGATGAGCATTACTTGTTTTGGACAGCACAGAGGCCCATATTACAGATTCTGTGAAAGTAGCCATCAAGAGGACAAACTCCATTCCAGCTGTGATTCCTAGGGGCACGACAAAGTTGACATTAGTGTGATTCTTTCACATTAGTGTGAAAAAATCCAATCACCAACGGGTTTCGAAAGGCTGGTCTGCTGTGTGATGGTGACGACAGCACAAGCTTAGGAGTGAATTTGCCTCAGGATGAGAGTTACACTGAAAGCGACAACGAAAGAGACTGAGAAAGCTTGTGGTGAAGTATATCTGAGGCTACTCAATTCCAACACGGAGGAGGAAGACTCATGGTTTCAGTGCATAGAAGGAAGATGAAAACGGCTAAAAGTGTTCTAGTTGTCTGTTACTAGCGTGTTACAGACACTGTTTGGAAAGAAAAGTTAAGGTTTGATATTAAAACTTTGAAAACTTTCTGTGCAGCATCTTTCTTACAATGTTACAATGTGGGCACCTGTGGCTTCTAGACAGGTGCGGCTTATTTATGTACAAAACGTTTTTTCTTTCAAAAATGTACTGGGTGAGGCTTATAATCAGGTGCGCTCTATAGTCTGGAAATTACGATAATGTGTTCACAGACTCCTTAATAAACAACATGACACTGCATTTTAATAATACCTTGAGTAACAGAGTCAGGGGGATGAGGTGAACCAGAAGTTACGCAGGTAGCATTTTCCTGGTCATCTAAAAAATGAAATGCACAGTATAAATGTATGGGCTTAAAGACTCTGTCTGCTTACCAATCAATCACTTAGGGCATAAAATTCATTCATCTTCAAACCCGGGGTCCCAGGGGTCTGCTGGTGCCCATCTCCAGCTCACTTATGGGCAACACACATTCACTCTTAAAGCTGGGTTTGCCACTGGTTTATAAATGATTACTGTGTTCTGCAAACATTTAAAGGTTATGGAGGCCATTAAAGAGGGACTGGGTAAACTGCATTAGATAATGATCATTCCTTATTGCAGTGGACATATCATCCTTGTGCATTTTTCCCAGCACTGTCCAAAGCTCACATGAAATTGGCTGGATTGAGCAGATACTATACCAAAGGCATTAACATAGTGAAAACTTTGAGGGGTTCTAAATACTTTCCGTACCAAATGTAGACAACTAACTTTATACATTTAGTAATGCAAAGGCTGAAACTTTACACTGTTCATTTCTGACACTCTATTCTACTAGTGGATTCTGTTAAATGCTTTGATGCACTTTGTATAGTTAAAAGTGCTATATACAGTTGATGGTTTTCCTTGTGTTCCCAGCTTATTAAATGAGCAATCTTTGGACCCATCGCTGAGAATATACCTTGAGCTGCAGTCTCGGAAAGGTGAGGTGATGCTAAAGTCAAAGCAGCAAAGTTTTCTCCATTTTCTAAAAAACAAAACAAATACCACCAATGGTATTAACTACAAAAGCAAGGAGAGGAATGCAAACATTTACATATGTTATCCAAATATATTATTCATTCATTGTGTCGCCAGTCCAATACAGGGCAACACAAACCTAAGGGTAATTTAGGTAATTCAATGAACCTGACGTATGTTTTTGGGATTGTGGGGGAAACCGGGAGTACCCGGGGGAAACCCATGCAAGCACAGGGAGAACAAGCAAACTCCTTCTCTGACCTTTAACCAGCAACCTTCTAACTGAAATGTCACATGGCTACCCACTGCACAAATGAGCCAAATGTATAAAAAAAATAATAATAATAATATTTAAACATTTTCACTACTATAACTGCAATAGCATTTCAGTAGTCTTGAGAGCCAACTTCAACATTACCTTGCAATGTGGAAACTTCAGGGAGTTGCAGTGATCCAGTATCCATGTCGTCTAAGTCATCGATAAAATGGCATCGTAAAATAAAGATAAGAAATATTATTACACCATATACACATACACCAAGTAAATAAAATGTGAAATTAAGCATACCACCAATTTCATCCAGAGTTTTTCCTTGAATATCCTTCACACTTCCCTTCTCCATAGCTATAAGCAGCTTGGAGATCTTGGCCAGCTGAATTGTTGATTGGGGCAGTCGATAGTACTCTCTATGTACTCTAATATCATGGCCAAGAAAATCAGCCAATTGATCAAGTTCATTGTCTTTTAAATTCATGACTTGGCTTATTGTGGCAATCTGTTTACGAAGGTTAGTTGATCTAAGGTTTTGAGGATCTTCAGCTCCACAAGCATCTGCAAATTGAGCAAACTGCCCTCTGTAGTGCCCATCACTACCAGGAATTGCAAAGAGGTAATAGTTGTTTTCGGTTACACCACACTCTTTCCTTTTACTAATGAGGTATGATAGGTTAGTGGCCATATCAGAAGTCAAGATCACAGCAACCTTTCGTCCTTTTTTTCCCTTGAGTTCTACTCTGGCAAATTGTTTGCAAAGTGTCTTCTCAACATCTGTAAGCCCAGAGCTTATGTCATCGTTGAGTTTGGACATGTCACGATCTTCAAAATTTTTTACAGTCATCCGTGCCACCTCACCTTCCCTCCTCCTATTAAACAAAATGACCTGACAGAGGGTCACCTTTGCTAGTGCTGCATAAGTGCCTGCTGTTGGATTATCAGCTAGTTTCTCCTTGGTCAATTTCACTTGCTCCCCAAGATATAAATGTAGCTTTTGGACATCTTTGGCTAATGGAAGCCTGGTGCTTTTGTTGTATTTTGCCTCACTTAGGTTAGATAAGGCAGTATGGGAGACTAATTCTGACCACTTTGTTTCATGAAGAGTATGAAACCTCCTGATGGACTCAATCACCTCTTGGTCCTCTTCCATGAGAGCACGACACATAATGAGGTCACTGATCTTTCTGAGGGAATGCCCAATTTTAAGGGCCAAACTTGGGGCTTTGAATGTGCTGTTTTCATGATCAAAGCCTGAAACTCTCTTGACCGCACTCGTAAGAATAAAGAAGTTGCCTGGTTTTATTGCCTCTTCCATGTTGTGGATTCTTGTTGTGTGGCGCAAAGTCACAAGTAACCTCCCAAGTTCCCTTACTTTCTGTCGAATGTACTCATGCTTTGATCGGTCCTGTCCATGCTTATTAAAGAGGGACTGGGCAAACTGCATTAGATAATGATCATTCCTTATTGCAGTAGACACATCATCCTTGTGCATTTTTCCCAGCACTGTCCAAAGCTCACATGAAATTGGCTGGGACATGGTGGATTGAGCAGATGCTAAACCAAAGGCTTTGTCTTTCAATTCAGGTCCCTCTTCAACATTATTCTCTGGTCTTAGAGCACATCTTTTCATATGCCGTGAAAGTTCTTTTCTGGCTAACATACCCTTACAGTACAAGCAGTATTCGTATATCTCAGAGCTGCTACTCTGCTTGGAACTCCTTTTTACTTTAAGACAGCCTGATCCTGTGCTATTAACAACAGAGTTGTGCTTAAAGTTACCAAGGTTTCGCAATTTCTCAAGAAGAACCTTTCTGGCCTTTGATGACTTGGAGAATTGGAGTGCCTGTGCGACTTCAGCATTTTCATTTACATGTGTCTCAAGATGACGTGCTAATTTTGTTTGAGGTTTTTCACACACAAAACAATAGTTGACTTGGCTTTTAAGGACTTTTACAGATTTTGTCGGGGATGCACTTTGGTCAAGAATATCCACTGTAACCTTTTCATTACTTGCATCTTTTGCTGTCTGCTTGCATGACACTGGGCTTTCTGGTTCTGGGTCACTTTGAAGAACATCAGTAGTTTTTTGGACAGTCAGGATATTCTTACAGTTGCTTTGTATATCTAGAGTCTGTTCTTGTTCAGCATAAGGAACACATAAATCCAGAATTTTAGTGGTACGGGACTTTTTGTATGATTCAGGCAACATGGTCTGCTCTGTTCAGAGCTTTCTGAATCAGTTACAGATTCTGGGATGAACTCATCACCAGATGAGACATCGTCCTGTAAAGTACATTATTTTAAAATGAGAAAGATGTCAAAAACTGTTAAGAGCAATCAAATTGATATTAAGAATAATATTTGAATGTACACTTACATCTGATATATCCCAGTCTTCTGAGGATTTCTTGAGGCAAATTTTATGCCACACGCCACAGCATTCTTCAGAGAAAAAAACAGAATTCACTAGAGTGGCAGAGACTTTACATTAACCATTCAAAGTCAAAGCAAGTAGTAAACCCATGCATCAATCATTAAATACACTAATGCAACTTAAAAAAAAAAAGCAGAGTCAACTGAATACCCAGTGACTCAACTGCCCCGAAGGTGACACTCTGGCCCCAGGTGGCACCTCCTGGGCACCTTTTGTAAGCCCGGGTGGCTCTTGCAGCGTCCATCCCCTCCTCCCACCTGAGGGAAAGAGCACTTTTCCCATGCTGATCAGTGTGACTCCCCGTTCATCGGCTGTGACTCATTTTAATGAATGCAGCTTATTGAAGTGCAGCTGGCAAACAGGCAGACTGTTGTGTTGTAACTGGCGGACGCTGATCACACTCCGACTCGTCACAGTACAGTGGTACCCAGAGATAAGAATGCTTCGAGTTACGAAATGTTGGAGATACGAAAGGTCTTTCGGGAAAGATTTTGCTTCGAGATGCGAAAAAAATTCAAGATACAAAGAAACACAAACAGTTCTGCTCTATTAATAGCTTATGTTGTGCTGCGCTTCCGGGTCCTGGCACTCCTTTCCCCGATTGCAAAAAGTACGCTTTAAGGGGCTAATACGCCTTAAAACACTTTAAATCAGTTTTAAATAGAGTGAAATATCATTCTCAGAAGCGTCTCTCCTTCTCACAAGCTGAATGTTTGTGTTAGTTATTCGTGAAATATCTCAAGAAAGTTAACTTTTATACGTGGTGCCGTAATGTTTTCTGCCATCTGTTCCACCTCCTCTGTCACATAGCTTCACTCTCGAGGTAAGGTTTCACATTTGTGTACATATTACGTGTTTTGCTTGTGTTTTATTCTGTTTTATTATCATTTATTACATTAACAATGGGTATATTTAAGGATTGAAGAAACGTTACTTGATTTTTCTCTGGTTTTCCATTTTTATACTGGTTTCCATCTACTTATACTGTTGTTTCTTAGAGCCGTTGTACGGATACATGTAAAACGTGCTTCGAGAAACGAATTGTTCGACATACGTCACCCTGGAACAGATTAGTTTCGTATCTCACCACTGTATTTAAACTTACATGTCATCAAGAGACTTGAGATTTAGTTTTTTTCTTATTGTAAAATCAGCATCCTGACCAAACACTCAATGCTGAATTGTTTAGCATACATTATGCTATACTATGTTTAAAGGGATAGTGAAACCCTGCATGGGAATGGATAAGGCACGCCCCCTACCCACATAAAAAAAATAAATGCTTATTTGCTTTGTCAATGGCCCATTTGATATACCAACAAACCTTTAACAAGTGTTACTTTAACGTATACAGTACATTATGTTTGTTTTTAGTTGAGATCTAAACATGGCATGAAATTGAACTACTAATGACAAACTGAGAATATAATTAAATAATGAATACACACTTACGTTTACATCTTACACCATGCCATCTGACGGATGCCACAGGTGACTTGCAGATCCAGCATTTGTCCATTCTCACCACTTCAAAAACCAGCTTATGAATTGTACACTGTAAAAAAATTTAATCAAAACATTAAATAAATAAGTCATTTACCATATCATTATGAATTTAATGATTCTGTACGGACAGTCTTTTTTAACCACTGTGTCCCTACAAACACATGTTTTTTCAGAGTATGCCACACACTGATACTTCCAACATTGAAAGACTCAGGGTTGAGCACAGAAGTCAATATAGGTCCAGAGGACGGTGTCCTTGCAAACCTTAAGTCTGTCTGTGTCAAACTCACACACACATACAATTCAATTTTGACCTTCATTTTACTGCTGAATTGAAAAATCACTTTCATTAACATTTGTTTTCACATTTAATTAATCACTTAAATAGACTCTGCAGGGACAATAAAGCCTTCCCTTGCTGTTACGGGTTGTTGTGCTGTGGCTAGCAAGGAAGAGAAGAATGATAATCGGGACAGCACGGACCAAAGTTGTTTGCAAAAGGTTACAGAACCAGGCAGGGAAATTAACTGGGAAAAAAAAGTCAAAATTGAACTGCACGTGTGTGAGCTTGACACAGACAGACTTAAGGTTAGCAAGGACACTGTCCTCTGGACCTATAGTGACTTCAATGCTCAACCCTGAGTCTTTCAATGTTGAACTTTCAAGTTAACTTTCATAACTTGTGGCATACTCGGAGTAACACTAGTGTTGTAGGGACATAGTGGTTAGAAAAGACCATGCATACTGCATTCCATCACAGCTGCAAAATGTTTATTCAAACACTAAAAAAAAATCTTGTTCCTTTGAACATGAAAATACTTCTAACCACTGTTCAATTTCAAAACATAGTTCAATTCATATTCACCTCACAAGCAGAGCTCGTTGACACAGCTCTGGATGAATGACACTCTGATCTCAATTCAGTCTCTGTATAAAAGAACACAAGGAGATTTATTGCTGGTCTTGCCTCAAGTATAGACATTGAAACCACATATAGACATAATATACTAAACATACTAACATCACTGATAAACAAATCTACTGAAAATATATTAAACAAAAAGTCAACAACATTTAATCAAAACTTTAACTGACCACTAGTAATGTCTGTTGAGAACACGGCAGGAAAAACCTCCTGGCTCTGAATGCCTACTTCTTCAAACCCCTCTTTGGCAGGTAAAGCAGCACATTGACCTCTGCCACAATGCACCTAAAAAGCACAGTAATGTCCAAAAATGAACAGGCACCAACTGTTATTGTGCCCATTTCACTCAAAAGGGGCAATGTAGACAAGAGAAGACAATGTTTAATGGTGACACTGTCCCGAAAAAAAAATTACCAGAGTTTACTTGCAAACTAAACATTCATGGATCCTAAATGAAATAACTGAATTTAAACTGACCTCGTGCTCAGGCCCATCCAGTGTAGAACTCGATGACTGACACTCTGCTCTCAATTCTGTGCCTGGTGAACAGAACACAGCGCTATGGAAGACCACAGTGTTTACCTTGCATTGCTAATGTTGAGTAAGGCTCACCTCTTAGTAAGTCTGTAGCGAGAACATTGGGATCCAAGTCAGGGTCTTTGTCACCAAGCTCTGACAGTTGGCCAGAAGGAAGGCTTGCACCACTAAGCTGTGTGTCAACAAATTGAGAGAAAAATGCACATATGAACTTGGACATCATCTACACGTTGTGTTACTGTAGTTGCACTGACTAAAGTCCCATTATAGGAAAACAATTGGACTGATTGCTCTAACAGATTTAATTTTCAACCCACCCTTGGAAGCAGGACTGCTTGAAGTTATATTGCAGGACTGGATTCTGCTCTCTGTAGAATACAGGAAAAAATATGAAGAATGCCAGTTAGGGTGAGGTTGTGCATGCCTCTAGAAGCAGCAACAAAATCACTGGTACGCATGCTTTATATTCACAATATGTTTACATGGCCTCAAGAAGTATTGTAAAACAAAAGGACAATAAGTCTCTTACCTTCAGTAGACTCAGTGGATGTTATGACTTGGTCTTGGAAACAGTCTTTAATGGGCTCTTGGGCAGCAGTGCTTGTAACAGTAAGAGGAATCTACAAAAGATACAGGACAAAACATCCATATGGCAGCCCCTGGAAGTCATATAAGTTTGACGTAATACTACCGGTAACTGACTTGTGTTTTTGGATAGAATTGTTGAACCCAACATTGTGTAATCTCAATCATAAAACACACATCTTAACATACAGACTATTTATGTCATCAAGACGGCTAGATGAATAGAAAAAAACCCCCGAAATAACCCACCTCTTTGCGCCAAGGCCATTCTTTCCCACCATAGTCATAAGTGATTTCAGTTCCTGCCATAATTTTCTTCAGTGCGAAAAGACAGAGATGTGGCTTCCCTTCTGCTTCAATCAACTTCATTCTGCAATTTGGTCCTTTGTGCTCATCGTTTACAAGCCGTCCAAATGACCCATCTTCAATCGTTCCATCAATACTGCAAATATACAAATGTCATGCAATAACTAGACAACAAATAGTGACATACTTATGTATGTTGTACTTGTATCTGTAAACAACTACACTTAAGACCAACATTCAATACAAGTTGAGTTGTGTGATGTACTGATTCAGAGTTAAAGAGAAAGGTTTTGCAACAACTACAGAAATCCTGACATTTGAATATATTAGTGATTCTGAACTTACCACCATGTCTTCTGCTTCCATGTGAAGTCAAACATGAAGAATAAACATGCATTTTCATACAGTTTACGTCTATTTTCAGCTTCAGCTGCATCAATGAGTTCCCCTCTATACTCCACCACAAACTCTCCTTGACTGAAATCAGCTAAAGCGAAGATACCACGACCTGCAGACACAACCTTTTTAGTCAAAGGGATAGCAGACTATACACTGGATTAAACTCAGCACTACATGTAATTATAGTCCATTATCCTAGCAGCTGCTATGTAAAAATTGTGGGGTTTTTTTTCAATGCTACATGAAGAATAATGGATACAAACATAGGACACAGTGACAGGCCCACTATTACTTGAATATTATTAAAATGTAATTTACATAGATTTTTTGTATAATTAATTTATAGACTGAAATCCAATGGTGATGAGTTCCATTCAAGCGACGTGTAACTCCTTAATCTAACTTGTAGCGCAAAAGTCACTCACCTTTAACTGGATTAATATGTTTGATTTCTAACATCGAATTCTTGTCTCTTTCTGTAAGGATGTGATTAATAGCATCCTGAAGTGGAGTAGTTCTCCGTGGCATGGCAGAATTTGCTAAGGAGATTAAAAAATAAAATTGTGAACATACAACTTCACTACTTTTCATCTTACTAATGACTAGTAAATTCACATAACTTTTCTCTGCTAACAGAATAGTAATGTGATTTAAGTTAGGCAAAGGACATTCACAGACAAAAAAGGTGGAGACAAAAGGTTTACAAAGCAGGCTTAACTTAGTTCCAGCCTAAAATCCATGGTGGAACTATTATAACGGAAATTACCTTGCATTGACTTATCTTAAATAATGGTCAGTGACATTGTTTTGCTTCAAGATGAAGAGTAATGTATTTTTCTTGGTCACATTTATAAAAGCTACTTCAATGCCATAACTGAATTAAGGCCAAATTCTTACAGTCTAAAAATCCCGTCTGTAATACGAGGCTTAGATCTCTTAAAAATGAAATGTGTTATACATTAAATATTATTATATAAAATTTTAACCAAAGCCAATTAAGCGTCTGGAGAAAACACAAGCCAGTAAGGTCAGTATATCATCAAAAAAGAGCATAGCGAAATGATCACGGTGAAAAGAGTGATTAAATTACTTAACTAAGATTTGAAAAAACTACAAAGTAGGCATAATTAAAAATATGTAACGTTAAACCATGTGTCTGTTACAGGCGCGGTCTTCATTTCATGACCGGTTAAGTTCAACTTATATGCTTAATACCACAAACATACATATACTTCAAACATATAGCAATGTTTTATAATTGAATTCTTACCTGTTTGTCGCGAGGTACACGTCCAGATCTCCCGCGAAGAGTAATGGACTGTCGAACACGTGTGTCTCCCATCAGCTAATCAAATAGAATAACGCATGCGCATTGAGGAAGCAGGGTTTGATTTCCCGCGTTGTGTATAATGTCCCGCGTTGTGTATAATTTCCCGCGCTTGTGTGACGCTAGATGCAAGTACGAAGACGACCGGTAGGGGCAGTGACGGACACACAAATATACAACATATGTCACGTTTTTGGTATACAAAGACTTTGTTTTTTTACTTTATTTTAGCCACTAAAAATGCTTAGAAAAGGTTTTATGAGGTTTATTTTTAGGGTGACAGCAAAAAACTTTTTAGAAATACACTTTTCTGGTATTTAAACATATTTAGAAAAGGGTTTATAAGGGT
The DNA here is from genome assembly GCA_007224835.1 of Danionella cerebrum. NCBI lineage: Eukaryota > Metazoa > Chordata > Actinopteri > Cypriniformes > Danionidae > Danionella > Danionella cerebrum. Next base: position 254,928 of record SRMA01026462.1, read on the forward strand.
AATTTTTATGAGGACAGCCAAATGTCCTCATATTCAGGAGGGTCCTCATTACTCGGTGAAATGTCTTGAAATCTGTCCTTCTATGCCCTTAAAACAAACACACACACACACACACACACACACACACACACACACATTCATCCCTTTTATTGGATTTCTATTGAGCTTGTTATCTTCACTTCTCCCAGAATCTCTGACACATTGAATGACTCAAAGGAGGAGAACGTTCCTAATCCCTTCTGGTAAGCTTGTTATGTTGTTTAAGTCACCAAACCCCACCTTTCCATCAAACAAATACCATGACTTTAATTAGGTTAAGTGCAACCTTTTTAATCAATGTACTTTTATAAAATACAAGCTAAAATAAAAATAACACATTTCATATAGAGCTATTTATACATGTATTTTTCAAGCACATTGTTATGTAATTTACTGTAAAATGGCTCAAAAAAAAATGTTGAAAAAAGACATTTCAACTGAATTTTAAATTTAAACTGACTATTACTATACAATACAATAAACATACAGTCAAATCTGTATATACTTATGTCAAATATTACAATGTAATCTAATAATAATAATTTGTAAACATAAAATACTTGTGCATTTTTAAAACTAAACAAAAATGAACAAAAAAAGATTTGCATATGCATTCAGTGTCACATTTCTCTGATATATTGCCAATATATCTTTATAAATTAAAGAAATCATACAGATCAAATTTTCAATGTCATAAAATCTGCTAAAACATGATGACAACGTACACTTTAAACTAAAAGTAAAAAAAATATATACATTTTAACACTAATAACATTTTAAAAACAAGCATTGTGTAGTTATTGTAATAAGAATAAATAAAAAACAACTCTAATCTATAAGGGGAAAATATTCCACCATTTCCAGTCTCTTTAGGTTAAATAAGCACATATTTCTGTTTCCAGTCTTTCATTAATCACAAGTCGATGTTAAATGAGTCCGAACTGTTCTACTCACATGATCCCGGAGCCGTTTTAGGAGGGAATCAGATTATTCTTGAGTGATGGATGACGTTATAGTCCAGATTGAGGTGTATAGCTGAAGCATAACTGAGAAAGAAAATGCAATTAACATAGAATTACTGAAATAAAACATGAACACCTGGAATATTTAAAAAAAAAAAAAAACATAATGATGCATTAAAAAAAACTGTGAAATACTGTATACTCTGATGCTAATAACATTTAAAGGCATACGACTGAAAACGAATGATCAAAGCAATGATCAGTACACTTGGTTCATAATAGTAAATTAAAGTTAATTAAAATTGCTACATGAGCATCACAGTGGCACAGTGCACTGTGGCCAACCAGTTAGAAGGTTGTCGTTTCCTAAAAGGAGTGTGCATGTTCTTCCCGCGTTTGCATGGGTTTCCTCCACAATCCCAAAAAAACATGCGGTCAGGTTGATTGACTAATCTTGATTCCCCTTAGGTGTGAATGTGTGTGTTGCCCTGCGATGGACAGGCGACCTGTCCTGGGTGTTCCCCCGCCTATGAATGAATGAATATAATTGAGAATCAATAATTTTCAATCAGAGGGATTGAGAATTGAGAACTTCAGCTTTTATGGCATCCCTTACCTACTGCGTCTACCACAGGGTTGTTCCCACAACATCCACCAGAGAACCTAAAGCCTCAGCTTAGAGCGACTGCTTCAACGATGGGGGAAATGGTTCATTCAGGCTCAATTTCTCAACAGACCCGCACAGTACATTTGGGTCTGCCAAGTCTTCCCAGCTGACTCTCCCACCATCGGATTCCAATTCACCACCACGTAGTGATCAATTGAAATTTACAAACATTTCTTCTAAGTGTTCAAAACATTAGGGGTGTAACGGTACGCTAAAATTGTATTCGGTTCGGTACAGTGCCTTGGAGAGTTCGGTTCGGTTAATTCGGTTCGGTACAAAAAAATAAAAACTTACATAATCTTTATTTTGAAAAGCTGCCAATACACAGTAGAATTCTTGCATAAAATAAATAAAAGTGACACATTTGGGTGATATTTTAAATAAATTGCACTCTTTATAAAGAAAAACACATTTTATTAAATAAAAAAATGAAATACTGCAACTAGTTAGGACCTGAAAACTTTTAACACTAGCAACAGCTTCAGCTTATATATCAACAAAACTAACTATTCAAGTTTTAGGCTAAAAAGATTAACCCATCCACATTTTCTGAAGAGAGCACAGATCTGGTTGCAGTGACAATATCTCCAGCAGTAGAAAATGTTAGATGTGTTGCCTGCCCGATCTCCGTGGAACAATGTCGGCATACAACTTTAAATTTATCCACTCGTCTATCCCCATTATGTATTTTAACAGGGAAGCCAAAGGCGATTTTCCGCACGGACGCTATTGAGTGTCGCACAGTACAGCTGCACATCCCTCAATAGCGTCCGTGCGGAAACTCGCCTAGGAACATGGTTCCGCTGCGCTTAATATCGCGCTAATAATACATTTATATTATTTAATACAAATACCGAATACCGAAACGGTACGCAAGTGTCCCGAACCGAACAGGCCGTACCGAAACGGTTCAATACATACCGTGAACCGTTACACCCCTACAAAACATGTGACAGATTTGACATCTACCCTAGGGTGTACTGGTGCCATGGGTATTGACTGGTTTAAAATGGATTGCATTTAGGGATAAACTGTGACTAGTATAGAAATCCAGGAACAGAGTTTCATTTCCCACGTGGACGCCGAAGTCACCCTGGAGTCCCCAGTCAGGGCCGGATCCCTTTAGATATCTTAGGTTCTGTATGTTTTGGATCCGCATCTTTGGGTACAGGGTTAGGCATCTTTAGGTTCAGTTTTTTTTCTTTAAATTGGGTATCTTTAGTTTCTTTAGTTTAGTTTTAAGTTTGTGCTCATAAATGCCAGTATGAACGCGAACAAGACCAGGACCAAATGTTTCATTCTGTAAATTAACCCATGAACCAAAACACAAGTGTAAACACAAATTGATTTTTTTTTTAAGACCAAGCACACTTCTTTCGTCTTCTTTCGGAAAATGCAATCCTCATTTGATTCATAATTTATTCTATACTGTTTGTTTTACTCATAGGCTATGCTAAAATCTTCTGGCAAAATGATGAATGCTAACACAAATGCTTCCTGAAGTTAGTGGAGCATAACTCATCGATACCCAGAGAGAGCAGCACTGACAAAATGTGACTCGCAAAAACCAGCAACGAAATGCAGTGATTTAAACATAGAAGATTTACATGATGCATGCTAAATGCAATATCGTTATTTTTGCACCATACATAAATGCCGTTTCATACTTAAACGCCCTCTCATTCCAACATCAACGCTTTTTCCAAAACAATATTTACAGGAAACAACACAGGGTTTAAAATAGTATAGGTATCAAATACATAAAGTAGCACACCGCAGTTTAGATGTTGTACTCACTCACTCCTGGAGCAGATCTATGGTTCTCCTCAGTTCAGTTTTGAAGCTGCATAGGAAATAGCACAGTCACTAAAAAGATCACTCAAACATCCGCTGTGGTTTTTGTTGCTGGTGTATGCTCATACACCTCCACTGTCTGCCTCACTCTTATCTGCTTCTTTCTCAATCTCTTGATTCAATTCATTCTGGCAAGACTTTCCCTGATGCATAAAGCCTAAGCACTAGTAACCGAGCCACAAGAACCAAACAGAAAAATAAACTCACTATGCAAAATAGAGCAATTTTTAGAGAGAGGAGGTGATGGGAGAGATACTTACATGTCTGAATACAAAGCTATCTTGAATATAAAGAAGTTTTTGCTATAGACCGATATGCTCAAGTAAACAATGTGTCCCGTTCATTGTCCAAATGATACAATGTTATTTGTGTTGCTGATGCAAGGACGGCGGGAAAGACGAAATTATATATTTAGAGAGAAAACATAATTTAAAACATAAAAAAGATCCAGAGATTCACATTCTCTCTCTTCTCTTGCCCTTGTCTTCTCTCTCTGTCTCTGGATGGATGATTTAATGGGCTCCTCTGTGCCTCGGCATAGGTCGTTAACTCAAAGCGGTGAGATTCTCATCCAATCAGAACGTCACAGTCAGTGGTGTCCTGCATTCATCTCACCTGAGTAAAGATAGCTCTATATATTTAAATATTCACCGCAGGTATCACAGTGAACTAGGGGGAGCTTGGTTTGAGCTCCGCAGTGTAAATGCTCTCTTTGTTAATGTAATTAGGTAATGGTTGATTGCTAGAATAAGGAAGCAAAGCAGAAGAGGACCTTTCTGTGGAAAGAGCAAGCAACCCAACTGGTCCTGTTTTGTGTTCCCAGAGCAAGCGTTTAATTCTGGGCCAGCAACAGTTATAAAAATATATCACGCCCTTCCACGCCTGTCTATGAAGTTTCACATTGCTTATAAAACACAGTTGGACTTTAATGCTTTAAGATCTAAACCAATTACACAAACATGCTCTAAAACAATTTTTGTGTGTGCTTTTATTCCCTACAGCTCATAAATAAAAGTCATTTAACAAACAGAAGCTAAAAAAAATTACAAAATAAAACAATATTTTGAAAAATGATCAAATCCAGGTTTTGAAGTAACCTGAACCTTCAGCTCCCTCAGTAGTTTTTCAATTGTATTTTAAAGATTGGATAGCCCAGCCTTGTTTGGCCTTTTACTGGAACTGAAATATGGCATGTGGGTCAAACATGTCCAGAGACTCACAAATGTGGCACATAGGCCAAGAAAAGGATGACTGACTGTATTTTACAGCAGAAGGTTAAAACTACAAAAACGAGAGGTCCAGTGATCCAAAAATGCTTAGCTATTAACCCAAAAAAACATCAAGGGACACATCCTTTAGTAGTAATTACTATGCAAAAACTGTTTAAGCAACAAAGCTCAATAGCATCCTATCAGCCATTGCTGCCTAAAGTCCCAATATCTTTGCCACCACTGATAATGTTTGTATGTGGTTAAATGTTGGAAACCAGCAGCAGGCCAAAAAAAACTTCTTTCACTCACTCTACATTGCTTGGTATGGATTCGACAGACACTGCAATAACTCTCCAGTAACTTTTACAGTGTATAAGTAAGTTATCAGGGATCAGGGATTGATGTGACTATGATGACAACTTGATGATATCATATTCTGGAAATGATTGGTGTAAATCCCCTTTAAAAAAAATAACTGCTCTCTTTATTGAAAGAACATTATTAACCGTGATTCTTAGTAAACTGTTTTACAGAGATGTAAAGTCACATCAGCTGCTGGATACACATTTTCAAACATTGTCATGTTGGCAAAATCTTTTTTTAATCTTACAATTGATTTAATAACGTTCGCCCACTTTCACATCATCATAATTAGATCTACTCAACTTAAAACAATCAAGGCAACTGTTTTTTCTAGTTTTTTTTAATAGAGTAGTAGTTCCGCTGTTAAGGTAAAACAGTACATTTCAATAATGATAATACAATAAAATTCACAAATAATTTAATGTAAAAAAAAATCGCTTTGGATATGATTGTCTCTCAATGGGGACTTGATTTGAAATTATCATCCAAGAATTGACTAAAGATCCACCTTTTTAATGACCACCTACATTTTTATTTACAATACTTGGCTTTCCTGTGGCTCAGTTGGTAGAGCATTGCGCTAACAACGCAAAGATTGTGGGTTCAAATCCCAGGGAAAGCAAGAACTAAGTAAATGTAAATGTACTTGTATTGTCAATGGAAAACCCCTAATGCTTTGATATATTCGTAACCAATGACACACTACGCATGACATTTGTTCTTGTCATGCCATACCACCTCTGCCGGACCAGGCTCAAGTTTGTCTCACATATTGTAAATACCAGTGGCAGATGCTACTATTTTGGCTAAATTCTTTTGATGACTGCACTGTTCTGAGTAAGCCTGCTCTTTTTCCATCATGGAGCAGTAAATTGATGGCAGCCAACTGCGGCCAATGCACCGATCCATCTGCCCATCTCACACCCCATCCATCCTTAACTCGCTTGTAATTAAGACCCTATCTGAACTCCTCGACTTGAGGTAAGAACTCTCCTCCAATATGAAAGGGGGAAGCCACCCTATCACTGTGGAAAACCATATCCTCAGACTTGGAGGTGCTGATCCTCATTCTGCTGTAAATCCTGACTCAATGGAGCTGACAAGGCATCACCAGCAGAGATGAAACCCTGTGGTCCTGAAACTGAACCCCCTCCATTCCCTAACTCTGACTAGAAATGATGTTCATAAAACAATGAATAGGACTGTTGGCAGAGGCCAGTCCTATCTAGTATATTAAAAAGCCCTCAGTAAAATTAAATATCTGAGATGTTTTATGTGAGAAATACTCAGGACCCAGACCACACACACACCATTCAAGCATTTCCCCAACCTTCATCTCTCTCATGACAAAGACCGCAAAACACACTTTTAACACCACCAAACACTTAATAAGCGAAGCGTTATTGGGGTACGCACTCTTTTCCAAAGACCTCAATAGAAAATCACAACAAACCTGCTCCACTCGCGGAGCTCCTCCGCGGCTCTCTCCTTCTCCCGTCCCGAATCAACCTGCTGTTCCGCGCTCGTCAAGCGTTTCCGTGTTTCTCGCTCTGATCGGAAACATACACACCGGTTTACGATCGCACCAGAGAAGGCTCCTCCTACGGGAAATCCCGCTTTTTGCAAAAGCGTGCTCATAAACGGCAACGGTAACGCAGCGCTGCGTGTTGGCGCTTGATTGAACTGGACGGTCCCCGTCCCCGAGCACAGCTTTCATTCAAGCTTCCGGGACCGCGTGCACGCGCCTTCAACCGTCACTTTTACTCAGTTCAAACTTTGCGATAAACAAACAACAAAAACTCGCTAAATTAAATAAATTGTTCTTATAATAATAATAATAATAATAATAATAATAATAATAATAATAATAATAAATATTACTACCATTATTTGTTTATTATAGTGTCAAATCGTTTTATTATAATTATTGGTAACAATATCATTAGCTTTTTATATAGTTATAGTTATTTGAATATTTTAATTTTAATAATAAATAGAGGAAAATGGTACATTAAATTAGCTTTGAAAGCTTATTTCTGGAGCCCGTTCATGGTATTGACGGTTAACCTGAAACATTATTTTAAATGGGTTTGAACTTGTTTTATAGCATTTGCAAATATGTTTTCAAATCTTCTGATAATTCAAATTATAAACTTTATTAGAGGTTTTCTTGAAAATAGTGCTTATTTCTATTGGGATGTTGCGGTCTTGCTTCCTTTGAGCAGTTTACCATTAGTCAGTTTCTTGTTTGCTTTTCTGCTGTCATTGGCTGACTCAGCAGTTTCACAAGAGTGTATTGGTTCAGTCTCTTGAATTATAAAAAGTGTTGTAGTTTTTTTTTTTTTTTGTAAACCTTTCCCAGCCAGCTTCTATAAAGATATACTAAACAGTATTTTGGTTTCTGTGTCAAATCAAGTATATCTGTCAGTAAGTGTATGAAGATTGATGGGAGAGACATTTACATGAGCCTGTGTGAATGAGAGTCTGTGATACTCTAGTTATACCGTGTGTGTAATTTAGAGTTATGGATCTGCATCAAACCTGTAAATCAAACACTGCGCTGTGTATTTTATTGGTCCTCCTCCTGACTCAAGCGGTTCCAGCAAACTTTCATTAATAATGTTTATGAGTCCAAGAGTGTTTACGCACTGGAAAAACATCACACCAAAGCTTTATATAGATTTTAATTTTAAAGACACATTGCAGCACTTTGCTCAATTTTATCATGATAATAATTTATAAGATAATAACATCATACGGCTGTACTGTCGTTAGCATTGCTGATTCTGAGGGGTGCTCATGGTCTGATTCTATACTCCAGAAAACTTGTAATTTTTTACATTCGTGTTCATTAAAAAAATTGCAGGCAACTTTACAATTAAGCTAGCCACCAGTTTTAATAAATGACATGGAGTAAAAATGTTAATCGTATATAGTAAATAATGTGCAACTTTGTATTTTAGTTGTTTTTACATGTGGAGTTTATCCATAATTGTACTCTGGTGTATTTGTCAAGCACATGCAATATTTTTAAATATGTGTGCATGGATATTTAAAAAAAAAACATTACAATGAAATTGAAATAAAATAAAAGCTTAAAAAAAACTATTTTATTACTCACTAAATGACACAACATTTAAAAAGTTTAAGACTGTAAAGCTAAGAACTCCTTGACCCAGTTTGATTTGTATTAGAATGTGTGATATCATCCATCCATGAGAATAAATTGATGCAAAAGAAAAAGGCAAGCATTCCTTTAAAGTTGTTCAGAAGAGCAGTTCCGGAATGTTGATGGATTTTAAAAATAAAATGAAATTGTGCTTTTATTCAGATGTGTTTTTAGTATTGTGGGGGAAACCGAAGTGCCCAGAGGATACCTATGCAAGCACGAGAGCATGGTCACCAGCGAGCCTCGAACCAGCAACCTTCTAACTGGAAGGCCACAGTGCCGCCCTAAACGTCAAATATTTTTCTGATTTGCAGTCTCTCAAAAAGTTTTTTTTTTTTTTCAAACAAGTTCAGACAATAACTTCCTGTTTACACAGAAGTGTTAAGGTGGCTCGGGCCCATATTTATAATGGACTTCATATGATTTTATTTTGAAAATTTATAAAAACAGGGTGGCACCTTGGTAGAGTGGGTAGTACTGTGGCCTTCCAGTTTGAAAGTTGTTGGTTCGAGACTCACTGGTTACCTTCCTGGAAGGAGTTTGCACGTTCACCCCGTGCTTGCGTGGGTTTCCTCCAGTTTACCCCACAATCCCAAAAACTTGCGGTTAGGCTATTTGAATAATCTAAATTCCCCCTAAGTGTGAATGTGTGTGTGTGTGTGAATATTGCCCTGTGATGGAATGGCAACCTGTTCAGGGTGAACCCCTGCCTCTTGCCCAAAATGTGTGCTAGAGATCAGCACCAACAGACCCCCATGACCCCAAAAAGAAATAAGCAGGTTGCAAAACGAATGAAGTTTATAAAAACATCTGCAGCATACACTTCTTTAAATTAAAATAATGAATTGCGTGTAAAAAAAAATGTTTCACCATTGAATTTGAAAAATATAGATTTCCCTCTGCAATGAACTGGCCACCTGTCCAGGGTGTACCCCCAACTCTCGCCCTGGTGACCCCAAAACTGATTAAATTGTAAGGAAAATGTGATTTTCCAAAGCTTGTGATTAGTTTAATTTAATGAGACAGAAGAAGCATGCTTACAATTCACAGAAAGTCCTCTAAATATAACTGGATCAACCGTAACCTGTGAGATGCTAAGAGTTCATCACTAATATTGAGACTGGAGGTTGATCTCCAGACAATGCAGATAGCAATATTAAGAATTGTTAGATGCTGATATTTTTAATAATAATGATACATTAAAAGTGGTGACCCCAAATTTTGATCATGGGGCGGATTCAAACCCTGGTCTCAGGATGGACATCATGAGTGCTGTGACTGCCTCGTGTGAAATCATGTGCTGTTCCTTTCTTCCCGGATTTTGCTATTTCACTGGTTTATCCAGTCCTCACACCCTTTAAAGGTCCCATAAATTACTCTTGGAGAAGGAGACCCTAAGGGAAAGACACTAAAAACATGGTTTGTATGTCTGCAATTTTCACCTTTCAACAAATGTTGAAAAAAAATAAGTCATATATATCGGCCATCTTTTTTTCTTATATTCTTTTAGAGTACTTTTCATGTATGTAAACTTATGGACTGAATAAAGTACTAGCTTTACATCTTTATTGGATTCACCTTTTTTAACTAAGTACTATGAAGTGAAGTACATTGTGAACGCGAGTCTGTGCCACCACCTTAACAGCTCAGACAAAAGGTCAAACAGGAAGTATTTCTGAACTTTGTGTGAGAACACAAAGCCTGTTTTAACCAGAATTTAAGACGAAACCTTAAATTCTAATTCTGTGACGAACACTTACTAATGCCATATACCGTTAATAGATCACAACTGTCGTGAAGTCATTCTTCAATGGCTGGTGACTTTCTGCTCAGGGGTGTTGAACCAGCGTCTTAAATTCGGATCATAAATCACTGATCAGTTTCAAATTGAGCTTAAATTTTGCTCAAAGGGCGGTTTATATGTCCCAGTTTGAGTCGCATTATTAATACACATTTAGCTTAAAGATTTATCAAAATGTATTTCATGGTTAATTGTACATTTAGAAAATTTATCCAGTATAAACTGGCATTCCATAATTCAATAGTTTTAGAACAGATGGCACAACAAAACGCTAAATGTATAGCAAAAGATTTATCATTTATACTATTGTTTGGTCAATTTGAATTCCCCTTTCTTAGTAGTTTTAGGTTAATTTTCTAAATTAAAATCATTATAATTAATTGATTTTGGAAATAAAGACATAATATAAAGTACTGAAAGCTGTCGTTTTTTTTTTTGATTAAAGAAAGACCCCTCTTCATCAACCAGATCTGTAGCGTAATAATCTATAGCGCGCGTGTGTGTGCGTGTGAAGAATTTGGTTCCAAGGGGCCATAAACATCATTGTTGTTATTTTATATTTATATAAAGGAAAAATTGAATTATACTTTCTTTCATTTTCTACCCTTCTTTCTCTTTTACTTGTGTTCACTTTATTTTAAGTCTTATATTATCATTTGTATTGCAGAGTAATGTGTTGTGTATTTATAACGTGTAATAATTGTTTTATTTGTTGTGTGTAGTGGTGATTGTGGCGTTTATTCGTTTATTTTTGTTCGCGCCATTTTTCAGCGCATTGTCAGAAGACAACCAGCAGAGGGCGACGTTTAATAGCAGTAAACAAATCACAGTTTAATACCAAGCAATCTGTGGGGACCCGGGGCTCAACCAAATGTGAAAACACCCTAATACTCTCAAGTAACTCAAACCTGTATTTGTCGAAAGCAGGAAGAAACTTCATTCAGTTATCTTTTCCTTGGTGTCAAAGGCTGACAAAAATATAAAAGGCAGGTGCTTGGCATATATAAAAGGTGCTTATTTAAAATGTGATGCATGCAGGGTATAAAAACATTCAGTCTGAGTTTTAAATATAAAAGTGCTTTAAAAGTGTATCAAGTTACTGGGTTAATAATAAACTGGGTTAACTTGTGTAGGTATTTGGTTTATAAAAGAAAAACACAGTGCTTTTAAACAGCAGACCATTCATTTTCCAACCCCCTTATTCCCTTTTGAAGTCACGGGGGTTTGCCAGTGCCAGAAAACATTGGGCGAGAGGCGGGGGTACACCCTGGACAGGTCACCAGTCCATCGCAGAGCAACACACATTTACACCTAAGGGGGAATTTATATTATTCAATTAACCAAATTGAAACTGGAGAACCCAGAGGAAACCTACGCAAGCCCGCGGAGAACATGCAAAGATCACCGTCGAGCCTCGAACCAGCAACCTTCTAAATGGAAGACCACAGTGCTATCCACTGACACCATGCCTCCCAACAGCAGATCATAATTTATTAATTAAGGAGGTTGCTGGTTCGAGGCCAGCCAGTACCTTCCTCAGTTTTTCATGTTCTCACTCTGCTTTTCTTTTTACTTTTCGTGCAACTTCAGTTTTCTTTAAGTTCACTGCAGATGTGGCCTTAGAATCAATACATTTCGTAAAGTGATCAGTTTTGTGGTGCTGTGTAAATATGTTATGTGTTTCACTTTCTAACCAGCCTATCATAATGATAATAATGGACCATAGAAGCTAGAAGCTATTTTTGTGTTGACGTCCAAAGAACAAACCAAGAGTTTATAATAGTTTTTCTTTATTTTCTTTTTGTTCAATGCTTGGTCAGACCTCTGTACAGGATGAACATGATGGTGTTCTGAACTCAGGTGCAAACATCAGCAAACAGAGAGAGAGAGAGAGAGAGAGAGAGAGAGAAAGATGGTGGTCAACACAAATTACCTCTCCACGCCGTTATTATCATAATTCAATAAAATACAGACATTTTTATGGATCTTGACATTCGACCCCTCTAGTGACTCTCCCTCTTTCTTGTTTTAATGCTGGTGCAGCACCTCTAATGGAAGACTTCTCATTAACAGCCTTGAAAGCGGATTGGCTGTTATACATGGATGGATCCAACCAATGAACAGGCAGATCAATATAAAGGGGAAGGAGCTTGGATCAAAGGGACATTCTGTCATCATTTAATCACTTTCACTTGTTTTAGAGCAACTTAGAGCAAGGAAATATTCAAATTTGGAGCCTGATTTCAAATTTGCCAGTTTTTTTAAAAAAAAACAAACAAACAAAGATTCACAGCCATGTGAATGTAGTTCATTAAGTTTCATGTGCCTACCTCATGTTCATCAGATTTCTTTTAGAGTAGAGCCTTTGCTCTATATCACAAAATATGAATTCTTTCATTTTTGAGCCATCAATTTTTCAGTGAACGATTTTATTTTCTTCCTTTAAACTTTCCTTCCTTAAATATTGTTGTCACACAAATGTTTGAGTTATAAATTTTCTGCAATTGGTTTCATGCGCCTCAATAAAAACTGTAAGCACCACACTATCAAAAAGCTTCTTAAACTGAAAATATGAGATGGGCTCCATCAAGAAGCTTAACAATTTACAATTACATTTTGTGATTTTGACTTTAAAAAGATAGATTTAATCTACCAAGAAAATAAAAAAGTTCCAAGTTCAAGTAAATTGACATTATTTCTTCAGTAGAATTAAAAGAAACCCTTGACCTTTCTCCAATTTATCTTTGAGCTTGGCGCCGAAAATTGTGAGTTTTGTCATCTTTCATTTTCTTTTGAATGAAGTGAATGATTTTATTTCTTTAAAAACTTAAAAAGTAAACTTTAAAACAACATAGCATTAGATTTATAAACTAAGACAACTTATTTGGGCTACAAACTTTCCAAACGTAACTTCACTTAAAATAAGTTAAATAGAGTTTTTAAAGAAAATACATTTTGAGTTCAATGATCTGGGTGTGTGTTTGCGCGTGTGCATGAGCATCGCCTGAGTTGAGGTTGAGGCTATGGGTCACATGGACAGATTTGGTCATGTTTTCTAGCTTTGAAATGACATTAGATCTCAACGGTGGAGGGAAACCTCTAAACTTAAATTTGTATGACTGACAAACAAGAACAGCGTGAGAAACTAATGACAGAATTTATTTCAGGGAAGAGGTGGACTATTTCTAATTGAGAAAGGAAAGCTGGGGCAGTATATTCTCTGGTGACAGTGGTTCAGTCCAGTTCAGACACTCGGAGGGCAGTCTGTGCTTTTGGCAGGATAACAAAGTCTTAGAAACAGTGAAATGAGTGATCAACCTCAGCGATTCAGCCACTTCCTGTGACATCATCGCCTGTGACGTCCCATGCTTGAGGTACATTTAAGACACCTTGCATTCCGTTCTTTTTTCTCCCATGCTCTTTTTAAAAGAAGAGTTTTTTTTGGCTTGTTCAGAACTCATTTACATAACCACCCGCCATATTTACACATCAGGAAGAAATAATCCCAATCCTACACAGCTCATAGACGTACGCAAGCCTTAAAGGTACTGTGGCAATCCTGTCATTCAAAGGGTCAGAAAAAGTACATTTTCAACGCTGCGTGATTACAAAAGAAAATGTGAACTAATAGCTACAAGGGTACATTTTATGCAGTGGAATGACGGGTGTCTGTAAACACAATATTCAACAGTGCCAACATCACAGGAACTAGAAAAATTACAGGAACTTAACTTGTGACCATTTGGTCCTTATTTAAATCAATTTGGGTGTAAGTGTGCAACTGCAGAAATTAGAAGAAACGTGATCCCAAGCGAAGCGAGCAAAAATCTTACATTTCATGTCCAAACCATATTCTATAACTATGCATGTTGATTTCAGTGATGTACGAGTGTCGAGTGTAATAAAAAAATGTTTTGAAGTCTATTGTTCTGAGAAAAAAAAAAGGAAGTTGCAACAACAACAGGAAGTTACATCACAGCTAGGCTCTATAAGTCTGGATGTTGTAGATCCCGCTGGCTCTTTACTTTTCTAATCCTTGAAAAAGTTGTTCCATTCTTTAAGTCCCCCCCCCTCTCTGTTAGCTGTTTAACAGCTAATAAAGCTATATTTTCTAAAATACCTCCTTAAACCTTGTTTCCAGCATCTTTATAATAATGGAATATCACAATATTTCGCTAACACAAGCTTGACACATAAAGCGCGGCAACCCAGGTCCACACTGTTTCTATCTCGACTTCGCTGTTCCTGCCAAGTCTTCCTCACTTCCTCTTTTGCTTCCTATCTCTCTCTACTGTCCAATCGTATTAAATTTTAAAGCTTAATGAAAATTGGTGATACTAAATTAAAATCTAGTTTAGCACTTTAACATGGAATTCAATGGGAAACTAAACAGTCAATGCAATTGAACACATTAAGTGATCTATTTGGTTGGGGAAATAAAGCACCTGATGGCTTGTGTGATTCAAAGGCAAGAGTATATGAAACATTTTAAGGAGACAATAAAAATATCCACATTGGATATCTCAGCCGGCAGAACATTCCATGAACTCAAAGCACCCTACATTTCCAAATAGCCAGCAAACCCAGATTAGAAGATGGCATCATTATAGCAGCTTCTGAGGGGCCACAGGTCAAGCCAAACTAGAAGAAGGGTGATAACATGAATGCTGAAAAATGAGAATGAAGGGAAGCTTGTCTGGACTGATGTAATCAGACTCTTTAGTCTCAGTCAACAGACGCATTCTGTACGACCTAAACCCAGACAACAGTTGTAATCACATTACATTAAAATGATACAATAATTACAGTATCTGAGCCTGGAGCAAATGAAGGCATGACGTTTGACCAGTCGCATCAGACATCTACTCCTAATCGTTTACATTCATCTATATAGTGTTCAACAAATTTAATCACTTTACTGCACAACATGCAGTCGACTACCAGTCTAATTTTACGGTCACAAAGGTTATTACTCGAAATCCAATAATTCCAATAAGCGACATCATTGCATGTAATATATTGGTAGAGTGATGCCACTGTTGCCATGGTTATACAATAAACAGAGCAGTTCCTACCGATCGAAACTAAAAAACAAGACAAATTATTATTATTATTTTTTTTATTCTATTTTATTAGTAATAGATGCTTATTTTGTATTTTTTGTATTTTGTAAATAGTTATCCCGATAATAATTCAAGCGTAACTCCTGATGGAAACTAAGAATACAAACAAAATGGCCACTGTCCTCTTCCCGCTCTATACATGACAACACAAATTTGGTGCCTCAATCAAAAACCATGGGTGCCAACAGGTCATCACACATCGAACCAAACAAGTGGCGCCAACAAAAACATGTTTCGGATTGCCATTTCGCATCTGATTTTCTCAAGGAGAACGACCAGCGAAAGCTGGATCTTTTGATGACGTAAGTAGGATGTAAAAGAGCCGCTCAGCTGCGTTCATCTCACATTTTCACAGCGGCTTCGCAGAGGAAACAAGAAAGAAATAGCGCACCAGAAATCCTCTCTTTTCTTCCTAGTTTTGTCAAACATCTCCCTGTGAACAGCTACCAGCAGTATAAACCTCTCAACATCCATGTTTTTTTCTATGTGTTCTTTTATTTCTTCTTCTTTGTCGTCTTGTTCTTTCCTGTTTCCTTGTGCGGCGCAGAATGCCTCTGTTTTACTGTAAATGCCATGTTCATGCAGGGAGCACCCTGCTTAGAAGCCCACTGAAGATTCATGCGAATCTCAATTCGGATTTGTGTGTAGAGGCCTTTTTTCTCAGGAAAAACTGGCATCTTCTCACTGGCATCTAAGTCATACACTACATCAGTTATAAAATTCTTTTATGCACATTAAATCCCTGAATAACTTGGCTCCCTTGAATCATTCTGATGTTTTCATTATTTATTAATCTTCTAGTTCCTTCACTCATCCTCCACTTAGTGGCTTGAACCCCCCAGGCCCCCAGCCCCCAAAAACTTTGATGGTTGTCAGAGCTTTCTGCTTTAATCCTCTGGAATAAAATCTAGGACTCTGTTAGAAGCTGCAATAGCTTGACTAGTTTTAAATCAAATCTTGGCATTTACACAGTTTATACTCTTCTACTTTTGCTCACCTTGGTTTTTAAATGTTGTAACCTTTTATATTTTTTTGTTTGTTTTACTTTTATACAATGTGGCACCTTCAGAGTTCCAAATAAAATGTATTTATTATTATCATTATTCTTGTAGTTGAGAAGCTTCCGGTATGAAAATGAGATAGTCATTGGTGGTGTGAATATCAGAGTGAAGAGTGGATCTAGTGTACGAATAAGAAATAAATAAAATGTATGAGTTGCGCATATGAAACTGAGAAATCATGTTACATAGGCACTGTTAAATAAAGTGTTAGTGTCTTATTCACACACCGTCAGAGCCATTGGCACCCCTTCAGCCAATAAGAAAGCAGAACTATACACAAGCCCCTCCCCGAATACAAAACCCAAGCGATGACTGGAGGACAGAATCAATGAGGACATTCGATATTCATGAGGTGAGCGAATATTAATAGCAGTGAGTGAAAGTGCTTTTGGCATTCATTAAATCAACATGTGATCATCAAACATGGCTTAAAGCTCAGACTCCCCGGAAACACACCCCAAACGCACTCTTGCCAGACTTTGCATAAATGTAAAACCAGACACTCCTTTCACAGGCAAGAATTCCGCGTTTTTTTTTTTTTCACGGACGTGGATTAATTTACTTTGATGCTTGTTGATGCTGAAGTTGTTGCTTGTTGGGGTGTACGAAAGCATTCAGCTCCAGGGGTCTTGTGTGCCTGTGTGTGTATGCGCGTGTGCGTGTGTGTTTGTGTGTGCGTGTGTACATTTACAGGTCAGTGTGTGAGTGAGAGAGGCTATGAGCCCTCGTGGTCAGTTGAGTCCGGGTTTATCTCTTTC
Organism: Danionella cerebrum; assembly: GCA_007224835.1. NCBI lineage: Eukaryota > Metazoa > Chordata > Actinopteri > Cypriniformes > Danionidae > Danionella > Danionella cerebrum. The sequence continues at coordinate 271,936 of SRMA01026462.1, forward strand.
CTGGTGCTCATGGTGGGAGTTCCTGAGTTTCTCCGGGATCGCTGTTTCTCGTCTATGTCGTGCAGCGACGGCTCCTTGTACATACACACTGCGAGAGAGGGACAGAGAAACAGATTTACAAATCACATGAGAAACAGGTATTAAATGGTAAATAAATAAGTGTATTTAGAGTTGATTTATAAACAGCCAGAGAGACACCCCAAAGAGCTCTACATAAAACAATTCAAAATAGTCGATGTTTCCATCTTAATACCAACTTCTTTTTTTATTTTTGACATTTTTAGTGTTAGATTGTGGAAAATGAAACTTTTTTTGTAGGCCAATATTGATAGAAACTCCATTCTGGTGTATTTATTAAGAAACTCTGGTGGTGAAACATGATGAAAGCTGGTGCAGGAATACAATGTCAACAAATTTACCATGAAGTGCTTGGAGCAAATAAAGCTGTAAAAATATTTTTGGACTTAAAAATAGTAATCTGTGGTTTTACTTAAAAGGGGCAAGCACACTTCAGCACTTTGCTTGCAATGCATTAAAAATACATATGTACATTTAAATACAATTTGCTAAACAATATTACTTTATCAAGTCACACTAAAAAATGTAAAACTCTGAGTGAAATTTACTCGCTTTGATTCATGTAATGTTACATTCTTGATGCGCATGCATCATTGCCTGCCTCGCTCACAAGGAGATTTCATGACTGCTAATCTGAATTTCATAACAACAAGCTCATTATTATGACTATTAAGGTAATCAATCGATGTATGTTTGCAGAAAAGTGTGGAGATTTTAAGCTATCTGCAGTCCTGGTTTGCATTCAAGCTAATATTGTTAACAGGCTTTTGGATAACATTAAAATGTAATCGTAACTTAGTTTTTTTTTTCAAACTTAACTGGATACAACAGTTGTCTTATGTTTTATATATGACCTTAATCTCAAAAGACAGTTGTTGTAAAAATGAGTTTTAACATCTGCTCTTACTAGCACGAGACATTAGCACGCAGTGACATCATTGCGACATTATTGTTTTCACAAATCATTATAAGTGATTTTTTTTTTACTAACAGTCTGTAAGGTTGTCGATTCACTGGGTAGGGTTCTCCCATTCTCCCACTTTACCTTATTAATTAAGACTGTAGCAAAAGGCAATGCTCTTTGTAAGTTAATGTGACTTTGCTAACTATGGCTGCTTATGTTACTCATTGTTAGCATCTATGTTGTTAACGTGTGAGTACCTTTTAGTTTAAGTACAAGTTACCACATAACATGATAAATTCAAAAAAAATAAAGGAAGTTTTGTCAGTGTCAAACAAAGATGAAAGTCGATTTAAACTAAAAGCTACTCAACATTGTAAATAAAAAAATACTAGATTTTTCATTTCAATTTTAGGATTTAAATTGTATTGTTTTTTGAGATTATATAATATATATAAACTGTCAGTGAATTTTTTTTTACTAAAGCTACTATTACTTGTGTTTAAGTTTTTACTTGGAAATTCATTTAAAACTACTTACGTTCTATAAGTAAAAAAACTTTCATAGCTCCAATTTTTTACAGTGAAAAAAATAATAAACTCTGGAAAATAATAAAAATATTGTCGGTTACAGGAAGTTAACTCCTTGTTAGTTAAATGTTTTTTAAATTGTTTTTTTCTTAAATGCTACGTTTTGCTATCATGAGACAGGAAAATGAACTGAAAAGTTTTAAAAATAGTAAAATGTTTTAAGGGGTGACATTTATTAGACAAATATTTATACTTTCTTAGATTAAAAAAAAACGCAAAACATTTTTTTTTTTTTATTTAAACTATACCAGGCTCACTGCAGTGGTGAGCCTATAGGAACTATTCCAGGCTCACTGCATTTACAAAAATATCATTCTTCGGGTAAAACAGTAAACACACACTTTAGTTTTAGTTTTTCAACTCCCGCTGTGTTTCTCTACTTCTCTTTTTTTCAAACCCCCCCTAGGTGTACCTCTAGGCCATTCAGTGTCCCTCCCACTTTTTTTAATGACGTCCAGTCATTGGCCAGGGCACCAGCTTTGAGTCTGTTACATATACAATTACCAAAAAGTTGATCAATATTTACAGTGTAAAATATAACGTAGCTTCTCAAATGCCGTTGGCTAACTATGTTTAGTTTAGCCTCATTTAGAAACAAAATCTGGATATGATCACAAACCAACCAAATCAGAATTCTGTTAAAAAGCTTCATTTCAGTTCCTAACATGAAAATTAAAATTCATAAACACTACTGATCAATTATTTATTTCACTTATATGCTTTTTGTACTAGTTTTATAGTGCTTGATTTTTTATTTACCTTTTTTTGTTTTAGTATAATTATTTTAAATTTTATGAATTATACATTATAAATCTAAAATGTTACATGTTACGTCTAAAATGCTAGAAACTAAAATGAATAACCAATACACACCCTGTCTCTCACTCACCTTCAATGGGTCTGGGTACGAAGTGTGAGCAGGGTTTGGTTTTCTTGACACGGTTGCCCTTCATGATGATGCCATCTTTAGTGAGGCCGAGGAACCAGGCGCGGCCGCTCTCATGCTGTCGGTACAGCGTTGACGAGTAGATCACATAATAGTTCTCAAACACACTCTCCTTGAATTTACACTCTGCTGTGAAGATCTCCTGCATTCACACACAGAGAGATAGATAGAGAGAGAGATTAATAGTACAACTCACATTTAATTAAAATCGACATATCATTCATTCAGCGTCTAGAGAATCCTCCACTCGGTCTGCTAGCTGCGAATAAAACCAGACAGGTCTTTGCTAAGTGGCAGCTGCTCTCTGCTACCATGGTCCTTGGAGCAAACTAAGAACCTTTCATTTGTCAATTTAAAGGTTTGCTCAGAAGGCCATTATTGACCAATCGTGCAAATTATAATGAAGAAGAAGCCCTGGAACGCTTGGAACGGTACTTCTTATCCACATTCTTCTACTTTTCGGTTTGGAAGATGCACAGATTCCTTAAAAACAACCTAATGTAAGAAATGCATGGGCTCGGTTTACACCAATGAGTAGCTTTTTAAGTAGACAGACAACTAGTCGACAAAAGACACCTGTATGTCCATCACACCCTTATGCTTTACCCAACACAACCTACGACAAAACACGACACAATCACAGAGTCAAATCATTTTGGAGCTCCTGTTATTTCCCATTTATAGTGTGTGTTTTTGTAAGAAACTGTCGGAATAGATGTATGTTTTGTGTGTTTGAAGTTTGACAACACACTCCTTGTGTTATGTATTCCAAAATGAATGGCGCTTTATTAAGAAAATGTATTTTACTTTATTACAAATCTTTACATATATTTACATTTTAAAACAAACATCTAATATTTTGTATAGATTGGGACTTTTATGACACAAAACGATAGAAGTATCAGTCTTACGAGCGTGTCTCTGTCTTTGTGAAGTCTTTGGCCCAGTTTCTGTATAGTCATCAATGCACAGGTGGAAAGGGAGGAGAGGAGCGTCAACCAGAGCAGAAAGCACCTCAGGTCAACAACACAAACACACAAAACACACCCCCACTTGACAGGGCTCCTGCTTTTAGATGGTGTTTAATACCCCAAAAACATTAAACCCAGGATTAAATACAGAAAAAAGCACATATTAGTAGCATTACTAAAGTGAGTATTTTTTACTCTTACTCCATTTACAAACCTGTGGGAAATTGAAAATCTTAGAACCAAATAAATGCTGAATGCATAAATTCAAATTATTTGGCAGAAAAACTGAAACCCTCACTTCTAAATTACAGTACTGTATTAGTACTGTGTAACAGCTCTAAAAAAAATGTAATTATTATTTTAAAAGATCACTTGTGTTTTGGACACAACATACCATGCTAATTAATTGTGATCTAACATCAGCTGTTTCAGTTTTTCTGTCCAACTCCTGCATATTTTGACCAAGCCAACAGATCATACATCACTTTAAAGTGACTGGTGAACTATTCAAGATCAATATTTCTCACTACATTTAGAACCTGTCAAATTTCATATTGAAAAAAAAAAACAAAATAATCACTACACAGTGAAACTATACTTGTTTTTAAATGACAAAAATGTACTTGTGTCTTGCATTGAGGAAGTGATGAATCTCTAGATGAGTGGCTGGTATCATGCTAATGAATTATTGAAATCTAAAACCAGCTATTTCAGTTTTTCTGTCCAACTCCTGTACATTGCAACCAAACAAAAGGTTCATAATTGACAGTAAAATGACAGTTTTTGTATTTAAAGACTTTCACTTCTAAACTTTGGCATTGATCTGAAATCAGTGCACATCCCATGCTCACCATTTCTTTGCTATATTTCTTTTCGACTCACTCCCTTCGCTTTCTCAGCATCTTTTACCACTTTAACAGATTAAATGTCACCACTAAATAACTGGAAAACCACTCACACACACACCCTTCCTTCCTCTGCCTGATCTACAACATCCAAGCAACAAAGCTGCTGAGCACAAATGATGATGATAAAAAGATCCTCAAGTAATAAGTACATCCTCAAGCAGTTTTATACATTACATAAACATGTAGTTGTAGTTACATTTAAACATATACATTTTTACATACATAAAAATGTAAAAAAAAAGAAAAAAAAAGTTTTTAATAACACGTTCCAACAAATCTATATTATGTCAAAAAGTATTTCTACTGTATGATTCAAATGACAACAATGATATCATTATATTCTTTTAACAAATCTTCTTCACTGTATATTTACAGTTGAGGTCATAATGCAATAATAATACCTAGATGGCTAAAGTTTGCACACAAACTTTGATGTTGGCTTGTTAAAGTGCCGTTTAAAGCCAATGTCACAATGTGTGACATAAACCAACTGCCATTTCTCAATTATTTTTACTAAGCTGAGAAAGAGATATGTCAACTTGGTTGCTATGGTAAAGAGCCTGGTTGCTATGGGGGGATCAGTGACAATAAAATGTTGCCATGTCACAATACATTATGTAAAACCAACCTCCGGGTCTCCATCATATACCAAAGATTAAATAGAGTTCAGAAAATGTGGTTGCTAGGGTAAACAGTTTGGTTGCTAGGGAGTTGTCAGTGACGTCATATTTTTTTAAGTTGTTACTATGATTAACATAATCAAATCCACATTACTCTGTGGTGTTAAATCTTGACAATATTTTCGTTGCCTCACTTGTTTTCAGTGACCATTTCAGTGAGCCAAATACTTTTGCACAGTGATTGGTCCTGCCCTATGCTCATGGAACATGCAGGCTTGCTCTCTTGCTTGGACCCTCTCATGAGAGCTGAAGGGGAGGAAGTTGGGAAATAAACATCTGAACAATGACTCTCCTTTTACAAACTTTTCAGTGATTCATTGACTCAACTGATTCAGGTTGTCGGTTCACTTTCCTCAGCAACCAGAACAAAAATATGTCTAATATCCCTTTAATGTTTATGATTGTTTATATATAAAAATCCAGTAATTGCCAAAGGTTACTGATCACTTACGGTTTAAACAAAACCATAAGAAAGCATTTGTCTTGCCAAAATAACACATCACAGCACACAGACGTCGTGCCTTAGACAGAAGTTCATTAACACACTTTAACTGAGCTAATTAACACATTCTCTAAAGATAGAAAAACATCCAGAGCAGCTGATCCTGACTCAACACACAGGTATAACACTACATGAATCTTCATTAATATCTTCAGCTCCTCTTAAAGTTTTTAAAGATCTCTGCAATGCTTTCAATGTTTAACTTGAAGTTATCACTTTAAACAGGTTTCATGTTAGACATGTCTCCTGCTCCTTACAGCGACCCACCTTCAGATATGTAGCAGAAGAAGCTTTTGGATCATTAACATTTCATTTATTTCAGGGAAGCTGTGGCATTGTGACTTTCTTTTCAATCTGGGAAAAATCTAAATTTAAAACATGACTTTGGCCATCTGTCTTTGTGACTATACCTTTAAAGTGCTCTTATTCCAGGATTCAAATGATCAAATTGTGGTTTTACTCGTCCCCAACAACCATCTGAAGTTTATTTATAAATTTATTTTATGGTTTTTCTATCTATCAATTGTCCAGAGACTATTTTTGCGAGTAGTTTTTCTAAATAGAGTATCTTCCTTTTGTTGTAATTGGATTATAGCATTCAGAATGTGTTGGATCTTTATCAAAACGTGTAAATATGGATCTGAAGAAACTTCAGCAGACTACCATATTTTAGATTCCTAACTATCTAAACTGTTAGGACCTTAGACATCACTGTTTGGAGTGGCATGGCCGTGAAAAAAACGGACTCGCTTGAACCTCAACCGAAAGAATAGATGAATTAGGGCAAAAATACCAGGCCTCCAAGCCAGCCCCTATCCAATATTAGTGTCTGATCTCAAAAATGAGCTTCTGGAAGAAAGGAAAAAATTGCAGCTTCATAAATAAATACACTATTTCTGAGGGGAAAATGTCAGCCCATGTTTCAATTTCCTAAAACCAATTCATTTTATTTATTTTCAGGTCTTTAATGCTAGGTAACTTCAATCATATTACAAATTTAATCTGATTGAATTACTATAACACCTCAAAAACACAATATCACCTCAACACACACCAAGATACACCACATATCACACACACAAAACACACACATACACTACATTGATAATTTAATAGTACATACCCTCAAACATGCTACAGAGAAAAGAAACAAAAAGAATCGTAGGATTATATGAGGAGCGGTGATGTTCAGATTAAAACCGATGTGCTCTCGAACAAACTCACCGAGGAGAAGAGGAAGCCCTCGCCATTCATGGCCACGTACAGCCCCGCTTTCACCCCCTGAATGGCCACCACACGCAATCCCACCGGGATCAGATTGAAGAGAGCTGGAGGAGACACAGCAGAAAAAAGATTTATGAGAGTATTAGTAAAAACACAACATCCATCAAGAGTGAGTCTCCAGCTCAGCTCTGCTGTTATTATGGACAGCTAGATGGACACATGCTGTCACATGCAGATGGATGAATAGATGGCCATTACATGAACTCATACTTTGACATAGCGAGATAAATTAATGGATCAATGGATGGAAACTCATACTTTCACAGACGGATGGATGGACACATACAGTCAAATGAAAACAGATTCATGTATGAATGGATAGATGGATGGATGGATTGGCGTTTGGATGGATGGATGGATTGACACCTCCTGTCACATGAAAACAGATTCATGTATGGACGGGCGGATGGATGGATGGATTGGCGTTTGGATGGATGGATTGACACCTCCTGTCACATGAAAACAGATTCATGTATGGACGGGCGGATGGACAACGTATGAGTATTTACTGTCACATGGATGAATGGATGGGAGGATGGTCGAATAAAGAGAGTGAGAGATAATGATAAATCTCTAGAGAGATAGAGGAAGCTTTGAAACACTCATCTCTTTGCTTCTATCTGTAAAAAAATCGTCAGGAATATAAAACATGCAGAGAGAGGAAAGCTGGAGCAGCGGAGGAGTGAAGCTGGAGAACACAGGGATAAGACGGAGGAGTAGGAGGAGGATGGACAGATCAGAGGGATGAGTGAGTGGGGGTTTGAGAGACCCTTTGGAAAGAAAATCTATGGTTTTAGAGACAGCTTTACAGCATCAGCCATGTCTTATTTTCAGCATTTAAACTCAAACCATTTGTGAAAGACTCCACGATTTAGTTGTTTTTCTTTAGAAAGAAGCTTTTCTCCAAAGTCTAACGTGACTGAGAGCTGCACAATCCCATGGCCAAGGAAATCATATTGAAACTTGTTTCGATCCTATCTGTTCCTTTACACATTCTTATTGCGATCGCTTCCCCATCTCCCTGTCACACCAGTGCCCCATTCTCGCTTATTGTCAACTCAAACGGCTCATGGTTTTTACAGTCTGTGGTGCAACACACTGCATACTCACTGTAGTCGCTGTTTTCATCTTTGCTGCCGCTGATGGTTCCATCCGGCTGCATCTGCAGAAAGAAGCCCTGCTCGCTGAAGAGCCTGGTGACGATCCCTTTCAGCTGAGGCTCTACAACACACAACACATCAGTCATCCGTCAATATTACCATCACCACCAAACCCACTGACTCACACACAACGCAATATACATTTTTGGGGGAGAGCTTACAATGAAAACTGCAGCTAACTTCTGCAGACAAAAGCAAACTAAACTTTCTCTAAATCTGAAGAAGACCAAAAAAATTGTATGCTTTTGTAGATGCATTAATAAACAAACAACATGAAGCGCTATCTCGTAAATTAAAAATATTCCTTCTTGGTCTTCCAAGAGCAGGATGCGACAGCTTTTCCTTCACTTCTTCACTTGTTGAATACCTTTCAAGTCATATTTTTTATGTTTATTTATAACCTTTTTGTTGATTGTCAGCTGTGGTGCATTTTTGTCAGGGTGAAAGCAAAGATGCCTAAAAATAAACCATGCAAAGCTTGATAAAAACATAGAAACAAGAACAAACTCCACACTCTTCATCGGTTGTTTGCAGGTTTAAGAGTGTTATATAGCACTAAAGAACCCCTTAAGCTTTTTTTTGGTTCTTCAACTGTTCTTTGAAATTTTGCAGGCGCTATATAGTACGTAAAGGAACCGTTGTGGACTTTTTGGGAGGTCTTTGTTGTTTTTAATGCTTGTTTTGATGCCAAATACAGATGCTGGGAATATATATGTTTATATATTAGGGGTGTAACAATCTGTTGTGGCACAATATATGGCAATACAAAATTGTCATAATGCATATCAAGGAGCTACTGAGAGATATCGTCTAGGAAATTGAGTGTATTTGTTTCATGGAGTGAATGTGATTCTAGTCACTTTTGAAAGTTCTTTAGCATGTCTTCCTGTTTTATGTATTATTTATTAGGAGACAATTATCCTTTACTCACATCAAACAAGAAAGACTATAAAATGATCTCTCTCATCACTTAGAGTAAAAAAAGAAGTCTTTAACATTAACACTGCCTCCTAGTGGATGGGCGGCATCATGTTTTCCTACAAACCATACTAGACCCTAGCCATATTAGCTAGCCTTCAAAACTTTTTAAACTCCTTTTTCCAATGATTGTTTGCTATATAAACAATGGTTGGTTTTAAAAGTTGGTTAAAATAGTGTTTTAAAATATTGTGATGTATATTGTATCATAGACATAATATCGAAGTATGATATTCGTGAGCAGAGTGTAAAGTTACACCCCTAAAATATATCATGCCAAAGTTCATTTATTTCATACTTTTGATGATTGGTTCTAACTGTCATTTTTGAACTTTGGTTCTAATCTAAATAGCACCTTTTAAGATAAGTGCACCAAAAAGGTTCCCCTTTGATTACAAGCTAAAGAACCAGATCTGAAACTTTTAGAATAAAGAAATAACCAAATCAACAAAGTTAAAAACAAGACTTCTACAGCCAGAACTCGACAGACTGCTTATTATTCATCATCCATTATGCCACCTTAAAGAAGTTTCAGGTATGTTTAAGAGGAACTCATGCTGACTGCACCGTAGGAACGACTAAACCACACAGAGCTGAATGCTGTAATTAAAAAAAGTGTAAATTGACTCAGCACCTACATCTCTGTCAAAGCGATCCTGCTTCCTGCAGCTCAGACGTCTTCCACATGTCTCACAGCATTATTTTAAGTTTTAAAAGGTCACAATATGTGAAGCTAATTTGTTTCACGTGCTTTCTGAAATACCAGCGTCTCTTCCTGTTTCCACATCATCCCTGAGTTAATTGCGACGTGTCAGGGTCACCAATCACTTGAAAGCATTCTCCTTAATTATTCACAAAATTGACTTGTGCACTGCCAAAATAAGAAGAAACACCATCCAATTTTTCAGACAATACTTGCAGAAATTAGGTGTCACCTCTCAGCCTATAACTTTGATCGATAGGCTTCCTCGGGTGCTTCTGAGCACAGTTCAATGCCTTACACGTTCCAAGTTAATGCACATCAATGAACTGACTTCATCCTGTTTGTCTCTCTCTCTCTCTCTCTCTCTCTCGTTCTTCCATCTCTGGATCCTTACTTTTACGTACACTTTGGGTTTTTAGAACCAAAAATTTATTTTTCCACTCCACTGTTAAAAAAAAGAATTGACTTGATTTTATTGTGAACATCAGTTCCACGTGATCAGATTGTGTAAAAACTAACATATTATCATGAAGTTTTACACAATCTGATCATGCTGTGGAACCAATAAAATGAAATAAATGCATGCTATTTTTCAGTGTAGAAAAATAAACATTTTTCAAATTTTGCCCATTAACATGTAAAATTTAGGGGTGCAATGAAACACTCTGCTCATATTACGATACACACCCTGATATTACGCCCACGATATGATATTACGATAGCAAAACAGAAACAAAAACATCTTTCCAAAACATTTACTGAAACCATTGACATGTAAATGTATCAAAAGAAAATAAAAATACTGTGCATTTAAAAAATTATTAAGACCATAAAGGAAAGAATGCCAGGATCTAATTTGTTTTCTATCTACATGTAATGTCATTCAGCCTCTAGGGGGCAGTTTGTGCACTAAGAGGATTAAATACAGTGGTATCCCGAGATACGAATGCTTCGAATTACGAAATGTTTGAGATTTGTAAAAAATTTTTGCTGCGAGATGCGAAGAAAAATTTGAGATACGAACAAACACAAGCTGTTCTGCAGTATTTTCCGCATGTTTGTATGACATCGTACTGCATGCGCTTCCGGGTGCTGACGCTCCTATCTCCCAGTGCAAAAGGGTCTGACTTCAACAACACAGCAAAACATTATGTTCTGATTACCAATAATGTACAATAACAAATGTTAGAGTCAAGGTGTCGTAAAAGAAATAACGTTTATAACGTAGAAAGTGCTGTTGTGTAGCGCAAGTTAGAGAAACCCCTGTGATGCGTTCTCAGAAGCGTCTCTCCATCTGTCTGCACTTGTGCTTGAAACTGTGTTTGTGTCAGTAATTCGTGAAATATCTTGAGGAAGCATTACGTATTTTGCATGTGTTTTATTAGGCATGTGTTTTATTTACGAAGAAACGTTACTTGATCTTTCTCTGGTTTTCCATTTTTTTCATCTACTTATGCTGTTGTTTCTGAGATCCGTTGCACCGATTAGGTGTTTTACATTTCGTTTCGAGATACTAAATTTTCGAGATGTGAACGTCACCCTGGAACGGATTAATTTCGTATCTTGGGGTGCCACTGTATCTTTTTTTCCTACAAAGTATATACAGTACATGGTTCCTCGTTTCTCATACAGTTTTACTGCTTTTTCACATGGGGGAAGTTCTCTGAGGTATAAGGAGTAAACAACATTTTTTTTTGCGCCATACAACGCTTTGTTGCTCTAAAGTTGTAGAATTTTTTTAAACAAACCCCTTTTTAGAATAAAAAATGTCATGTTTTGAGTTTTACAGGCACAGTGTTTTCAATTCACACTCCAAAAATGTATTCAGTGCATAAAATCACCAACATAAATTTCACAGTTTCGTCATTAAACCTTTTAAAAAACACCAAGCAATTAGTTGAGCACATCTGTGTTGCTTTATTCAAACAAAAAGATGCAAGAAATTGACAAATGAAGATTTTTGTCACAACTTTTGACCTATATGTGAGGGATTTACTCAATATTTACATAAGCACTACAATATTTAACTGATTCATCCTCAATATTCAGCTGCAGCAAGATTATTAAGCATTCAAACAGGTTTGGGTTATCTATGTTCTGGCACCGGGCGCTTCAGGTGTGAATGAACTGACCTGGTTTCCGTCGCACCGGTCGCTTTTTTTTCCCACTGCAAAAGCGCACTTTACCGAAAAGCCCGAGTAAGTGCCGTTCACAGAGAGAGCCTTTCCCGGGGGCCTCTTTCCCAGGACTGGACCGGCGCTTCCCGGCCGCCGCTCGCTCGCCGTTTGCCTCGCGCGCTTGTCGCTTTTGACGGATGAGCGAGCTTGCGATCGCCGCGGCCATCTCGCGGTGCACCGCAGGACGCGGAGCCGGTTTGTACCGTCAGGGTGGATGCAGATTCACAGTGAGAGCATGAGCGGCACCGAGCACTTAAGAGTTACATAACCACAAGTAACACGAGCAAACACTGTCCTAACAGCAGCTCGAAGACGCATCGGCAGCGAGGATGTCCGGTTGGTAACTTCACGTGAAATCCTTCAACTCCGGCTTCTTTGATCATCGGGGATCGTCCCATCTCTGAACAGGAATCGGGGTCCGGTGTGGTTTAGAGGTTGAGACGCGTCCGAAGATGCATCATGAGTGACTCCAGATGAAGAGGAGAGTGATGGTGATGAGAGGGAGAGAGAGGGGGGTGAGACATGTTTCAAAGAGAGAAGCTGCATGCAAAAAAAAAAAAAACTGATCCTGAAACAGCAACACTGTACAGCTCTGCTGCAAATGTACAAGAAAGGTATCAACACTGTCTGAAACAGGTGTGAAAAATGCAGATTTCCAAAACAAAAACCAAAAAAAAAGTTTATTTTTGTAAATGTACACAATGCAAAGTGTCCGTGAACAAAATAAAAATGAATATTTGACGTTTTGCCTTGGTGTTTGAATCGAACTCAAACCAGCATCAGATCTTATACACTTGCACATGGATTACTCTCAGCTGTTTGATAATCCAATATATAGTGCTAAAAAATCATCAATTTCACATGTAAGTTGAAACCCAGTCATGAACTGAAACAGAAACAGCTTAAAACCGAGTAAGAAACATCTACTGTCTGCTAAGATGAGCTTAAAAAGGTTTCTGGGAACAGCAACATGACATGAAGTAGTTCTACTGTATCGACAAGCTCTCTCCCAGACAAAGGTTTCAAAGCAAACTAGGGTTTCCAGATGTGCTGGTCAAGCTCTTTTGAAGAAGCACCAAGAAACTGGTGCCAGTGAGAATCGTAGATACTGGGGTCAGACGAGGAAACCTGTGCCAGAAGCAGTCAGGAGATGTCCAACAGTGCCAGAACTGGCAGAAACCATTGGGGCCCAGGTGAACCCAGGTAATGTCTGGGGAAGTCTGACCAGAAGTGGTCTTCAGGGAAGAGTGGCAAAAAGGCACACCTCAGACTGGGGGCAACATAGGATCTTGGTGAAGAAAAGTAGCGGCAGGTGCTATGGACTGATAAATCAAAACTTGAAGAATTTGGCTGTAGACGAAGGCAGTTTGTTCAGGGAAGGGCTGCAGAGCAGTACAGCAGTGTCTGCAGCAACAGTCAAGCATGGTGAAGGTTCATTGAAGGTCGTCGCATTTCTAACAAATATAGTTGAAGATTTGATCAGGATTAATGGTGTTCTTAATGGTGAGAAAAACAGGCAGATACTTCTTATGCAAAACCATCAGGGAGGCATACAATTGGCCTCAGATTTTTCTTCAGAAGAACAATGACCCCGAACATATTTCATAGTTCTATAACATGTTTCAAGTGTCTCTTGAATTTAAGGTGACAAGTGACAGTTTCGAACTGCCCTTAAGATAAAGAATTCAAGGAATGGGTCGTAAAAGATACATTTACCATTTGGTCGTCATTGAGCATTCGGTTCACAGAAATTAACATGGAGTGATTCGATTGGATTACTTAGTAGTTATTTGCATATTACAGCCTAGCAACCAGGGTCTTGTAAAAAGAGGGACAAGAAGATGCTGTGTTGACCATGTTGTGAATACTCTTCAGTAAACATTTGAAAAGTACTTTTGATTAGATAATTTGATTTTAAAACATAATGTTCAGCAACATTGTACTGAAGTGTTGCTGTTGTTTTAAATCTAATGGAGTAATTGGCTTGATTAGAGTAAATCAGCTTCTTCAAAAGGAGACTCGTTGGGGTTGGCCATGTACACGTAAACATTCGAGGGTTTTTTTACATTATGCCAAAAGATTCCCGCAATTCACAGTTTCACTTGTTCCATTTTTAAAAGTAATTTATTTCTCATACAGAACTTTGTCTACAGTTCTATTAAACTACATTGTTTTGCAACACATTGTTTTTTCTTTTAGATTTGAAAAGAACTTGTATGCAAAACATGCGTAGATGCAAAAAGAACATGTTTGGATAAAAGCTTTTAAATGTTGTGATTATAATTTCAGTACAAATACCTTCAGGTAGAAAAGCATCAAAAGTGGAAGTATAGTCCTTTTGGCCAAAATATTAATGTAATGATATAATGGAATACAGTTTCACTGTATTAGTGGCTTTTGCTGCAGACTAGTGGTAAACAGTGAGAATATCAGCCTCAAAAATCATTCCTGAGTGCCTTAAAATTTCAGTGATGAGTCAGATCCCTTCCTTAAACTATGTCTATCCCTGCAAACATTCAAAGTCAAACAGACTTTGAACATCTAGTTGGTTCAGAAGCAGTTAAAACAACTGGTTTTGGACTTTTTCACAGACAAAGTCTCGGAATCATCACTGACTCCATTCTTTTGACTAGAGTAGAAAAATCATTCACATAATTATGTCACTTTCACTTGTTCCCACAGAGCTGTCGCTGACTGGATATTTTCTCTTTAAAACCTAGAAATGGTTGTGCATGAAAATCGCAGTAGATCAAATGTTTCTGAAATACCAACGACCATGCCATGTTCAGTCACTTAAATCATCTTTCTTCCCCACTCTGATACTTAGCCTTGTGATTGGCTGATTAGAAATTTGAATAAATGAGCAGTTGAGTAAACAACAGGTGAGTAAACTGTTTACAGTTGAGTAAACGAGTTGAGTAAAGACAGGTGTACCTAATGAGGTGTTATTTTAAAACCTGGGGCGTTTGCGAAGTTTGATTTCTTCAGAATTATCTTAAAATTTGACTCTCACCTTTCAAGATCCAACATTTGACTTTTAAAAGGTTGATTTATTAATTACTTTATTTTAAAGTGTTGAAATTCATTTAGTTGGTGTTAGCTTCCGGATTGGCTATGCAGAAAAAACGGTTCTTGTCGGATTGTACTGTACAAACTGTTTGGTGAAGGATACAGTATGGCCTTTTTTCCCCTTATTTCAAGTGAAAGTTACTAAATGCTACTACTCTGTATCTGATTTAAAAAAAAAAGAGATATTATTGTTTTGGTTTTTTTCTCTTTTATTGAATTGCTCACATGTATAGCCTTTTCTAGCTTTAGATGCGTCTTTCTTTGAGCATACAATTATAAAAGTTCTATTTTTGTTATTGTACCTTAAAGGTTGAGGAACAAAGATTGTTCCTTACGTGTCTAAAAATTGGCAGACTTTAAATAAAGAGTGGAGGCCTTTAATGCTCATCTAAACGAAGGAAAATCAAGGGCACGCTGCTAAGAATAGCCTCAATCATGAATTATTTCTGTCTGAAGATGATTCTAGTCCACAAACTAAACATGCGCACACAACACACACGCAAGCCACACTCTTCCACAAACATAATTGCCTCAAAATAAAACCCATCAGCACTGACATGTTGTTTCCATGACGACGGAGACATATATTTCAATAAGGATGCAATCCATACAAATCCACATGGTTTTATTATGTATTTGTGCTATTTTTAATTCATATATACATGTTTCAGTCCTTTTTTATATACAAACAAAACAAAAAAAAAACAATTGTGCATTGACAAAATTACTGCAGCTATTAATATCATCTGGAATGGAGGCGTAATTTCATCTATTGAATTTAAAGATATATTTATAGATTTTTTAAACACTTTATTTTAGATTTTAACAATTTTATTTCTTGATAAACTTTTAATCATAATTAAACAAAATGAACTTAATATAATTAAATAAAACATTACATAATTAGACTAAATAAAGATTTAAAAAATGTTATTTTGTTTGATTAACAAAAAAGGATAACTCCTGTAATAATCTTGCATTTCAAATGTGCATTTATCTAACTTGAAGACATGAAATTCAGCATAACATCACGTTGTTTCAGCTGTATCTGTTTTAAGATTAAGTAAAAAAATCTGTTTTAGCAGGATTTGCTGTATTATTACCGGTAAGTTTGCTTTATTAATGGTGTTGAACCCAGTATGGCAACTTTTTCATGTTCTCTCTCTTTGTACTTCACTCTCACCCCTGAACTCTTTCTGGTTCCCCTCTCTCAGTATTTATCTATTTAAAAAAATAACATTTACATGTGTTTTATGATGTATAAATGTATTTTAAATTGTGTTAATTGTGTATTTCAATATTTGTAAAAAATTTACAAAACTATTTTACACATTTGCAGATCCTCCATTGTGTGTAGTACAGTACTGTGCATGTTTTAGGCAGGTGTGGGGGAAATGCTGTAAACAAAGAATGATGTCAGAAAAATAATTCATGATTCTTTGCTTTTGTAAATTTACAGTGAGTGAACAAAATCAAAAAATAAATAGGTGCTAATGATCATCAATGCCATGCACGAGTAGCAGCCAAAAAACATTATTCTGGGTATGCACAAACACATAGGAACTGAAAAATACCATCAGGAAGGCAAATGTATTCTGCAGCAGAAGAAATCCCCCAAACACACAGCTAAACTCATTAAAAACCATATTCAGCAAACAAGACATTTGGGGGTGCTGTCATGGCCCACAGAGAGACCTGCTCTCAACATTGTTGAGTGTCTGGAATTATTTCAAGAGACAGAAAATCTGTGGTTAAACCTCCACGATATTCCGTCAAAAACTGTGCAAGTATACCCAGAGGAACTGCTGCTGCTGCTGCTGTCGCGCTATATATTCATTTGATTTATTTTTGAAAGCATTCCTTGTTAACAGCATCGTTCACACTTGTCTAAAATGTACCGTACACTAGTCTCCTGCAAGTGTTGTGGACTGGTCTGGGTCTCCTGAGTGTTCTCGCGACCATACTTAATTCCTCGGTCTTGTATTGAATGACATGACTGCATTTTTACTCCGTCTCAATCAACCTCAGAATTTTGAGATCAAGCGAGACGATTTCCTTTTGCCACTTTTTTTTCTCTTTCTACGTCTCTCTCCTTCTCCATATTCCTTGCATTCTCTACACTGTAAAATGTTTTGCTGTTAAAAAAACAGTAATCTACTGGCAGCTGGGGTTGCCACCATGATGGTGTTAAATTAACAGCATGTTACTGTTTATTTTTGCATTAAAAGTGTTAAATTAGAAGATCCTTGAAAAAAACGGTAATCCACTGGCAGCTGTGATAGAAGGATACAGTGCCCTACTGTGGTTTGAATTACCAGCATGTTATTTTAAATTAAACTGTAATGTAATAGTATAAAACTTTTACATTACTGCACCTCCTGTTGTTGGGCAACCGCTGAAACTCAAGTGAACAAGTCTTCCCACACTGCTATAGGAATAAACAGCAACTTTGGAAACAGTATTTTGATGAAAAATGCCTGTGTAAATTTACAGGAATTTTTACAGTATACGTCTCTGAACCCCCCTCTCTCTCCTTCAAAGTTCTTTATGCACTCTCTCAACATTCTCATGTCTCTCTCTCATCCAAGATTCCAAATAAAGTCAATGCCCCCCTCTCTTCTCAAGTGCCCCTCTCAACATGGCCAGTCTCTTTCTCCACTTTGCTCTTTCTTTCTTTGACTGTTGTCCCATCTTCATCACTGGCTCACGCTCTCCATGTTCCTCACTGCAGCCTCTCTCTCTTTCTTTCATCTCTGTCAGGTCTCTTTTCGTGTCTCCCTGTGTTTCTCTCCTTCAAACATTGTCTCCCCACTGCTAGCACCCCCTCTCTCTTCTCTTACTCTCTATGAGCGCACGGTCCTCCAACATTCAGCGTGTATATCTCCAAAACTTCCTCAGTCTATGTGTATGTCTTTCTCTCCAGGTTTCTCACTATCTGTGACGGTCTCTCTCCACTGGTCAGTATTTCTATTCCCCAAACTCTTCCCTCTCTGTCAGTCTCTCTCACCATCTTTCCTAACATTCCCCCAGTCATTCAGCTTTCTCTCTGTATGTTCCTCACACGGTCTTTCTCTTACCGGTGTCGGTGTTCTCCGGTTCTCTTCTCCCCGCGCACAGACACCGCAGCATGTGCGCTCCTTTGTGCCGGAGCAACCTCGCAATCCTCATCTCACACACCGATTCCGCTCACCCAGAATACGGAGACACCACCTTCATCACCGTGCTTTCAGCATCCACAAATGAAACCCTTTTCCCGCGCTCCAGCGGCTCAACCGCAGCATCCTCGTGGAGCAAACGATAAAGAGTCGTTACACCTTCCGTTGAGACACGTGACCGGGTAAACTGTCGTTATTCGAGTCGTTATTTTTCGAGGGAAGACGCTGATGAGCAACACCACACCACACAATCGTGGGCGGTGACGTGATGGGAAGCTCGCTGACGTCATTGTTGCTTTTTTTTTGTTACAATATACATTTATGTAAATAGATAATGTGAACAATTTCCCTGTCATTTATAGACGTAATATTTTCTTACAACATTTTATAATTTTTTAGGTATTATTGTTCATATTTATGTTGTTCATTTTTAACTTTATTTCAGTGCGTTTCATGTTTACTCATTCATTCTTTACCCGCACACTTTGAAGAGACTGTGAACGGAAAGAGAAAAACACATTTCGAGATTTCAATTAAACCTGATTCATGTTTTGGCTCTTGAGGGGGAAACCAACAAAAACTCCTCTCAGGAAGGCCACCCGCTGGCCTCGAACCAGTAACTTTCTCACTTTCTTACTGAAAGGCCAGTAGGCCACAGTGCATTAAAAGTGTTAAAATTAAAATAATTTAATCATCATCCTCTTCAGTACTTATAAAGTACACTGGAATTTAATCTCTAACAAAACTCTATTTACAAAAAAAAATATTACAGCATGTTTTAAATATCAAAGTAGTCCAAAGTAGATGAAAGGAATTAAAAAACAAATCTCATAAGTGGTTATTAAAAAAAATGCTGGTAACAACTTATTTTTCTCTATCATCAATAGCCCAAAGATGCATTCTTACTGTCATTTAGAATAAGTGAAACTTGTAAATCCATGATTGAGTAAATAAGAGTACACTTCAAGACCTTCAACTGTTTAATTCACATTTAACAAACACAGATTGCCACGACCAAAACAGAAAGGGATTCATGGAACTTATGTTTGCTGAGAAAATAAATCAAACTTAGTTGTAGTTGTGTAAGTTTGTAAAGCAAAAGCGTGAATCAATATCTTGTTATTTTAACAAGCATGAACTATTTCACAAATTGGATATATTCATGTAAAGATAAAACACAGCAATGAATAGTTCATGTAAGTTATATTTGTAAAGTATTTTTTACAAGCATTCAAAACATTTTTTCCGTATAAATTAGAAAAAGTAAAGATATAAACGGATAATGCTCCACGAGAGGGCAGCAGAGGACAGTGGGAAAACTTGCTTCATTGTAATATGACGTCATACAGCGTCACAATTTCAATACATTTAATAAAACGGAAATGGTCCAAAGTGCCATTTTATAAAGTCACATAACTTGATTTAACAACATTATAATGCTAAATGTTTTGATATTGTTGTAAATTACAACTGTGGTTTTAGCTTTTTCTTTTTTATATTCTGTGTGCTGTACTGTGACGGACATCAGAACCACGTGACCCCGAAAAGGATTAAGTGAATGAATGAATGACTCAATCTTGTTTTGGATATTGTTTACTTGTTGATGTTTTTTGTTGTTAAAAGCGGGGTAAAACATATGATTAACTGTTTTTACATTGTAAAGTTTTAAAGAAACTGGCTGCAAAGCTTACTCAACTATAGTTGAGGTTGTTGAGTTAAATCATTTTAAAATAAAACATTGCTGGTTGAAGTTAAGTAGACTTTTCCGAATAAGTACAAAGTACTTAATTTATATTTATTTCAAATTATAAAAGTGTTAAGAGAACTGTAAGTAACTGTGTCTTTGAGTATTCACGGGTCGATACAAATTATTTACAATTATCAACATTTCGTGTTTCTAATGATAAAGACAAAGATCGTTGTATATTAAAATGATTCAGATATAAGTTTTACTGAATAGTTAAAGTTATTTAGTTAAGCTCTGAAAGAAAGGGCATCCACAGTTGAGCCCCATCATTGGATCAGCTTACTAAGATCTTCAGTTTAGCTACAGGAACTTTTCAACAGAGACTTTAATGATCACTGTCGTCAGTTGTAGTGCATATTTAGTGCAAATCACCAGAACGCATGCCAGGACTATTTCATTTTAAGCCACTGGTTATGATTACAAACAGTCACTGAGAAAATAATGGAAACACAAAAAAAAGCCAGATCCTTTGTAATGCCTTTTATGTAATAAGCAATAATACGGAAGATAAAAAAAACAAACATAAGCAGCACAAACTCACTCCTTTGTAAAACACTCACTCACCTCTAGGGCCAGTATAGTATAACCTGATTTCGTAAACCACCAGCTCCCTGATTCCACATCCACATTATTTATTACAAAAGGAAACCGGACCAAACGCAGAGGTAACATGCAAACTCCACTGAGTCAATCCACAATGTGTTAGGGATTAAATGAGAAACGTTTTGTGAATAACGACAGCAATCACTAAACAAACATGCAGCATTAAATATGTCCACACTGACCGGGTTCAACTGCTAGGCTCTTGGTCACTGCCTCATCCTCCTCCTCGTCCTCTCCTTTACTGCCACGAGACAGCAGCCGCCTCAACAGGCTACAATACCGTGTCATGAGTAACTTCGGTGTGTCCCTGCGTCTCTACCAAACGCTAAGAGGGTTTGAGCATATGAATGTGAGAGTGTCTGGTGTCAGTCGGGAACATTCCCTCTCTATGTAAAACACTCGGTCACCTAAAAAGCATTGCTCTGCTGGCCTCTGAGATTTGCCTGTGTGTAAAGCTGAGTGAGGATAGAGACAGAAACTCAGAGAGATAAGACGTGTGTGTGTGTGTGTGAGTGTTTAACATTTTATTTTAAAGCGGATTTGTGCGTCCGTTATAATATCAATCATAATATAAAAGATTGCATGACTAAAAATGATCTGCCTGTATTTCTCAGCACTGAGCACACCATTAGTCCTGACCAACTCCTCAACTCTATTTGAAGAAATGCTGTCGGAAACATTAAAAGCACCTCCACCATGCTTTACTGTTGCCTGCAGACACTCATTATTGTACCACCTGCAATCTGCTTTCTACTGCAGCCAAATATTTCAAATGTCCATTTGTGCCATTTTTATGCACCAAGTTCTTATGTTTTTGTACATTCTTGAGTCACTTGGCCATAATCACACACCAAAAATGGGCTGTAACTCTTTCATGAAGACCCCTTCTGCACAAATTCTATAGACAGTACATGGGTTTCCGCCAGTTCTGTGCTGATTTCATTGCTGAAATCTTCATCTTCTAAAGCTAATAAAATTGTATACCTGCTGCACAAGTTTCCTCATCTGACCCAACTGTATCTACAATCCTCAATGGTGCCTGTTTCTTTGTGCTACTTCAAAAGAGCTTGAACAGCACATCTGAAAACCCAAGTCTGCTCTAAAAAATCTTTATCTGAGAGATACCTTGTTGATGCAGTATAGCTACCTCGTGTCTTGTTGCTGTTCCCAATCCTTTCATGAGCGGACAAAGGATGTTCTGCACTAAGCCTCCTACACAGATGTTTCTATTTCAGTTTATGAATGGGTTGTGACATTGATGACGATTAGCCCCCTATAGAACCCCAGAATTGATGCAGGTTAGAAGGGGCAAGGGCACCATCCCACAGCTCAATCACATACACTACCGTTCAAAAATTTGGGGTCACTTTGAAATTTCCTTATTTTTTGAAGAAAAAACTATTATTATGTTATTTTCTTTCAATGAAGATAACATTGAACTAATCAGAAATACACTCTATACAGTGTTAATGTAGCAAATGACTATTCTAGTCACAAATGTCTGTTTTTTTGTGAAAAATCTACATAGGTGTATAGAGGCTCATTTCCAGCAACTGTCACTTCAGTGTTCTAATGGTACAATGTGTTTGCTGATTGTGGCAGAAGGCTAATGGATGATTATTGTGCAATCATGGTAGCACAACTGAAAAAAGTTTAGCTGTTTTAGAGAGGCAAAAAAATTAAGGCTATCCCATGCAGGAAATTGCGAAGAAACTGAAGATTTCCAACAAAAGTGTGTACTACTCCCTTCAGAGTACAGCAAAAACAGACTCTCACTAGAGTAAAAAGAGAAGTGGGAAGCCTGCATCACGACGGAGCAAGAATTCAAGAACATTAGAGTCTCTAGCTTGAGAAATAGAAGCCTCTCAGGTCCTCAACTTGCAGCGTCATTAAATAGTACCTTCAAAACACCAACTCCGGGATGCTGGCCTTCAGAGTATAGTGGCAAAGTAAAAGCCATATCTGACTGAGACTGGCCAATAAAAGAAAAAAGCTAAATTAATATGGGCGAAAGAATACATGGGACTGAGGAAGACTGGAAAAAAGTGTTATGGTTGGGGTGCTGGTTAGGTGAGAGATTTGTTCAGGGTAAAGGGGATTTTGAAAAAGGAAGGCTATCATGCAAAGGCGTGGCATACCCTGTGGACAGGGTTGATTTCATCCTAAAAAAAGGACCCAAAGCACACCTCCAAATTGTACAAGAACCATTTAGAGAAGAAGCAGCAGCAGCTGGTCTTCTATCTGTAATGGGGTGGCCAGCAGTCACCAGATCTAAACCCCATTGAGCTGTTAAGGGAGCAGCTTGAGCGTATGGTACACAAGAAGTGCCCATTCAGCCAATCCAACTTGTGGGAGGAGCTTCTAGAAGCGTAAGCTAAAAATTCTCCACATTACCTAAAAAAAATTAACAGCTAGAATGCCAAAGGTCTGCAATGCTGTAATTGCTGCAAAATTTATTTCAAGTAAATATTATTTCTAACCTTGTCAATGTGTTGACTGTATTCTCTGTTCATTTAACGACTCATGTGGTAAATAAAAGTGTGACTTTTCTTGGAAAACACTAAATTGCCTGGGTGACTCCAAACTTTTGAACGCTAGTGTAAATAGGAAGAAGACTTTATGTAGAAACCAAGAAGTCTTATAGCTTCATGTATTTAGGCAAAATAAGGTTAGTAGTCGAATTAACAGCTAGCTAGGATTAACATTCAGAATTCATCGGCATTTCTATTTATTTCCTAGTAAGAAGTTCCTCTGTCACATAGTAAAAGAAAACTTTGTGCAGAGGACCAGGGAAGTCACTAGGGTTGACAGATAGGGGGGGCTTAGCCCCTGGAGGGCTTCTCGTACATTGCATGCGGTGAAAATAGAATAGAATAGAATAGAATTTATTTTATTAATCCCTTTGGGAGAACTTTTTGGGAGCTAGTACTAATGACACTAAATTTCACTCGCGGTAATTGGGAATAGATACTAACATTATGTGTACTTCAGAGATTCGACAGGATATTAGACAGCTAATAAAAGATTTTTCACGATGTTAGCATTTTAGACGACGTTCGCTTTAGCTTCCAACATTAAGGTTGAAATAGACTAGGCTACAATATCGTCCTTCCTTCTCTTACCATAGGTAAATGTTCAGATTAAGAAACAATCGCTGCTATCAACGTGCAATCAATAGCTGACCGTGTGTACACCGTGTGTTCACTGCTGTTTACTGCTGCTGCCTCCACACTGTTGTGTTGGTCCAGCTGCTTATGCGGCCGCCTACCACGTCACACTTGACGCATGCTAATGAGGCATGATCATAACGATAATAATTTTGAAAGCGAACTTCAGTTTAACTCGCTTTCTTGCTGGCTCGTGTTCGCTGCATGTATGCACTTATTTAAAATATATTTTAAACATCAAGATAATAATAATAAATAAAATGTCGCCCCAAATTATAGGGGGGGGCTATGGGATATTTTAGGGAGGCTGAAGCCCCCCTAAATTAGGGCTAACGACGTCACTGCAGAGGACCAAATAATTCTGGTAAATCACTTAAATTAACCCAGCTCAAGAGAAACTTGATTTAAAGGAACTTGAATCAGATCATCCAGAGTTTATAAAACCATTTAAAAGACAGAGGAAGAACGAAGCCCATGGTCTGAAAATACATTGCTTTTTCCATGTCTCCAGTATGGATTTATAGCAATTTTTTGATTAGGGAAAAAGTTTCTGGCCCTCGAAAAAACACTAAATGTGAATACCCTCGCATGTTTAAATAAACAAATGTGATGGCAATAGTACACATGAATATATCCTCACCTGATCATCACAAATATAAGTTTTATCATTAAAAACATCCTTCACACATTCAGGAAAGTCATGGAGAATTGGTGATGTGAAAGAGTATCTGAGTGTAAAGCCATCTCACTCTATTCTCAGAGAGCACGAGCTATTTATATTGCTGTTTATACACTCAGAGTGCTGCCTGTGAGGATTCTTCTGTACAAAACACACTGCTAAACCACTTTCCCTGTGTTTGTGCAAAGTGTGCCGGAAACTTGAGGGCATTCAGGTTTGGTAAAGCAAAGTAAAATGTTTTGTAGTGAACATCTTTTACTTATGAAGGGTTCAGATGCAGAACCTTCTGAATCCACTTGATAACCTTCATTCGAAATATAGAACTTTACCCCTGGGTTCCGTCAACCGTGCTTCAGTCAATAAAAAACTTAGAAGATGGCATTGGGATCACATTTCACGGGAGCAGCCTTGGAAATCGGACAGTGCCACCTGCTGGTTAAACTAAACAGACACATTTTCAATTACTGCATACGTATAATTATTCAAAAATGTAACAATTCTAAATGAAATGAGAAGTAGTTTTCTCAGTAAGAGGGAAAAAATGAGGTCAGGATATTCTGGAGGAAAGGATGAATGTTTGCATCAAATACTCACACTTGTTTAGTTCAAATGATTCTTAAAGAAACAGTTCCACCAATATATGACCACGGAACTTCTCATTTAGAATTCTGAAGATTTATAAAATCTGCATTCAAAACAGCAGTGCAGGTGCATTTAGTGATAATGCCATATTCAGCGGGTGAGTGCTATTGTGTATGTTATTGTGTGCGTATATAGAGTGTGTAAAGTGAGGTGGGTGATGCTCACATTGATTTTGGCTTGGGCTTTCAGACGAGGAGAAAACAACACTAAACACTGGCGTACTCTCAGAAGCTGAAGCTGAAGTAGTAAATCGATCTCAGAATTGCCTCATTTCATGGAAAGAGACGAGGGAAATTTGGTTAATTAAATCTGACACCATTTGATGTTCAAAACCTGAACAACAATTAATGTTTAAACATTCCGAATAAACAAGAAAACAAAAAAGACAAACTTGTGTCTTGATTTTTAGATATTATACATAAAGGTTAGTTTAACTTAGTGTGTTACGTAACAAAATAAATATTTGTTAAATGAACATTGTTCGTGTTGCGAGTCATAGAGGGAAATAAATTCATAGAGGGAAATGTGTATTGAAAAGGGCGATAGAAAATTGAAAACATTGCATATAACTGATTATAATGTTATTCGGTTCCGCTAAAATATGTGCTGGTGTGTCTCTGTGACTCGTGAAATGACATGTTTCCTGTGGGGGGACCCCATATAGATGCCCTTTTCAAAGGGTCTCTTTCGGGATCTGCACCATCTAACGTGCACAGGCCTGAAAGCTGCGCAAAATGCCTCCCGGCCAAGAGGTGACTGAAATGCTTTTCTGATTATCCCAATTCGTTAATAAACCTGTTTCCTTTCTGTTCATACAATCCCGCCTCTTGAGTCTTAAATATTAACGTGATAATGTATTAATTCGGTAACAAAAGACAAATGTGTATTGAAACAAAACAAATGTTTTAGATATGATAAACGTAAACCAGTGATAAACCAGTCCTCCGCATTCAATCTTTTTATTGATCAAATAAATAATACCTACTTTAAACCTGCATGAATCTTTGAATAAAATAATCTGTAGAATAAATAAATGTAAAAGTTTACAGTTAGTTCAAATTTCACATATCAAATATTTGTACATAACCACACCAAATGTGCCTTTCCTGAAGGAAATGTGTGAGGGCCTCCTTATGGTCTACTGCCCACCACCAAACACACCCCACCAGGATAACACACATCCATACAGTGCAATGCGGGTGAAGTGGCTTTCCCAAGGTCACCAATACGGCACTCTCCGTACACAGTACAAAACAAAGATCACTATATAACAGCATCTCTGGGACTCTGCAGTGACAGAAGGAATGGGTGTGGGAATAGAATTCTGAAACTTGGGCTATTTTCAGATGTGCAGTTTATGAAAGTTAATATTGACGTGAAAGCTCTGCTAGTGGTTTCGTGGATAATGTATGATCTGAGACAACTTTATTATTAATTGAAATATTATCAAATAATGTTAAGGAAGAAGATTGTGAAGAAAGAACCTAAGAAAAATTGAATATTTTTTGAATATTGGTGTAAGCCAGGGGTGTCAAACTCAGTTCCTGGTGGCCCACAGCCCTGTGCAATTTAGCTCCAACCTCAACTAAACACACCTGATGCAGCTCGTTAGGTCCTTCAGGCTATTTGAAAGTTTGAGGTGTGGTTCTCTCTGAGCAGGGTTGGAAGTAAACTCTGCAGGGCTCTGCAGAGTTTGAGACCCCTGGTGTAAGCGATGACAAGATTTTTTTTTACCTACACGGTCCTCATTTTACTTCTCAAAATATGCATCTGAGCACCTTATTGTATCGAAATCACTGGAAAAAAAAAGTCTTAACTGTCAGAAAGCGCATCTGAATGGGGATTGATGAACCCACCCTTTCAGACAGAGGTCGCATTTAAAAAAATCAGATTTGCGTCCGATGTAGGACACACATATGAATGTGACCTGGGTCACAGTTGAAATAGTTATGATATGGGCAAATATCAGATTTGTGTCGCATTGGGCGAAGTGTGAACATTCTAAACCGCCAACAAGCTTGCGATGCACAACAGTGGATTGGATTCACTCGTGTTGAGGCTCATAAATGGTTCGTCCAAAAAGTTTGTTTGGATCTCTGCAAATGACTTTAATGGAAGAAAAAGCTAAACTTTTACAATTTTAATTAAAAAATTATCACAGCCCAAACAAACAGATTAAAAAGCTAACAATATTGACTAAGGAAAGAATACTTTCTGATCTGAATCTTTCATCTGAAACCATTCCGCCATTTAAGATTTTTATACACAGTGTATGATACTCCTTTTGCACATCAAACTCAATAATCAGAAATGAAATAACAAACAAAATAACATATTTACATATTTAAAAGAAAAATACTTTAGAGATAAAAACCGTTGGATCTCATAACCTGATCGATACATTCTGGTAGATTTTTATTTTGTCCAGTCGAAAGCTAAAACACACCTTAAGAAAGTAACAGCTTCCAGCCTCATAACTTCCATTATTTCAACTTCAAAAAGTTAACAAAAAAACCTGGTTAATTTTCAGCCAGAAAGTAATATACAATCAAACAAAACTTTATAAAGTCACCTTTCTGGTTTAATTAAAATTAGTGGGCACAATTAGATTATTTATGAGAGGATCTGGCATCCAAGGTCAGAATCTGATTTATTGCATACGTGTGTGATCACACTATATGGGTTTTGAGGGCGCTGTATTTACTGCACTCTCACACACAGCATCATATTTCACACTTTGACTGACTCTGATGACCCAAATGCATTTATTAAACCTGTATACTGGGTCATAAAGCCCATTCCCACTCACCTATGGGCTGAAAGAATATGCTACAAAATAAAAATGTAAAAACTACAACATATATTTTCATTCATCACTCCCTTAATTGTACGTTTTACAGAGTTTCTTGAATGTTGTAGCGTTAAGCCGTTTGAATAGAATGTTACAGCGTCTGCCAAATGGATAATTTGAATATATATAATGATCATTTAAATTTAAATATTGCTTTCTTTGAAAATAAAGTTTGAATCCATTTTTAAGAGCTTGATAAATGTATTATCAAACCATTCATATGAGCGAGTGTCATCAAGAGAAACAAAATGTTCCCAACAACATATGATAATATGTTTGGTTTATTAGCGTAGAAAACATGAATATATTAACGTCCTCTGCCAGGACAATGTCCCAACAGTCAAAGAAGAAAACAGTGCCTCTAGTGGTGGTCAGTGTTATTGTCTATGTTACAATCGGTGGTTTATCTGGCAAGGCTAAACATATTGGGAAAGATCTTTATAAAATGAGGAACAAGTTTTTGCTGACATGAAAAATTGCTGAAAGATTATAGAAATATAGCAATTCTTTTTCACATTCAAACATTTATTTCGACCATCGCTAAATATCTTTAAAGATAGGACCAAAAGCATTTTGATGAGTGGCATTTATATAATGACTGGTTAGAATCACAATTAGATACAGCTGCAGTTATAATTAGCATTAGAGGCAACTAAAATAAAATTAATAAATTTAATAATCACTAATACACATAATACACTGTGTAATTGGAGTTATCTCTAAAGAGATTTCTGCAGAATGAAACTGTATTTACAGATATCTTTATTTATGATTTGTTCTAGTCACAACTCATGCGTAGATATCTCAACAATGGAAGTCAATGGAAAAATATGGCAAGCCTTAAAAAGAATTGTGAATAAATTAGCCTGTAACAAATCTTATTATCAATTAGTTGCCATGGGCAGTTCACTATAAGTTTGATCATAAAGTTATGTTTAATACAGTGATTTTAAATGAGAGCAGCCACCATGTTTTTAAGAAAAGCCTCAAAACCTTTCCGAACAAATGATCAATAAATGCGAGATTGTTTTATTTTTAATATTTTATCAGACACTCTAGCTGCTTAGCCTTATGTCTGCGCATGGGCACTGGGATCCTAACCCAAAACATTCTGCCCCAACCAAATGCACTCAAAAAGGCAGGTGTACCCCTGCCTCTCGCCCAATGTGCATTGGAGATCCCCCTGACCACAAAAGAGAATAAGTGGGTTGGTAAATGAATGAATGAATGAATAATTGAATTTATATATTTTGTGAAATAAATGGTAGCTACCATTTTTGAAATGCATGTCACGTGAAATGACGTCCCTGTGCTGCACTTAACATTGTTTGAAAATCAATATAATATCATAATAATATAATATAAAATCAATATCCCTGTGTTGTGATGCAGAGCTTGTTTGACTGAATGACTTTTTGTCATTTCAAATCCCATTCACATTTACCTAATTTATTCACAAAACAATGAACATTTTGTTGAGTGAACAAAACAAAATTAACAATAAATAAAACAAAACGTTGCATAATTAACTTAAGTTCGTTGAAATAAATATTATTGAAACTATAGTGGACATAATAAATCAATTAAAGCCAACTTTCATGGATGATCAATGTAAAACACAAGTAAAACACTACATGGTGGCCAAGTTCTGCTGTTGTTAGGTCAGCTCTTCATAGTGAATAATGAGGGTTTTCTGTCACACATGCAGTCACTCAAAGAAACATTGGTACATTTGCAACATTAAACACAATATTGACAAGCCTGGAAGTAATCGATTACATTTACTTATTTCCAGTCTGCCTATTGCTGTGAGAACTTCTCTTTCTGTAAACCTTCTGAATGCCATGTGAATCTAATGTTTATACACGTACCTTGCCTTGCTATTTGTCCTTAAACTGTGCAAACGAGGAGGAAAAACATAGGCCTGTTCTTACAGAATCTGAGCACTGCTCTGATACATTATGGGTATTGGGTTTTTTTCTTTCTGTAAATCATTTTTTTCAGAGTTTTTATTCAACATGTCACGTCCGGTACACAGGTAAACAAACCATACCAGTCCATCCATCCCACACAAACACACAGCGACACACACCCAGCTGTGATGGATGTGTTGCATGGCCAGCCTAAAACCACATGCGGTCGCTTTTCTGCTGCATCAGGAGCTTCCAACACAACATCTGCAGACACACACTCTAACACACACCCCTGATATCTGACACACATCACACTTAACACACATCACACCCCACCCCACCCCAGACCCTGTCAGGACCAGCCGACCCGAGTACCGCAGTCTACATATAACACCCTCACATACACACTGACGTACACACACACCAACACAACTACACGCATGACGTCAGCGGCTCACCGGCGCTCTTGTCTTTGCTCTCCATCTCCCGTTGCGCTGTTGTCGGTCACGGAGAATGTTGAAGAGACGCTGCGTCCGTCGGTTCGTCCCGTTTCCGTCTCCACGGGCGCGACGCTCACGTGAGAGCAGCTGTCAATCACTTTGCGCTGCTCCCGGTGCTGAGGCAACGGCGGGAATCACGGGCGTGGCGGAGTTGGCTGATGCCGGAGAGCGCGCGTTTGCGTGAGAGTGACTGTATGCGGGCTCGTTCCGCGGGCCGTTATCGGGAGCTGCCGCAGCTCAGCTGCTCTCAGACTCACACGGGCGTGACGTCACGGCAGGTGTCATGTGACCTCTTAACCGCCGTTAGAAAATGTTTTATATATTTCTTATATACAATTTTACATTTTGAAAACCAAGAGATTCATTTTCGGGCGTTTATTTAGCTTTGTTTCGTATTTTTCTTCGTTAATTTAATGTTTTGCTTATGTGTTTAGCTCTTTTTATTGTTTTATTTTAATTTAAACTTTGGTCTTTATTATTACTTAGTATATTTATTGCAGTTGTGTGGCTTTATACTTTCCTTTTTTTTCTAAAAACTGAATATTTCTTTTCAAATTGCTATATTTAATTTTACACAAAATATTGCACTTTTATCATCTATAAGTTGTAGCAAATGTATCCAGTGAATCTCTTTTAATCTCGTCTTCTTTAAGAATATATTTTGAAGCCACAGCGCACAGCGCAGGAGATAGTCTGTAATTATCTGAATCCACATCCTTTGTTTAGTCGACCTGCACACACATAATTGACAGTAAACTGATATTTTATATTAAACTAGGTTTTACTTCATTTGAGTTCTTGTGCTTTTTATTACACTCAGAAGCAATTACCTTTCGGTAATCGCTATTTCGAAAGTTTATCCTTAATATTGAAATGTTGATAAAGCTAGAAACTTTTCAAAACTTAACAATTCTTAACAATATATTCAACTTTACCCCAATATTGTAACTACCTGAAATGGAGCAGTAGTATTCTATACGATTTGTATTTGCAGTTGTCGATTGATGCAATTTCAGCATCAAACTCTCTCTTCCCCTCTCTCTCTCTCTCTCACACATGGACAGAGACCACAGCAGACAAGTGCTGAGAGGACAAGAAATAAAAATAACTTGGGACACAAACTTCAGACTCGTTTGTAAAACTGAGTAGATTATTTTCGTCTGCTGCTGTTCAAGCAAAATTTGGATGAAGCAGAGTGTGTTCACGTCCAAAGACAGAGTAAAGTTTCTGTCCATCAATCAATATTTTGATATTGACGAGTAATAAAACAAGTCTTTAATCAGAATGATCATATTTAATTTATTACTTTTAGTCATTTAATGGTCAAAATATTTAACAAATACCAAAACCTAAAAACATTGTGAGCTTCGTCACACATGGGTGTTTCTGTACATCTTTATTTAACGAACACAGGTTTCAAAATGCAATGCAATGCAACACTGATTCAGAGCATTAGCTTTTATTGAGGTGTCCGGTATGTGCGTGCTATTACACAAAAATGTTAACCATCATAAATCTTTAACAGAAAACAACAAAGTGATCAGCAGTTTATTGACAGGCTAAAAAGAAACACAACATGTGATTTCTGGATTAGTTCAGATAGGTTCGGATACAGATCAGAAAAATACAGGATGAAGACGTAAGAGATTTATTTAAATAAAATCCCCTCATTGGCTGATTTTAATGATAAGGCATTACGATTGGTCCCTGTAGAGCTTAACAGTTCACGATTGGTCTTCAGATTGGTGGAACAGCAAGAAGGGGAAAGGGTTTATTACAGCACAATTTACAAAGAGAAATGACCAAAAATAGTTAATAATAAACAAACAATTCAATGCACTCTTTTTGTTTAGCAGCATATAAATGTGTAACACACAAAAGTATCTCTTAATATTTTAAAGGGGTGAATCTCACAAAATCAAATAAAAACTACGTTTAAAATACTCGCATGAAACATACACAAGAAAATAATGGGTTTTTAAATAGAATCATACACCCAAGAAATAATTCAAAACTATAATCACTTTAAATATTGACTCTCTTTCTCAACTTGTTTTGCAATACACACATACATACACAAATATAACACACATGACCTACATGATCTGCACACTTTTGCATTCTAAACACACTGTATAGAATACACAATACCTGCTATATATTATAAACAAGGGTAGTGCGAGCTAAATTTGGCCGTGCTACATCAGCCATCGTTACCATTTGATGACCTACACCAGAATTGGGACATATGTCCGTTTAGCTTTGTGGGATCAATAAGTGTGGATGATATAAACACACCAGATTCTGGGACTATTGAGTCATCCAGGTACTTCCCTCTCACTGATTTGTATATACTTTGAATTCAAATGTTTGCCTACTGTGTTGCACCAACTCGTTGCTGCTTAGTATTTTTGTATACCATTTCGAATGAGTCTTTCAAGAAGAATGCTCAAAGCCATTGACATCTCATAAATAAAGGTGGTCAAACTGATTGTCTGAAACACCCCTATCCTACGCAGACTAGTTCTAAGCATAGGGCCCAGTTGTATTACTATATACTATGTAAAAGCATTATGTTCATAAGTAAGTAGTAATCAAGAAAGAGTCATAAGGGTTGAAGGCTGCAGCATTCCTGAACATTGATATAGTAGTAGGTACAATTCAAAATCAAATCACACAAAGAAATGCTGAGGAGGAACAAAGTGTGAGTTCACTTTACGTATGATCAGCGAACTGAAACGGTCATGTTTTTGTAAGATTCACCCAAAGATGTAGTGTGTTTTAAGAATTAAAAATTTGAGTTTATGATAAAATAGTTCAGTAAAGTGTGCATTTGTAAAATGTGATTGTGTCTGATACAGTGTTTGTACAATACAATTACAAGTCAAGCATATTAACACATCTAATTGCACTTTTGAGCTGTCACGGGTCTGAGTTACGGGTTTACCTTTATCCACAAATCATTAAAAATGTCCTTATTCCTAAATCCTTTCATTAAACTTTTCTAATCAGTCCAGAAAACATTCCCTCTCACTTTCCTCAAAACTTGGCCTTAATAATGGAGAGGAACGGATATGGGAGCATGACTAACTGGCAGCAGTGTAACAAGAGCATGTCCATTGCATCAAAAATATGTAACAATATATTAAATGTCCAAAAGGATTTGCAAAACATTAGCAATGATAGGAAACGCCCAAAGTTGTTAGCAGTTACCTAAAAAAAGATCACCACAAAAAAAGGATCAGGAATAAGCCCCCATTCAGATAAGAGGGTGTGACCTCGAAAGAATTAGTAAACAATAATATTGTTATAGAGTCACAAAACAACAAACGATAAAGTCACAAGAGTTAATTTAACAAAAACATCCAATCGGAACAAGAGAACAAGATTTGGTGATTTAATCCCTCCCTTCAGATACCAATGAGATTAAGGGGTGTGGCTTCAGGATGAACTCATCTAAGGATGTTATCCACATACATAACCAAACTAATGGGTGGGGTACTGGGTGGGGCTGATATTTGATTTTGTTTATCTTTCTCACCCAAAATGTACAAGGTCTAGCTAAGGTCACATACGATGATAATCAGCATCCAATCAGACCAGGGTTTAGCTTCAGGTGGAAATGGTACAGGTAGGGGTGTGGCTTTATTTTTTCATCTGTAAAATAAACATTGATATTAATAATTTGAGCTCCTCTTGGGGATCTGTAATGGATTAAAAACTTACAGAAGCTCTTTATTGAAGTTTTGACCATATATTTTTGTCTACCTTCAGCACCCAACCAGAATCAGAGTAAGCATGGTTTTGGAAAAATGTACACATTTCAGCAGCAACTTCATCCAGGTCAGGGTGCAGTTTATGTTTGATCATCTATAAAAACATTTGATAGTTTGAGCTTTCCTTGGAGATCCCCAATGGATTCAGGGATTTGGCTTAATTCATCTAAATTCATGTGCACAATGAAGATGTGACTTCACGAGATCTTTAGGGCATGCAATATCATCTACCTACATGAAATCAGATTAGAAGCCATGGCTTTGGAAACTCTTAAGAGTGAAGTGAGGTCATGTGACCTAGTCTTCACCCTATCAGTAAGGTCACGAAAGTGTCATCTGCCTTTACACCCCAAAAAGTATAGGGGCGAGGCTTGAGATAAGTTTCTAAACACCAAACAAGACCTTATTGTGAAAATTAACTTCACCAACCTGTCATAGGTGTTGTCTAAAGAAACACCAATGCTCATCTAACTTCAAGAGCCAAACAGTGGGAGTGGTTTCAGAAGAACTTATCATCTATGCGGAAGTGAGGTCTTGTGACATCATCAGGGTTGATAAAGACAGAAATAGACTTCCCAGGATTCTCAGTGACTAGCTGCTGAAGTTTCTTTGCAAGGCGGTCGTCTGGTTGAGGATCGGCTCCAGGATCGGACTGTGGAGATGGTAGATTTGAACTTCCTCCACGCCACTGAAGATCAAGGGTTAGCCTAGAGGCAGCTTTCGCATGTTCTATTGCACTTCGTAAATGTTCTGCTGGATCCGAGCGCACAGAGGATAATTTTCGTGCATGCAACATGGCCATATCGTCGCTGAGGTGCTCTAGCATGTTGCACTGTGGGATGAAATAATTCGGACAGGTTTTATTCACCAAGCAATGCTGCAAGTCATCTACTAAACCCAACAAAAAGTGTGCAGCATAATCCTCCTGTGCCAAATATGTATGCGGTAAACGATCGCAAGCCCAAAGCATAAGCGAGCGAAGGTGATATGGGCTAATGGCTTTGGGTCGGGATAACAGTTTAATGATCAGTGCCTTGCAAGCCTGGTATGCCTGCATCAAACTGGCAGAAATGCACTTTTTCAGCTGAACCTCACTACGTGCAAATGACAAACGCCACTCGTTTTCCTTCTGCCCTGTAGAAGAGCATGCAGGCAGCAAATAAAACCCACTGATCACCTCTTCCTCTGTGATCTTCCCATCCCAAAAATGATTCTCCATCAACCAGCTTTGAGCAACCGCAGGCCAGCCTTTGAAGGAAACCACAGGAACCACGTCGTATAACATCCGACTGCCTCCAACACCTAAAATGATTGAGATAACCGTTGAGTTGCGCTCAACTTTTTCCACCCGTGGAACCCCTCGTTGTGGTTTCTTTTGAATTTCTGCCAAAACCATACTAATGGATTCATAGAACCAATCAGCTACAAGTGTTGGTGAGAAAAAGTAATTAGTTGCACCATTAGCGTGGTCGACAACAGTGCAACAGTCTTTCCATTTACTGATGGTTATCTCATCGAACAGCCGAAGACTCAGCCACGAGTGGCAGAGGGCAGAGTGACGCATATCTAGTGTCACCGGTTGATTTCTGTCATGGAGTTTAAGCGCAGGAACCAGAAGAGTGAAGTCCATGTCATAATCTGCTCCTCTTGCATAAACAGTTAAGTCATCCAGGTCCATGTCCACCACTCCCTCACGAACTCCGCCTGACAACAACAGGTACTCATTGGCAACGGGAAGCTTTTGGTCTAGCTTCTGTACCATGCCTAAAATGGAAAATGATCACAATTAATAATAACGAAACACTTCCATATGCAGTACTGCTCTGTCAGATGTCAATATATATGCTACAGAAAGGAAATGAGAAGGCACACACACAAGCATGTTAATCTCTGTCCTGCATTTCAAAGTAAAATGCACACAGTATTCTGTGCTGGGGTTGATTTCGATTCCAATTTTTGCAACCACTATCTATAAAGTTCAATTAATGTTGTTATATGTATAGCTGCCATTAGCACCACAAAAATAAAAAAATAACACATGACTATTTCATATACATCATATTAATGAAAGCTGTTAATAAATTTATTAATTTGGTGAAAAACTGGTGGTAGCACTTTGAAAGATTCATGTACCATATGCAACAATAACTGACAAACTAGCAACTGCATATAACGTTGAACATGGAAAACAAGGACACAGACTTGCATTACCATTGTCTTTTGTTTTATTCAAGTAACATATTTAATAACAATCAAAGGATCTTATATTGCATCATAAAATTTGATATTATGCATTTAGATCAGGTTTAGGGGACATTAGTTAGGACGTTGAGATCAGTTGTTGCATTTAATAATTTATTTTGTGCAAAATTAAATTGCAGAAATTCTAGAACTATGTCCTCATTGTCCTGTTTGTATTTTCTTTCACTTTAATGATCTCAAAAGAAAACTTTGACAGATCACACCTTTTAAGAAAAATCTGAGCATACTTTTTTACAGGTTATAAATTGATGATCGGTGAGTTAAAATTAAAAAATAAAAACCTGCAGCCATTAACATAGCTTTTTAGTCACTTCATCATTAGCGACAGACATCTGTATGTGTATAGCACACCCAAAAATAAAACCCCCAACATTGTTCAAAATAATGATATCATGCTGGATTTATTTTGCATGTGCCAGAGCACCATGGGAATTGGTATCTGCTGCTAGCAACACAAACACACCAAGAGACTCCTGGAAACACCAAAACAACACCTGCTGCATGCGTGAGTTTGCTCCTTCAGTTAGAATCCACCAACTGAGAGCATTCAGGAAACAGCTTTAGAGATGTTTAAAAAAATATCTGTGATGTCATCACTCAATGAGTCAATTGTTTGTGTGTTTTTTAATGTTGATGCATTAATACTCCCTGCCTGTCTACACAGCAACTTCTGGTCCATTTCAGAGACAGTTGCGCAATTTCCATCACCAGAACCACATGGAAGAAGAAGACAACAGTCACTGAAAATTCCAAAAACCCCAGTGTTTTTGTGTGACCTGTCGAGCTGTGATTTCTCATCCGCCAAAATTTCGAGAAGGCATTGGACTCTCCTTTTCAAATATCCCTTCCCTGCCTTGTTTATTTTTTTGTACGTCATCTTGAGCACAAGCAACTTCCTCTTTTGAGCCACATGTCCCACCCATCCCTCCACCAGAACGATTGAACCATTCCTGAGACTACGTTTGAAAATGCATGTGATGCAGTCAGACAGAGAGAGGTGAGTCCATCAGGTAAACAGTGGATGTAGCCGTGGATAACGAGAGAAGATGAAAAGAACGATTGACAGATTTTTCATTAAGAAAGATAAGTTAGGGCTAGATAAGATAAGTAGGAATTAATGCTGCTTCAAAGAAAGCATTTGCTGCTCTTGGGGAAAAGCACTTAAAGCACTAAAGCACTTTAAACACTTTTTCAGTAAGTTTTAGTTACCTTTCTTGTAGAATTGTGCTTCAAATAAAGAACTTTATTTTGACCAGGTTGTTAGTTAATCATTTACAAGTCAATATTGTCTATATGGACAGTGATTTAAAAAAAATAAATGAATAGATAACTAAAAAGAGTGAACTTGTGAAAATGGGGTGTTAAATGTGATGCGGTTGAAAATTTGGGTGCACCTAACTTTTGTGCTGGTGCACCTAAGAAAAAAATTTAGGCGCACCAGTGCAACCAGTGCAAAAAATTAGTCTAGAGCCCTGATAGGGTATAGGAAATGTTTCCAGGAGACAAATATTCCCTTGTTTATCAACAATATAGATTTCAAAAATTATCCTTCTTACAGTGTGTTTTTGATGACAAATCCATTCACCTTACCCTTTAATGTTTCTGCATTGTATCTGTTCATTGTTGTGAGAGCAATATAATTGCCATCAAAGACAAATGTTTTGTTAATTATTGATTTGTTATGGATATTTTTATAAAGACCTTGATTCTGGAGGCTGGACTTTACACACCAAACTGCAAAATTCATGCATCTTGAACTCAAACTCCACTTGGTAAAAAAAAAAATTCAAAGTTGTGATTTCATACCTCAGTTTGGACTGAGACAATATACAGTGAACGCAACCGGTGAAAGCCAAGACTGTCTGCTTTAATTTCATCCCATCCACAGAGAGTTTTCATTGCAATGTGTGTTTGTGTACGGCTGAGTAACCCGGCGCGAGTCTCCAGCCTCAGGCTTTCAGCTGTGCTTGACTGATTCAGAAACAGAAGCGTTTGTTTGCTCGTGATCTGAGGCCTGACTTCTGTTACATGCCGGCCAGAATTGAACTCATATATTAAAGGACTGTCCTGGCAGTCAACTTATTTGCTCTAAAACCGCAGGCATTTCATTTTAAAACAGAGAGATGTTTACAAGAATGAGGAATCTTTTTTACACAAAAATTGGTTTAGCTTGCCATACAAATCACACAACTCATCATCTCTTTTCAAATCAAGAAAAAATACATTTAACGCAACACAAAATATAAATCTCTTCTAAATTGTATTGAATTCAATGGTAATGTAATGCTGTCAAAATATATTTAAAAATGGCAAGTTCACAGTTTGCAAAATCTAAAAAATAAAGTCTTCTTTTTGAAGCTCAACAGCCTTTGTCTTGTGTTATCGAGCTACTTTAAACCAATAAAGTTAAAAAAGAAGAAGCTATTTAGCTAATTTTCTGCACATAATCACCCTTTCATTTTAGATATTTAATTAAGCCAACAGATCACAAAGCCAGAATCATACTTGAGTATCCTGGGAAAGATTAACTCGTAGACATTTGTTCAATAGAATTCTGAGGACTGCATGTAAATGTATTTTAGCTGCCTTGTGTTTTCATGAAAAATTGTAAAACTGTTGAAACCAAAACAAGAACAAGTAAGGTCACAAAATATCATCAAATAAAGATGGACAAGAATGTCAAGATTAGCTCACAGGTAAGGCGTCCCAGAAAAAAAAAAGTTTTTTTTTTTATTAAATGTGAGCAATAATCAAATAAACCTACTCCCTAAGAGATTCCCCTGAGATTCAAATCACAACAATGAGAAAAATCTTATAAGATTATAAACTATAGTGTTTTAAAAAATATTTTTTAGGTAAATCGCAAGAACAATCTGTGTAGGCACAGCCAAAAAGTTTCATCTCACTTAACAGTGGGGCTTGTTAAATTATTAATAACAATTCAAAACAAATACAGTATTAGCCTGCAGTACATGGTGTTGATCCTGGATGCAGTCACTGTGATTATTGAGTGAAAGTTACGACTTCCATATGGATGGTCATCATTTCATTTTTAAAGTTCTCCATCTTCCCATAGACTTATACTCTCAGTCTTAACATATAAATCATCATTGGTATAGTCCATTGATTAAACTAAGTACATTTGTCCAAAATCATTTAAGAAAAAACTATGTTTTAAGCCCTTTAAAATGTTCTGAACCGTTTTCAAGTTGCCCAGGTCTCCAATCAGAGCAAAGATTAAGAACAGGAAAAGTTTGTGCTACAACATTAAAGAATGTGTGGTTATAATTTGGACAAAACAAAACGTTTCTTGGTTTAAAAACAAATAAGTAAAAGATGACATTCAGACAAGGGAAGATAATTGAGGTAAATGTGTGAATCAAGGAAACTTCACTTTTTCTCTTATGCACCAAATTAATGAAAAAAGAAATGTAGTTATATTATGGCACGAACAAAAGCCAAATTGATCCTTCAAGTGAATTTATTCAGTAAAAAAGGCCTACAAATGCACCTCTTTTGGAATTCCTGAAAAATACTCAATGTAAACGTGATAAGCAGGTAACGAGTACTAGTAATACTAGATGTAAAAATACTACATTCTATTTCTAAAGATGCAGAGGCATGGGAGTAACAGTCCACTCACGAGTTTAGGGTGTGAAACACACCCATCCCCATCAACACACAGCTCTGGATTAAAGGCACCCCTTAGATGCGCCACCAAACCCACTTTCCCCTCTCATAAACACACAAAAATTAAATCTTTCATCAATAATTAATAGCCTGAATGTGTGTCCTCCTCACCGAGCATGGAGAAGATGAAGTCCTTGGCCGTGTGGATCTCGAGAGCGCGCTGGTCGTCGTACTCGCGCTGCTCATTCTTGCTAAACTCGTTAATCAGCCGGTTTAGCTCTTCGATACGTGAACCGGACCGGAAATCCAACTCGGGGAAGCTCGGTACCGGTCTGGTGCCGTTCGGAGTGGCGGTGGGGCTGTTTGAAGCCGAAGCAGCCCGGCTGGAGAGCGCAGGCGCCGCCATGTTCACGAGCAGACGGAGTGGGTGAAGCTGAAGGGGGCGCGCACGCACAGTGTTGACCACGTAACTAACAGCTGTTTGGTTTATTGTAGATTTAAAGGGATATTTCTTTGTATTATTTAAGATATTTCGTGGACCTTTTCTTATTCCGTAGTTCTACTTAGTTTGGTTGAACTTGGTCACATGAAAATGGCAAAATCCGTCTATATAACATGGGCTTTTCATCAATACCCGTAGCCTAAAAGTAAAGTTTCAGATTAATTTCGTTGAAAGTTTCATTGCCCAGAAGCATCAGCCAGAAACTTCAGATCAATAAAATGTGAATAATAATTTAATAAAATGTACATTAGTTGGTGTAATAATAACCCTCAAGCAAGATTCACTGTGGGCTTTAAGCATTGGCTTGTACCACAGCGCGCAATCGGAACCGGAAATTACGTAGGCCGCAGTCACAGACCGTAATGAATGATGGCGCTGAGGGCTTCAGCGTTCAGATGGTTTTCACAAGGTTTTTTACACAAACAGTTTCTATCTAACAGGTAAACGAGAGATCTAATATTCTGTGTCAGATATTTTCCCGCTTTAGCCTCCCATTTGATAGGTTGTCAGTTAAAATAAGATTAAAGGACTAAACGTGGCAATGAAATGAAAACACTCCGTAATACGCTTGTTTACGTTGTAAATATGTATCCAAACCAATAATAATATTGAAGAAGTCATTCGCGATAATGGTTGCTTTAATGACTATTCAGCAGACTTTCACATAAAATGGATACATCTCATCTAATTAGCACTTAATTATGATCAAATTTACACATATTTGTTAAGAATTAGAAACTATTGTTGTGTCAACACCTTTATTGAAAAAAAATAGCATTTTTTGTAAATTTCTCAAATATACTTCTCTAATTTTTACCACAATTTATGATTATGTTGTAAAACCTTTGTCAACCCTGATAGACACACGCTGCGGACACAACAGAGATGTGGCTATCGCAAGGTGTCAAAGAAGAATGTGGTAGAAGAGACGGGGCCTGTGAATGTGGCTCCCAGCAGGTCATTTAGTTCACTGGTCAAACCATTCGTCTTCACAGTAGGGGTAGGTATTTTTATGGGAATTTTATTTTGGTTTTACCAAAATGTATAATAATTACACTGCTGTTTGTATATTCTGTGTTGTCTTATGACTGCAATTTTTTTTAATTTAAGGATGAGGTACAGTTTGTGTACAAATTCTATAATTATTTTTTGTTTCCTCATTGTAAGGGAATCAATAATTATTTGAACAATTCCTGCTCAGTTTACAGGTTGTTCTTTCGCTGGAGCAGCGATATGGCAGTATGAAAATGTAAAGTCCCGAATAAATAATTACTCCCATGACAATAATGCAAAATGGCTGGACAAAATACGACCTCAGAAGCATGGAGATTTACGCAAACAGGTTTGTTTATTTATGTCTCAGTTGTATAAGCTTTGTTTTTTGTGCTCTGCGTATTTATTGTGTGCATATTGTTCTGCAGGTGAACCAGTGGTGGAACAGCTTAAGTGAAGGGAATAAAACAGTCACAGGTCAGTCTTGATAAAAATAAAAAATAAAAATTACTTGAGGAATGAAGCAATTTGTTGTCAAGAAAATATGTTGTTTTCATGTTGATGGAATGTCAATCAGTAGATTGCTTTCTTGAGTAAATGTATGAAGAAATTACTTGCTATGTTCAGTGTGATATTCTGTTTTGAATGTATTATATGTTACATTTAATTGTAGGTAAAACTGTAATTTCTGTCTCTGTTCACAATCGATTTCTGACTTCCTGTTTGAAAAGAAATTTCGTCTTTTTCATTTTTGGCATCCATCAAGTCATCTATATTTTAATTATTTATGACCCTGACCTTTATTATCTTATGAGAAGACCCAGTGAATTAATTGTTAGTGACGCCTAACTCTTGACAAGTCCTGTGAAGTTGCGAGAGCGTGCAGTAGTTTGGAGTGCAGAATAGGTCGCAATTGTTTGTGCCCGTGGTGCAAAGGTTGTGAGGTGGTAATCCCCATGATTAGGTCAGGGCTAAACTCTCACTGAGAAGCTCCAATTACATTGACACTTCTAGTGGCTGTAAACCAAAACGGAGACTTAAGGATGTGCCCAAATATTTGATGATTTCTCTGAGTACATTGTCTCAGCTGTGTTTATTTTCAGAAGTCGTGTTTTTTTTTGTCATACTTTTTGTTTAAAACTTCAACAAAAAAAAAAGCCGTGCCTAATTTGTTCCGCCTGTCAAAACTCAAATTAAACCTATTTATTGTGTGTTTCAGGCATCATTGCAGTGAATGTGCTGGTGTTTTGTTGCTGGAGAGTTCCTTTTTTAAGGCGCTTTGGGATCAATTACTTCACATCCAACCCTTCCTCCAGTAAGTCCGGCTTTTTTTTTTTTTTTACTTCATTTTGACATGCACAACTAACAAAACTATTTTTTTCCCTAGTCCTGTTTTCAGTAAATGTTATGACAAGTTTTGTGGGGTTTAACGGTTATTTAAATAGAGAAGTGAATGTTTACATTTTATTTAACCTGGATTGTGATCTAGTAAAATCTGGATTAAGTTTTTCATACTTGTTTTATCTGGGTTCATATCTAAAAGCATTCTGGTTTAATGTAGGTTGAGATTTGTTGAGATTCTGAGGTTCAGTCTGTATTCTTAACTGATTTAAGGCCTTTACATGCTTTTGCGTCTGCGTCATGCTCTTTCTTTTAAAATAATTAAAAGATTAATTAATTAGGGCGCGCACACGCACACACACGCACACACACACACACACACACACACACACACACACACACACACACTCTCTCTCTCCTGAACACTAGATGGCGCAGAAGCCATTCACACTGTGTGAGGCGTATTTATGGGGAAGGAGAAGAGGATGGGTGATCGCTTATCTGTAAAAAATAAAGAAAAACGATTCATTTTCTACAAAACAAACCACATCTTATTAAAGCTGGTTTCAGGCACACGATTTTAAGTTTATGCCCAGAATCACATGTAAATCAGGATTCATGCAGATGCGTAACAATCGCACAGATTGAAGTACAAATGACTCTCTGTGACTGGCAGGCTAGCTGGATGCTTCTTAGATAACTGCATCTGTCGACGACGAGTCACAGTGTTCAATCTGGATATCGAAAAACAATCTGGATTCAGCTTTAATGTGTACCTTTTTTCACTTGTTTGTACACTTTTCAGTTTCAGTTTTTTGGGGGGAGCGATTTGTCTTGGCCCACTTGTTTAGGTAGAATTCGTGTCTGGCCTAAAATGACCTGTTTTAATGTCCGGATTTCTCCCATTTGAACTAGTGATCTGTATTTTATCATAGATTGTAATCTGTTTTTTTTTTTTTTAGATGTGTATGAATTACGTCCAGTCGCTGTGTTAAAAAAAAAACTAATCTTAATAGGGGTTTGCACCACTTGGTTATTGTGGATTTATGTCTGGTTATAAATTTTTAATGTGGAGTATAATCAGTGTTGATCCTGGTTATTGAACTGGTTTACACACTTGTTTAATCTGGATTAAGATTTAAATTTGTATTGCCGATGAGTTTGTGCATATGTTTATTCTAGATTCTATAGAGCTATGTTTTAATCTGGATCCATATATGATTTGTATTCATTTATTCTGGTTTAGTCTAAACTGTCTGGGTTAAACTGGTTGATTATAACTCGTCTTGGTATGTGCTGGATCTGTTTTTATCGGATTTAGCCTTGTTTCAATATCAATTCTTGATCTGCTCTCAGAGTCGCTGTGTTGGCCGATGCTGCTGTCAACGTTCAGTCATTATTCTCCCTTACATTTGGCTGTCAACATGTATGTCTTGTGGGGTGTGTCCTCCACCATCATTAACACGATGGGGAAAGAACAGTTCTTGGCTTTCTACCTGTCTGCAGGTAAAACAAACTTAGTTACCTTTGATTCTTTTTTCATGGTAAATGTTAAACATTTTTTTTCTCCCCAGGTGTGATTTCATCCTTTGCCAGTTATGTGAGTAAAATAGCCACGGGGCGCCTTGGTACATCACTAGGAGCGGTGAGAGATTTTATTTGAATTTCTAAAGCAGTCTT
Organism: Danionella cerebrum; assembly: GCA_007224835.1. Lineage (NCBI taxonomy): Eukaryota > Metazoa > Chordata > Actinopteri > Cypriniformes > Danionidae > Danionella > Danionella cerebrum. The sequence continues at coordinate 316,324 of SRMA01026462.1, forward strand.
AAGTTATAGTTGTATTTCTTTACCACCTATGAAGTTAAAACTTTAACTATCAAGAAGTATCTTTATTCTAAGAAAACTGTATTTGATGTGACTTATTATAGATGTACAGTACTTGAACAATAAAACTGAAACGAAAAAGAGTAGATTTTTGATGCTACACTTTGAAAAGTGTCTTTATCTTTTGAAAAGACAAGCAAGTTAGAAAAGGCCCAGCTTTTCAGGAAGTGACATTTTTGTTATCTCGGACACATTGGATTTTTCGCAAATATTTTATGCATCATTCCAGTTTCGCGCATACATTTGTTTTGTATGGAAAGCTGGCTTTTGTTAACATTATTTTGCATGTTTTTTTCAGTAAAGGTCTTTTTGTGAATAAAAAAATAATAGCAGGATCAATAAAATGGCTGTAAAAATGATTATTATTTTGACAGTCAGGGGCGATCTTGGCAGTTATTGCAGCAGTTTTCACCAAAAGCCCTGAAGCCAAGGCTGCCCTCCTCTTCCTGCCCATATTCAACCTCACTTGTGGAACTGTGAGTCTCTCAAAAGAAACCACTCGACCCCTAAAAATAAAAATGAATGAATCCTACATGATTACCATAATTGATGAATGAAATCATTTCTGTCTTCAGGCATTGAAGGCCATCGTCACCTTTGATACCATGGGCATGCTTCTAGGATGGCGAATTTTCGATCACGCTGCTCATTTGGGCGGAGCTTTATTTGGCATGTAAGTATTATGAACATATGAGATGTACATGGAAATGTAAATACCTCACACACATGTATTTCATTGTCCAAACCTAGTATGTCATGGCTAAGCATTCTATGTTCTTTCTATTTTGTTCAGCTGGTACATACTGTATGGTCACCAGAAAATCTGGAAGAACCGAGAGACACTGGTGAGGCGCTGGCATGATTTCAGATCAAGACGACCAGGCTCTGGCGGGAACGGTCCCATTTAGAGCATTGGACTATGTGTGAAACTTAATTGATATTCTTGCACTTGTTTTGAACACCGTCAGAGAGTGTGGGAAACAGAGAGATTGTGTTCAAGTAAAGCATGACCCCCCTCCCCCCATGATCAGTCCATTAATGTTCTTTTTATGAAGCTGACAAATATTGTTTTGTGATTAAAGAAATGGAAAACTGATCAACTGGTAAAATTGAGGGTTCTTTTTCTTGTACATTTGCCCTTCAATGTTGCTTCATAAATTTAAGCGCAGGTTCATTATTGTTTCCAATGCAAATGTCTTTCAGATGCTTAAACTACACCAACAAACGAGTGATTGAGAGCTCATGTAAAACTATTCGTGAAACAAAACTTATTTAGTGGGAAATCGAAGAAATCATCTTTGGGATTTCAACAAGCCACACCTACCAAATGCAAATGCAGCAGTGATATGTAATTTACCATTGGACAACATTGGTTGTCAAGCACCGAATTTGTCATATAAAACAAGTTTTTATTAAAAGTTTTGATTTGCCTTCTCAGTTGAGCAGCTATATAAGTAATAATAAACTTTTACAGGGTTGTGAAGTCTTGCACGTTGCGCATGAGCCTGTTGAATTTTACTGTTTTCACATGCCACACTTTTAATTTCTTGAGCACAAAAAAGATGCCCGATCAAGTTGGAACACTACATTACATTTTTTTTAATCTTTCATTTACTCCATGTTTGCATAGTATTTTTTTAAAAGGATATACATCACAAAACATGGTATGGCAATAAAATGATATTAAGGTATTATCAAATATTAAAAATAAATGTAAATAATGAAAGCATGTATTTGTCTTTTACAACAAATAATAGAACAACGCTGTAATCTTGCTCTTCAAATGTAGAGATCACATCTTTTATACGTTAAGCAATATTGTTTTGCTGAAATAAAATGACAAGTCAGACCAAACTTTTAACAAATTACAGTCACAGATGAGTACTCCTCAGATGCGTTACGAAAAGTCAACTTGTTGAGACTCAACTGGGAGAATATATCCCGCTGACAGCAAAAACAGGAAACTTCAGACCTGCACACCCAGACAGCGCCATCTGCTGTGCGGTATACATTCCTCCAAGTTTTAAAAAAAGGGGTTTTAATAGTACAGAATCTTTAATTGCACGACTAATCACCGATTATTTGTGGATTTTCTAACGGAGGTCAATAGAGTGTGTGGCAATAGGATTTAACATTTTTTAATCGGTGCCACAAGAAGTGTGACAGGAATTATAGATATCTCTAATTTACATTACAACTCGTCAAATGAACACATGGTGATATCTTTAATTCGTGTTATGAATCAGTTGCAATCGAGCTGTAGATATCGCGAATGCAATGCCTACTTGTATAATGTCCTAAAGGTTAGTTGCGACTAGTACGAAATACGTATTATTAAATGTTAAAATGGTTTGCCATGAGGAAATGCCCAATTCTGAGATGAAAACCTATTTTCAAGCCTGTTTTCACAAAATTTAAATGTTGATTATTCACCAAAATGTTAATTCATTCATCTTCTAACCCGATTATTATTTCGTTTTGGGTTCACGGGGGTCTGTTGGTACACACTATCTTTAGTGCACATTGGCCAAGAGGTGGGGGCACATCCTGGACAGTTTGTCAGGCCATCACAGGACTCCTCACACATAAAGGGGGATTTTTGATTATTCAATTAACCTAACCGCATGTTTTTGGGATTGTGGGGGAAACCAAAGCACCTAGGGGAAACCCACCGCAAGCACAGGGTGAACATGCAAACTCCTTCCTGGAAGGTGACTGGTGAGCCTTGAACCGACAACCTTCTAACTGGAAGGCAACAGTGCTACCCACCGCATCACCCTGCCATCAACCAAAATGTCTGAAATTCAATCTCGGAATGTTCGAATCTGAAACACTAAACAAAATGCAGATTGTACAGCAAGTTCCATTTCATTTTTATTATATAATTTATTTTTCATTTCAAGAATCACTATTCCACTAGTTTACATCTGTGTTCCAATAAATTGGAGAAAAAAATTTAATAAAAAAACCATTTTTATTTTGTTTGATCAATGCTTTAAAGACAGGAAAAACTTTTTTTTAACCCTTTCATGTTAAAAAGGCTAAAATTTTTATTAATACAGTGCCTTCAAACTTTAATTTTAAAAGAGTGCATTGAAACATTAAAATACAACTTATAAAAAGCGTAAAATGTATGTTAAAATCAATTATATTTGATCTAAGCTAAAGACAAAAAAAAGTATGATTTCACATCCATAAACTAAAACTAATTAAAGTAAGGGAATATTAATTGAAAATGTAAGTTTTAAGAGTAAGTGAGGACACCATTGTAAGATATTTGAATCGCTTGGGCCTGACACTCAGATATTTTTGATTTTGGGTCACTGCAATCATTCAAATGTAAGTGTTTTCTTTAGAGGTAGCGTGTAATGGTCAAAGCACTTGGATGGTTTCTTTCACAAAGCGTCATCAACGGTTGCAAGACTTTGCCCCCCGTTACAAGTGAATGGTTAACCTGGAGAGATGTGTGATATGTGTCATGTGTAGAAACCGTTTCACTGTTGCTCTAAGATCGATCAAAGTTCATGCTAACAGTCATGCTGTCAAAACAATGGAGGAGAACACTTTGTTTTCCCAGTTCCGCTTGTTTTTATGAAGTCACTGTATCACGCATCATTTCCTGCTCCCACTATCTCACCCTGACTTCCCATGATGTACACTTTCACTCTCCTCGATGTAGTCATTCAATGAAGGCCACCAACAGAGAAATTAAACTGAAACATTGACCCACAAACGTTGGTTAATTCCTCCAACCTTGAAGGAACATTAATATGAAACAAACCTCTCGTCTGAAATGGACTAAACCATGCTGTTCTGAAAGCAATCTTTTGTGACTAAAAGGATGGTCATGAACAGGAAGTTGACCTTGAATGTTTCAGAAAAACCTTCCCATGCTTTTCTTGAAATAGCATTTATTCATTTGAACAAGTTTATTACACTTAGATTGTGCAATCTAGAATTGTTTATTTTTGTTGTTTGAGTGTTGTTTTCTTGATTTTTACTTCTTCTGTTGGTTTATTTCAGTTTTCTTTCGAATTGGTAGCACAATTCCACTTCTTGTATAAATATGTAAACAAGACACACCACATTATATTAATTAAATCGGACACACCCATACGCCGTCACCAACAATTACTTTAGCTCTTACAGCCTGAAGTCACCACTCTTCATACAAAATTAACAGGATTCCACACCTTTTGTTGTAGAAATAGTGTCAATACACATATTTAAATGGATTTTTACAGTTTGAGGAAAAAAAACATTTTATAAGTAAAATCCACCAAATATACATGACTTAAAATGAAAAATGGCAAACAATTCCGGATGAAAATTAAGTAGCATACACACAGTCTAGAGTTCACTTTTTAAATTCTGTTAAATTCACCCTTCAATTTTGAACGAACTGTCACATTACCCCAGCTTTTTTTCTTTTTTGTTTTCCTATGTTTAAATGAATGAATCCACTCACGTTTTTTTGTGAATATGGCGTAATGTGAAGCTGTGTATTTAAGGGACGATTGGCCCTGACTCTTTTATTCTGAGAGCGTTTGTGTTTTCAGGGTTATTGACCTAAAGCCAATATTAACTCAGACTTTCAGACTGAATCCCTTTCCCAAAAGCTCAAATTCACAAGAAACTCTTCCACATTAATAGCCGGCATTAGGTCACAGTGGTCCATTGAGAGCCAGACAGGTATGTAGAAGTTTAATTTTGAAAAATGTAACAGTTTGTTTTACTTTGTGCTGGTTTAATTGAGGAAAAAGATCATTGCTTGGGGCACATTTGTACTTCTTGGGGCACAGCCTCAAGTCTTCTTGATTATGATGCCAAAAGCATGCAACACCTATTTCTCATTTTTCAGGTCAACTTTCTATTGAGGAAATTTTACATTAGTAAAATGTTTCAGATTTTTAATGTTAAATCAGTAATAAAGATTGCTTGTTTCTAGACATTGTTGAATATATTAATAATAAGGCAACTCTGTATTTTGTAGAATAACTCAGGATGGCAACAATGGTTCTTCAGGCGATTGGTTTGTTTTTGGCTCTCGTGGGCTGGTGTTTGGAGTCAAGCTGTCTGAATTCAAGTGTGTGGAAGAAGAGCAGTTTTGGAGACGCTGTGATTACTGCAAGCTCTCACTTCCAGGGACTCTGGCTCACCTGTGCCTCTAACTCGCTTGGAGCCATTCATTGTCAGAGCTTTAAAACGGTCCTCGGACTGCCAGGTCAGTCACTCCCCACCTCGGGCATTACACACTGAAAGATGCACTTCATTTCTTTGCTGAAATAAGGTTTCTAATAGTTGTAATTTAAAAGCGTAAACTCATCAATAAGTAGCCACAGTACTGACCACCGTAGTGCCGTGTTACAATCATAAATAGTCTGCCTGATTGACTATTCAAAACTGAAACACCAAAGCTGATGTTTTTAAAAATGGACACAATTACATTTACATTTAAAATGTACGTTAATTGGAAAGCAGAGAGGAAATCATCTGGGTACATCTCCTCTAGTGTTTTTTTCTTTAGTATTCTCACATTCTACTCAGCCCACATATATTGTTTTGAAAAGTGTATAGTATGGAAGGTTTGGCACTGCGGTTATGTCACACTACACTTTCTGTCAGCACTGACAATGCACTTGTTTGCTGATATTTATATCTGTTCATTTATTTATTCCAGTCCTTTGATGTTATTCATCTCTTTAGCTGTTTAGCTGACTTGTTATAGAAATGCATATAAGTGGCTCTAAAAAAATGAGATGCCTATTTTTTCTTGGACAAACCCCTTCTCCTGAAAATGGATTTTAAATCTACATTTCACATAAGTTCTGTTACAGGCTTTAAAAGCCACAGGAGATTGTGATTAGTCATCAGCGAGCTGTAGCTTATAAATAAAGGTATAGAGACTCTCTGGAGTCAGAACTCAAAAAAATCTTAAAGCAGGATTAGAAGATTAATTCATTAAGGTGTGTTGAAAATATTGGAACCTGGTCTACTGGTACACTGCAATCATACTTCTGGAGACTAGATTTTGGGTTCAGTCGACTAGGGTTTGCTACTTTATCTCCTTTGGTTTTGGTTTTTCCACTCTTGTTCTGTTTAACGTTTGCATTTTAAACCCCTTTAAGAAACAGATGTTAAGTATATTTTTATTTCAGGTATCTGTTTTGTTTTCCTCTCGCCCAGATGTGAGCTGGTCAACCCTGTGCCCCTGAAAGGGAATAAGCGGGCAGGAAAATGAATGTTTTGCTGCCAGCAAAACTAATTTAAACTTCATTACCCAGAAGTCCTTCTCCAGGTCTCACTAGCGATGACGATGAACAAACAGCCAGCTGTAGCTTTCCAATAAGAGTAATAAAGATCTCCAAATCATTCAATCATTCATTTTCCAACCCGCTTATTCCCTTTTGGATCCATGGGGGTCTGTTGGTGCTTATCAACAGCACAAATTGGGCAAGAGGTGGGAGTACACCCTGGGCAAGTTGCCAGTCCATTGCAGGGCATCAGTTTTTCCAAATGAATTATCCTTTAGTTGAACCCCCCAAATTTTAGGTCTCACAAAACCAAAAGTGATATTTAAAATACTGATATAGATGAAAATGTTTAAACAGAGAAAAGCATTTTAAATATTACTTTCTGTATTGACTTAAAGTAGTGGGTGAAACGGAGGGATGGAGCTTTATAGCTTTATAGCTTTATGACTATTGAAACTACTGCACAGTGACCAAGTAAAACTGTCTCACTGCTGAACCGTGTGTTAGTGTTTGGCGGGATCATGTCAACGGGTGTCCAGCTCCTGGCGTTCCTCTTGTGTTTGGGGGGCTGGCTGCTCTCCTTCATGGCTTTATTGAATGACTCCTGGAGGGTTTCCACTTTCTCGGATCAGCTGATCACCTCTGTATGGTACTATCAGAGCCTGTGGCAGTCGTGTGCACGTGGGAGTACTGGGGTCTCCAACTGCAAAGTGTTTGAATCCATGCTCGCCTTAGCTGGTAACTCAATATTTTACTTTAACTTTTCAGGCTAGACTTTGATAAAGATAGGTACAAAAACTTTTGTACTACACTTCAGTGTGTACTTAAAAAGTACAAATATGGACTCTTTAGGGACAATCATGCTCTGTTTGAAAAGTATGTTTGAAAAAATTCACTTGAAAACTTCAATGAATGTTATTTAATTTTCCAAATGTCCATTTTTTATGCTAAACATAAAATAATGTAGTTGAAAGTGGTCATTGATATGGATACTCCTGAAAAAGTTTCTGTACATTTTTTTTACTTTTTGTACACTGTAAAAAAAATCACATAAAAAACAAAAAGGTTAAAAATCCTGGTTTAATAGAAAATACCAATATTTTAGATATTTTATAGAAAATCTCTTTAGCTTTAATGTTTTTCCAAGTCATTTGACTGAATGGTATGACCCAGCATGACACCCATAGGTAGGTAAAAAACAATTTTCTATAAAATCCTGAAATCGAAGTGGAAGTTTGGGGTTTTGCTGGGTCAGAGTATCCATCATGAAATAAAGATTTCTAAAGATGATGAATTTTCTACACCTTAACAAAAATTGCAGATTCACTTAAAGTGTACACTTTGTTTACCGAAAAGGATGTAGTCAAAGCTTCCGTATATGAATTTATGCGGATGTTTCCATAAGGTTCCCTATTGGTCATGTATAAAGCAACATAGAGGACATTTGTGGCACTGTCAGAAAGTTTTGTCAGTATGTTTTCTTGGTCCACAAAAGTTTCTAGCTGCTGTAGTACACTGTGCTCAACACTATTTCAGTTTTAACATACAGCATCTCACACTCACATGTTGTGACTGTTGATCAACTGATTAACATCAGATTACCAAATGTAACCATAGTGTTTACATTAGGTTTATTGTCTCTTTCTCAGGTTATATTCAGGCATGTCGTGCACTTATGATCATTGCTCTGGTTCTGGGTTTAATATCAGTGATTTTGGCTTCAATGGGACTCAAGTGTGTCAAGCTGGGCAGCAGTTCTGAGGAGACGAAGGGCAAGATCAGCCTTACAGCTGGAATCCTGTTCCTCTTCTCAGGTCTCTATCCCGCCCCCTCTCTAAATATTCACTGAATTAAAATAGATGTTCAAAGTATTGTGTGTGTTCCCTTTGCAGGTTTGTGTGTTCTTGTAGCTGTGTCATGGTATGCCGCTCGAGTCATCCAGGAATTTAATGATCCTTTTTACGGAGGAACAAGGTAAGTTAAAAATGAAACGAGATGGATTTATCAAAAAGTACCCTGCATTGCTGAACACACCCAACGTGAACTACTCGATCAGAAGCCTATGGGTGACATCAAGGACGCCACGTCCTTAGTTTTATACAGGACATGATTAAGACCCAAAAATACAGTAAAGTTGACAAGATAACTAGATTTGGGTATTGTGGTTACTGTAAACATTTACAACTATTGTCTGCCATTTTGGAACACTTCTTTGCCTTCTTCTCTAGTTGGTAATTGAATGACATTAAGCACTATTTGCATATTTGCCTAGCAACTGAATTTGAGTGTAGAAGAGACAATGGGGGAGGGACAAGCTCACAAGTGGTGAAGCTTTCAACACAATATAAAATCCCAATAAAAGACTATGTTAAATGTAGTGACATTAAGAAGGCATTACATGAGTGAATGCCTTTTGAAAGGTGTTTGGTTCCAAAAAATGTAAACATATTGAAACCCTGCCATCTTACGTCTGTGAACTCTTAGCCTTGTAGTGATTATCTGCTAGTGTCAAAACAGACTCCCTCCCCTTGATCAGAAACCTATGGGTGACATTATGGACACTGCATTCATTGTTTTTACACTCTATGATTTGGAAAGACCAAACACTATTCATATACTCTCTGATTCTTTGAAGATGATCACACAGTTGCTGTCCATCAGTTAATTGTCCAAAAGCAAGGTGGTTTTAATCAGAATTCTGCTGTGTGTGGACAGGTATGAGCTGGGCACGGGGCTGTATCTAGGATGGGCAGCAGCAGCTTTGTGTATTTTAGGAGGAGGAACATTATGCACTTCCTTTAAAAGCTCGTCCAGTGCTTATACACGGTGAGTTTGATTTCTGGTCTGCCATTGTTGCATTAGTTTGAATTAAACGTTGTTTTGTGACTGATACATGTAGAGGAAACTTGATTCAGCCGCTTGTGTCTTATTCTTAAATGACTTTGAACTCATGACCATAAGTGAGTGAAGGTGTAGATTGGTAAAATGAGAGCTTTGGCTTTTCACTCTTTCGTCACAAAGAGTAGTACATTGAAAGCATCTCGTCATGCTCCAAACCTCCCTCTCTCAAGAACAAGACCCCTTGATTCTTGGACCCATTAAAGAACATCAACTGATTTTGAAGGATGTGATACTATTCTAATCGGTCTCTTCACTGTACCTAGTTAAGTTACAATTAAAATACAATTCAGATCTTTTAGGAAAATTCGTTAAAAGTGGTCATTTTGGTAGTGTGAGAATAATTCACTTCTCTTAGAAGAGAAGCAGGAGCAAAAACATGCCACTTACATTTTCATCCTGAACTAGAACAAATGTGTGTTGCTCCTTTGTGACATTGCAAGTCAAGGAATGTAAAAGTTAACATTTTTGTTACATGATACAATATGTAACTTCTTTGGCACTAGACTAGATGATAGAAGAATTTAAAACTCTAAAACACATCAGTTACTAACATAGGACTATAGTAATCATTTTTGTCTGTGTTTCACAGGGGTGTGAGTTATAACTACAGCACTGCTCAGCCTCAGAAGATCTACAGATCTGCTCCGTCTGAAAACAGTAGCTCCAAAGCTTACGTCTGAGAGTGACTCTTTATTTAGATTTAGATGTCTTTCTTTGTATAAATATTTTTTTACAGTGACCTTCTTTAGCGTGTGAATATTGATCATATCTTGTCAAATGCTACTTTTAGTTTTACATGTTTTTTTTCTTGCATTTACACAATAAAAGCATAGTCATCCTGATTCATGTCTTTGCATATTCAAAGTCAAGGTAACGTGTATATGTTACTTAATCATATTTAATGTGAAAGTAATAAAATCATTTTCAAATGATTTGCATATTAAAGAATTATTAATATTTGTCAATAATTTATCAAGGTATAATCATTAATTATAATAATCATTAAATCATTTAGCTATTGCACTACATTTACCTATACAGTATTTACTCTTTGTGGAGGATGCTCACTAATTAGAAGACATTCATACTCATGTAGCTATAAGCATCATAATTAAATATTATTCTAGAATTCACACGATTACCGGCAGCCGGAGGAACTGATCAGAACAGCTCCAGCCTGCAGAAGAGACAGTGGTTTCGCTATTTCCTGCAGGCCTTTCATGTAATCTATCAAGTGTGACCGTTGAATACATGCTTCTAGAATCCTTACTCTTCAACGGAAGCTCCTCTCAAAGGTTGACCAGGATCAAGGGCAGGACGAAGACATTACCCCTTAAAAACACTGGAGCCTTCCAGGAGGGTGTGTGACTGAGAGAATTTGGACGCCAGCAATTTGGTCACTAATTTGTTTTATGAAAAGGATTATTGAATAAATATGTAATAGCAATTACGTTTTCTAGCTTTTTAGACCACTTTTCCTTTTTATTTGACTCTCATTGCACTCTTATCCTACATTAAAACAAATCCTACATTAGACAAATTTGTTACCAAATGGTTTACATAGATTTCAAGGTAATCAACACATAACACAGAAAGAAAGGGAGAAATATAATGAAATAGTAATTTTCCCGTTTGAACCAAGAAATAATGAAAAGACAATGCGATATATACAATTAGGGTAACATTTCAAACAAAAAAAAATAATATCTTTATTGAATTAGTTATTATAAAGTGTTCTGTTAGCTTTTCTAATAAATATTTAAGGAGCACGTTGAAAGCGCGTGGGCATGATGCACTTCTATCGCGACGGCGCTCCATGAACTACGTCAGTTCAGGCAAAATGGCGTCCGTTCTCCGTCAGTCTGGAGTTGGCTAGCAGTAAACATGTCCTGTTAATTAATCAAAACGACGCGATTCGGTTCCAATCAGTAGGAGTGTTCAAGTTTATCATCAAGAAGTGGCCTTATAAAATTTAAGAGGACGGCTTTGGATGGTGTGAGGTAAAATCAAACAGATGTTTTTCGAAAGTGAAAGTCAACTGAAGTGATTAGCCAGAGTAACGCTAACGTTGATAAATTAACAGGAAGGTCCTTAGCAACCAGCCACTCATTGAGTATTGACGCGTTTTTATTTATGTAATTTACGGTAATCCATTTATACCATGTGAACTTGGTACACAGATAAAATTAATCTTTTTTCAACTGAAATCCAATACGCATGAACTCCTTCACAATTACCCATCAGAATTTTAAAATCATATTTATTATTACGTTTACATGCATGTGATGTGTTTTCAGGTTGTTATGGCGTGTGAATTTCCTTCTGGTAGCACAAATCACAAGGCAGAAATCACATATTTTCTGATAGACTATTTGGTTAGTTAACACTATTATAAAAAAATAGGTTGGGGCCATTCACCTGTTTTGGTAGCGTTCATATTATTATTTATCCATCACTGAAGTCAGTGGAAGCTTACAGGAAAGTTATGAAATTTGGCCCACGATACAGGTGGCTCTTTTAAGTCACCTAACCTAATTTGGACTCTAATTTGTGACTAATTTTCTAGCGCCACCACTAGTTCAATGTTACAATGTATGGCCTGAACTGTGATCTTGGAGAATACAGATTCTCTGAACCATGGAAATTGCAATGGGTCCTACATCATTTTCCTTTATGCCAATTACCAGCATTTTCAACAATTGTAAAAAAAAAAAGTCTACTTTTCCTAAGTTGAATCAGAAATCTCATCGTCAAAAGAACTTCTATGTATTGCTCATAAAATAAATTAAAACTGTAGCAAATTTATCTGCCATTTAAATCTGTGCTTATTACTTGTCCAGCTCAGCAAGTCATTCATTCATGCAACAAAGAAGGTGTAAATGTTTTTACTTGCACCTCTAACTATTATTTGGCATATATTTCACATTATTATTAAAAGCTTTTTTTTATTTTTTTATCGCTCATTTGTGTGTTTTTTTGCTTTTCATGTGAATTCACTTCCTCATGGTTTTAAACCAGATCTTCCTCTTTTTGAGCTGAATGTGCCCTGATTAAGGAAACTCTCTCTTGCTTAATTGTGGTTTCTTTAGGAAACTGGTTCACTGGTATAACAACGGTGTCTGTCTCAGAGGGAGATGGCGGGCCGTAGGGTGGAGTGTGTGTGGAAGCGTCATGTTCTTGACCAGTTGAAGCACAGAGACCGAGTTCAGAGACAGGCCTTTGAGGAGATCATACACCAGTGTAAGACACCCTAACATTTATTCTTTTTTTTTTTTTTTTTTTATTCATAAGTAGTATATTTTTAAGGTCTTTGAGCCATTTAAGGTGAAAGTGAATGAGATGGTTTTTTTTTTACCTTCTTAACTGATGCCATTGTGGCTATTACTGTCTATACCGTGAAACACCTCCCTAACTTCCTGCTCCCCTAGATGCTGCTGTCTCATTGGCTTCAGTTAATTGCAACACCTTTCACACTGAATGAGTTTTAATCAAAGACAGGTCCAGATATTTAGCATGCCAAATATTTTTCGACCAATTGCCAACCATCTCAGCTCATGTCTTTTGTAGTTCCATTATTATGAAGCTGCAGACCCGGGCACCAAGGTTCTCCCCCAGACGTGTACGTTCAGAAATGCTCTTTCAGACCTTTTGCTTTTCATGAGAGTGCCACCTGCTGTTTGGAAGATTATCTAATCAAATTAGTTCAGATTATCTAATTTTTCAAAGAAAATTATCAAATAGAATCTTATTGCTGATGGATTGCAACAATGTTTTTATACTACAAAATATAACGCTAGGAATGAATGCATTAGTATATAAAATATTACACTAAATAAATATTATTAGTCATTTATTGAGTTAGGGTATTAATGCTTAGTCATTTTCTTATATCAACTTTATTTGTTATTTACATTTTTCACATATATCACTTATTTAAAATTTTCCCCAAGTCATCCAGCTGTAAGAAAATGCAGAGAAAATGGTTAAATAATTGGTTAATAATGTATATACTAAATTTTAAAACATATAAAATAAACATTCTTATGGGTCTCCTGAGGAACACCTTTTCAGCCTCCTGCCACATCAAGCTCTCCAGCTCACAAAAGCCATGAATGATCGCCTGTACAAACCAATTAATAAGATAAAACACGCACACACAACATAAACATGCTCATGTTCAAACATGTTTAGGCTAACCTCTGGCAGGAGTCATCCACAAATTAACTACTGCCATCTGTGTATTGTAAATTCTGAAACATGGCATTGTAAGATTGCACTTTAAGTTTGTCTTACAATTTGGGCAGTGGAATTGACTGCAGCAATTTGTGCACTGTGTTAGTTCCGGCAGCAAATCCCCTTTTTAAATTGTAATGTCCATCTGGAAGAAAATACACAATCACACACAAATTATATAGACAAACCAACACTAGTCAGTAGTAGACAAACCCATGTAGTCAGTTCCTACACAGATTTGTCAACAAAGTTCTTATTTGTAAATTTTACGCTAATATTTGTAGGCTGTAAAAATAATAAATTAATGCTATCTTTTGACACTAAATTTTATCAAGTCAAACACTGAGCAAGTTAGCAATAAAAGGCGCACCATGCGTTTGAAAATAACTTGGAAGAATAATATTAATGTCTTATCTGTCTAAAGTGTCATTACTAAAAGATTTGTGTATGGTGTGATAAGGTCTCACGTTGTTGTATGCCATAAAATGTAATTTTCAATCAATGTAATCGCTTCAATAAAATGAATAACTTTACTTACGTGTCTGATGTTGCAACTTGCCAATATTATTATAATATTGGGAAATTTCCACGGGACATATTCCGCAAATGTTCGTCCAAACAGCAGGTGGCACTGTTGGAAAAGTCTGGAAGTGCATTTCTAGTAGTTCACACTGTGTGTACTGTAGTTTGCCAGTGATTTCTCAAACATGTCTGTGACTCAAAATTGGGGCTGTAGTTATGCAGTCTGAACTTGGCCTAAGTCAGACAAGCCTCTCTCTGGTGCTGTTCACTACCAAAAATAACAGTTGAGGAAGTTTAGATAAATTTGGACCTATTTCAGTTGGTGAAATCTGCAACCTGTGCCACCTGTGCGCCCAAATGTTGGCCTTGTTCAAATTTCCGCACGCAATAAATGTGGCCTGCCAGTTCTGCCCACCACAGCATGGAATACACTGATACAAAAATTATTTTATATTTCACCTAAAGAAGGTGGAAGAGGTCAAGGTGCACTATGAACGCCTCAATCAAGATGCTCTTACCACGTAGTCTTGGTCTTTCCGCTCAATTTCTAAAGTAATGACTTTTTGAAAAGGCAAAGTTGATGGCAAGGGAGACCACTTCCATGATAAGTGGTGATTGTGTTATTGCTGCTTGACAAAGGAACCGTGTCTGACAAATTTGAGAAGACAGCAACTGTTTTCAAACAATTTAACATCAAGAATCACTACCAGAGGTGTGAAAAGCTAACCAGCAACAATTGGAAAACTGAGTTGGAGTGGTTTTAATGGCATAGCAGTGTCTTTTTATTGGAGCTTGCGGTTAAAACAAACATAATTTGTAAAATTTTTCTCATGTGATTAATTTCTGAAATGAATTGATTTCTTTATAAATATACTCTCTGGGAGATATTTTACAGTTTATATGTTTTGTGATTAGTGAGCATTTAACAGTGACAACATACACCTTTCATTCTGGCCGTGTAATACGTTGTAATACCCTAACCCAGCCATTAAAAATGTGTACTTTCATCAAAAAAATTGCTGGTGATGTGCTTGGAGAGGCTGAGGTGGTTCAGCTGTGAGAGGGAAAGTACATTGCTTGAGCAGATGCATTAAAAAATTAAATATTTATGAGAACAAAGGAAGGCACCCTTTAGCTCCACTGTCTACATTTCCTTAGAACTATACCAACAGCAGACTATTAGCCAAGCCTCTCAGAATTTCTGCTTTTGGCAGAATGTACCCCATGCTCTCAGTTTTCGGTATAAAATCCGGATTCTGGGTTCAGTGAACAAGAAACTACATATTCTCAATATTTTTGGCCTTTTGTCTGCATTTCTAAATTGTTTTGACACACATTTTTAAATTAACCTATGTGTTTTCTTTGTTTCTCCAGATAACCGGCTGCTAGAGAAGTCTGATCTTCAGGTTGTTTTTTCTGAGCGTCTCCAGACCGAGAAGTATGAGGTTCAAAACCGATACGACCTCAGGTGCTTAAGGGGAAAAAAGCTTCACCTTTTTAAATCGATGGCATGCCATACTATAAAGGCCTCTACACAGCGATACGAATCGAGATTCACATGAATCTTCCGATGGCTTCCCAGGATGCTCTTGCTCTGGGTCTAGGAAATATTGATGCAATACTGCTTCCTGCCTGAAGATGGCATTTGCGATACACCAGATTCTCCAGACACACGCCTCTTTTCTTCACATTTTTCTTATCTTTAGGGTGGTAGTAAAGCATCTCCCTGTCATCAGCCACCTACAGAATAAAGTGCTCGACATCCATGATTTATTTCTATGTGTTCTTTGATTTCTTCTCTGTTGTTGTCTTCTGCACTTCTTCTTTCCCGTTTTCATATGCAAAGTCTCTATGAAAATCTCTTTGTGGGATGAGCTCCAGCAAGCGTCTCTTTTATGTCCTACTCGCGTCATCGTCCAATGGTCTTTGTGAAAAACCAATCTGATATGGCCATGATATGAGATGTGTGAGCTTGGTGTGTAGAGGCCTTTACAGGATGCCTGCGGGTCCTAAAAGAAGACCTTTCGCAAATTTACAATTGTAAATTGAAGCATTTACAATTCTTATATCTGTGTTTCAAATGTTTGAAAAAAATGTGACTGCTGAGGGCAACACTTCATAGCAGCTTTATAGTATTCGTTGTTGGACACGACACGATTGTCATTTTACCAAAGATTCAAAACACAAATTGATGTGACTGCAACAACTACCCCATTAAATAAGTAAATTGAAACACATTTGTAATGTTTAAGGTGATTTGATTTATGCATTTACAATCTATTTTTAACAGGAGAAAGTGGGAGTAGGAAAAAGAGTGATGTCACATATGTGAATTTGATGGTGTTTAAGTGTCTTATAAACTTGACATGGCGACTTTGATGCAGACACTTTAAATCCTCACTCAGTTAGCCATGAAGTACCAAAAAATAGAATCGGAAATCTCCTGACCTTTATTTTGTTTCGTTGATGCTTTCAGATACACCCAAAACTGGTGTCTGTAAGTTTTTGTTGATCTTGTGCAACATACTGTAGTGTAAAGGAGAAGGAAACCACTTGAGGACAGAGGGCCATTGCATGTAGAGAAAGAGCTGAGCAGCTGTTAACTAACAGAGGAAGATGGAGAACACTGAGTCTACTTCTGTGTGTTTGTGCAGCCCGGCGGTGGAGGGTGCTCGCAGTGACTCTCTGCAGCAGGAGATGGCTCAGATGAGGATCAAGCATCAGGAGGAGCTGACCGAGCTGCACAAGAAACGAGGAGAGGTAACACCCTGTGACAACCGTTATAAAAATCACAACTGATGTAATATTTGTAAATTATTTTGTGGCGTTCTTCTGTTTTCGTTAGAAGGTAATAAGGAAATAAAAAATTGCCTATTTTGTTGCAGTTGGCACAGAACGTCATTGAACTAAACAACCAGATTCAGCAAAAAGATAAAGAGATCCAGAGCAACGAAGCCAAGTGAGATTTTTTTTGACATTTTAATAGACTGAGATCATCAAATCAACAATAGGACAAGAAGTGATGAATCAATAAAATTAATTTCTAAAATCATTTTCTTAGTCTCTCTAAATTGTAATTAAGTTTTACAGAAACATTTTTGCCCAATTAACCAGTGCCTGAAATTTGCTTGTACATGTATGTAATTAAATACAAGTTTTTAATTAACGGAGTTAAAAAAAATGCTATAACCAAACGTTTTTAAAGTGTAGAAAGTATATAAAATGTTTTTGTTTTTTTTTTTAATTCAAATCGTTTTTATGTTAGGAATGGTTTAATATCTCACCCTTTTCAAGTTTATGAACTATTTAAACATCGAAGAAAGGTTTGATTTAAAGTAGAAAACTGAATTTTTTTCCCCAAAGTTAAAGAAATGTAATTAGTTTGAAGTTTTATTTTTTATTTTCATCAGTTGAAAGCTGTCATACTTCACCAGCAATCTCCCAACATGAAAATATAATTATTACAATCAATACTTACTGTAAGTTAATGTATAATGTAAAAAAAATATATATATCACAATATAAATAATAAAACTAAAGAAAATGGTGCTTTTGTGTTTTAGGAGGCAGGCGCTCTCATAAGCATCACCAAATTCGAGTGCATATCTTCGCTAACATTTGACTATATGACAAAAGCCCAGAAAATAGGATTTAAAGGAATGTAATGTACGCAGGGGTTAAGAAAATGGTAATAAATCAAGGTTTGCATTGTTTTCAGAGAAGAGCTAAATAAATGATGAGTGCGTTGTAATTTTGGATGCTCTGACCCTTTCAGGATGCAGGAGTACCAGCAGCAAATCTCCCAGCTGGAGGGGGAGTGTCGAGAGCTCCGAAACTGCCTGGCTGATCTGGAACGGGCAAATCAGACGCTGCGAGATGAGTATGACGCCTTGCAGATCACCTTCAGTGCTCTGGAGGAGAAGCTACGGAAAACCACTGAGGACAATCAGGAGCTAGTGACACGCTGGATGGCAGAGAAAGCTCAAGAAGCGAACCGACTCAACGCAGAGAACGAGAAAGACTCCAGGTCTCTTTCTTTCTTGCAAGCATTCCTAATCGTTGATATAGGGGTCTACTGCAGTTCCCAATTTAAATTACCCCATTTTATTTTGCATTCTGTTTGATGGCCCACCATTGTTCATGTTATAATCTGATCTCAGATTAATTGCTGAGTCGTTAAGTCGTTTCGACACCATACAAACTGGGCGCCACCCAAGCATTCTGAATCTAGCCACTCACTTCTTGACCCTTCATACACAAATGAGCTGGACTCTTAACTCTTTTCCTGATTGGCTGTTGAAAATGGCTTTTGTTTCTGTAGAGTTGAAATGAAAGTGAGAATGTGTTTAAACACAGAGTTTCCTTTAGACGGAGACAAGCCAAGCTCCAGAAAGATTTAGCCGACGCAGCCAAGGAACCTCTTCCTATAGAGCCGTAAGTACTTTTTTTCTACTATGTCCTCCTTAATCTGTGTGTCCTTCTAATGTCTTGTGTGTACTTCAATTTTTTCTTTTAAACTAAAACTGAAGGGATATTAATTTTGTCATTATATAGTCGTTATTAGCATGCTAGGTTGTGGCCTGTGGATAAAATTTACATCATTCAGGCAAGAACGACACCCAGATGGTTTATCTAGTTTGATAAAGGTACAAAGCAACTGTGAAAGTTATTGAGCCTTTTTTGTTATTGAGTATTTTTGTAGCCTTTTTTGATAAATTTAGTTTGTTTCTGCCAATTGAAACTAGTTATAATATGTGTATTCAATCTGATTGCTTTAGAGATGATGACATCGAGGTTCTTTCTGAGGATTCTGCAAAAGCAACGGGTGAAACATCGCCGAGCAGACAACCCGCACGCACTTCCAGGTGAACAAAGCAATAAAGGAAAATAATTTGGCAAATTTTTTTTTAATATTAACCTTAATGTTATTGTTTTATAAATTCCTACTCTCAAGGGACATGATAAAAACATTTTTAGCACAGTTTAGAAAACAGAGTTGACCATAAACAATTTAAAGTTTTTCATCGGCACCACTCGTTCAGTCAGATGTGAGATGTCTCTTGGGCACCCATGGTTTTCTATCAAGGCACGTTGCAGCATGAAATTTTGGTTTTGTATGTAGAGGCCTTAAATCAGTTGTCAAACATTAGTTTGTCCATTGCTCTGTACTAAGTAATGGTTTGTTTCTTTTTATGCCACTGCAGATTATTTATACAGTGAAACTATAATCTTTTTATATATATATATATATATATATATATATATATATATATAAAATTTTCTACTGTAATCTGTGTTCACACTGGCCATATGCGACCTGTGTCCCCATTTAGATGCGTTTTCTCACAGTAAAAAACTGTTTTACAGTGATTTTGATACAGAAAGGCATATGTTTAGCAGTCCAATGAAAATGTAATTCTCAATGCTTCCCCATTGTTCGTTTTGGGTTCTTTTAACAAAATTAGTGTCCTTGATATTATTTGACAATAATAAAGTTGTCTCGAATAACATTGTATTCCACAAAGCCACAAAACACTAGGACATTCTTCACATCAAACTTCAGTAAACAGTACATTGTCAGAACAGAGCTGCAAACGTCCAGACAGGTTTGTTTTGAGTTGAGTATCAGTAATGCGAACAAGCACAACAAAAAATCTAATTTCATAAAACGTCGCCATTAGAACTTTACACACCTATGCATCTACTGCACTGCAGCAACTGCATCGTCAGCCGGCTGTGTTCATTCTCACTGTTATAAATGAGTGCATATATACTTTCCTGAACACTAGATGGCGCTTCTGTGAACCGCAATTGCAAGAAAGCTCTTTGGGCTCATATACTAAAGTGACTAAAATCTCAATTTCGAACTGTCTTTTCTTGTGATGATTTCTCTTCTGCTGCTCTTCTTCGCTTCTGCTCTTCTCTTTTTCTGCATTGGCCCCTTTGGAGTACAGCCCCTTGTTTTGTTCTCGAGTGCTGCCTACCGATGCCTTTCTCAGCTGAAGACATGTGACCAAACAAGCCAATCACAGCAGTTTGACGCACTATGTGGACAAAAAAAACCAACTGACTGCATTTCTTTAAAACTGACACGTCGATGCACTGTTTTTTCCGCCTGGTGTGTATGGTCACATTAGCAGAAGACCAAGCGCTTAAGAAGTTTGTCAAACATGCTTTGAAGGTTTTCTTATGATTCCTGTGAAGTTGAGCAGTGTTGTGATGTTTATTTTTCAGTAAGCGTTTGTCTCAGCCTCCCCCTGCTCCTCCGCCTCCTGGCGGCCTGCTGGACTCCATCTCCAATATGTTTGGGTGCGTTTCACTACTCATTAGTGATCGTGTAATCTTCCGTCTCTTCATTCTGTTCTCACTAATCCAAACTGAAACATCTCCAGGACAGTTTAATATTTGATTTGCAATCTGTATTCTGGATGTGTTGGGAATGGTTAGAAGAGTTGTGAACAGTTATGAAGCTTCCCAATCTTTGCAGAATTCGCATTGTTCCATTATTTTAGCTCAGAATCTGATACTGAGCTTTTTAATGTGGGGAATGGAGTTCCTGGAGATGTTTGACCCTCTGTCTCATATTGTAGAGAGTGAGTGTGAGTGTGTATGTGTCTCATACTAGACTCTCTCTGTGTCTGCAGCCTGTCTGATTCTGTCCAACCTGGTTTCATCCCGTCTGACTCCAGGTGATGCATTCTGTGGTGTCAGAATTTCACATGTGTGTGTTTGTGTGAGCCCAGAAGCATGCTAGTGGAGTGATGTTTAGGTGGGAAACAGCTGTGAACCTTTCTGTGGGTTCTCAATGCTCAAGAGGCTGCTCTGGGAATGGCTTGCTTTAGCTTTTAGAGGTGTAATTCATGTTGATGTGTGTTATACATTACGTTTTTTTCTGGCTGCTGAAATGAAGGTAAAATAATCTCGGTTACACAAACAAACTTCATCTTTCTTTGTTGCAGTCGGGAATATGTAACGAATTATAGCACGTGTTTAGGTCTGATCCATGTTTTCTGTTTTTGTTTCGCAGAAGGCGTCGCTCTGTGAATTCGTTCAGCTCGTCTCCTGAAAGCACCGAAGTGCCATCAGCCTGTGCTGACGTCCGAGTTCCATGCACGGCACTCCATATCTTTGTGAGTTTTTGTGAGAAACTCTGTGTACAACCACCAATAATGATTCTCAGCTTGCTTTTTGATTGTGATGTCACAAACCATAGGATCCCATCCATGACTTATACATGATTTTTGAATAAATGTTTAAAAATACAGCAGAAATCTTTTAGATTATTAGTACATTATCAAGAAATGATCTCAAAATGTTTTAATAGTTTAAAAATATTATGTATTTCCACTTTTTTCCCAAAGGAAAATACATCTTTTTGTTAACAATTAATTACAATTTTCAGATTCTACTTGTTTTTATTAAATCAAGAATTCATTTTTTATTTTATTGTATTGAAGTATATTTTATTTACTGCAGATTTTGTATTAATAAATGCAAGAATAAAGATAATTGTTTGGATTTATAAAGATATGAACAATTCTATGCATTAAATTCATAAAAAATAAACTACACGTTTATAAATAAATTACTAAACAGAAAACGGTATTGAATTATAACTAAGGAGCAAATTTATTTCCCCATTTAGTTATGTCTACTCATATGCTAATTACTTGGGGGGTCCCATCGAAGAAGAAACATCACTTCATTTCAATCCTTGATTTAAACCCTTACTACATAAAATAAAATGTGCATTTGAAATTTCAGATTCTATTTTGCTTTTTAAACATTATTTAAACAAAAAATTCAGATCATTTTTTCAATTCACAATCACTCTTGTATTTATTTAAAATTCTTTTAATAGTTTTATATGAAAGTTTTTTTCATTTCTAGTGTCTTCAGGGGTCTGTGGTCAATGATGTGAAGTAAAAGGTCTGATTCCAGGTCTCCTCAAGTTCATTCAGTACCTCCCAGCATCCCCTGTTAATATTTCCCAGCATGCTCCAGTTGTGCATCGCTGGTTGAGGGGGTGGCTGACATTATAGAGGTTCCTGCTGCTGATCTTGATTCTTATTTAAGATTATAAGACTTTCAACAACAGCATAATCCAACAGAAACACCTAAAGGAGGGTTTGGACTGATGGAGAACATTAAACTGGTGCATGATCTCAAGTTTTCAAGCTGAGACCTCTCAAGACCACCTCTAAAATCAAGAAACCGAATGGCTCTCATCCCTACCCTACATAGCGCAACTTAAAATTATTGTTACTTAGCCATTTGTAAACTCTTCTTAACCTTCCGTGTTTGGGGAACAGGATGCTCATGATGGAGAGGTCAACGCTGTGCGGTTTAGTCCTGGATCCCGTCTGCTGGCCACCGGAGGAATGGACCGTCGGGTTAAACTCTGGGAGGTCATTTCTGGTACTGTGTCATGCTCATGCATTTTATGCTTTATAATGAGGTTCAGAATCTGTTTAATTTAAAGAGATGCTTTATCACGACATGTGCTGAGATTTAAAACGCTGGTTTAAAAGTCAATCTTTGTTTTTCCTTTGAGGTTAATAATAACCTCACTTGTAAAACATAAATGACTTATTATTGAATAGATTTGACTTTGAAACTGCTTTATATATCAAGGGTGAAAGGTCAAGGATGTGATGTAAAAGGTCTGAAGTCATCCTCTTTTTCAAGTTCTTTTAGTCTCTCCCAGCATCCCCACTTAATATTTCCCAGCATGCTCCAGTTATGCATCGCTGGTTGAAGTGAGAGCTGACATTATAGAGGTTACTGCTAAATATTTATGGTCTTTTTTTTTTTTTTTTGAGATCATGAGACCATTAATAACAGCAGAATCTAACATAAATGCATACAGGAGGGTAGGGCTGATGGATGGCTCCTGATCTCAAGTTTTCAAGCTGAGACCTTTCAAACATAAAAAAATGCTCTGTTTTATTCAACCTGAATCATAATGATCGTAGACGACAGGATTATTTATGCAAACGCAATGTTCGTGTGTACAGGACGCTGTGAAGCAAAGGGAGCTCTCATGGGCAGTAATGCTGGGATCACCAGTATAGAATTTGACAGTGCGGTGAGTGGTGCTGGTGTTATGATCTTAATGTCAACATTGTATGCATGCATCAACATGATTCTAAACCTAAATTCCATAACGTAGTTCTTTTTATTTACATTAGCTCATTCTCCATCTTATGAGAGCGCTTCTCTTCCGGTTTACTTCAAAACAGTCATAATGGCATAAGCACCATCCGGCTCGAAGTGTAAATTGAAATGTGTGCCATCTTGGAAAGTGGCGAAAATTTGCGTCAAAAGCTTCTAGTTTGATGACACCCTCATGGCACCGATCCACTGCATGAAATGGACCCATTGGATTGTAGTGTCATAAACAATGCTTCTTTCTTAGTTTCTTCAGGGGTCTGTGGTCAATGATGTGAAGTAAAAGGTCTGATTCCAGGTCTCCTCAAGTTCATTCAGTACCTCCCAGCATCCCCTGTTAATATTTCCCAGCATGCTCCAGTTGTGCATCGCTGGTTGAGGGGGTGGCTGACATTATAGAGGTTCCTGCTGTTGATCTTGATTCTTATTTCTTATTTAAGATTATAAGACTTTCAACAACAGCATAATCCAACAGAAACACCTAAAGGAGGGTTTGGACTAATGGAGAACATTAAACTGGTGCATGATCTCAAGTTTTCAAGCTGAGACCTCTCAAGACCACCTCTAAAATCAACTGTTTTCACTCAATCGGTTTCCAATGGCTCTCATCCCCACCCTTGCCGCAACTTGAAATTAGTTGGTTGTTTTTCAGTACAGACACAGTAGTACATCACCTTTGCCATGTTTGAACTGGATACCACCCTCTACAATGGAAGAGCTGTTCCTTCTGTGTTTCTCACAGTAGACTAGATGTTTAGTTTTTGTTATTGTTTTTGGTAGCTTGCTTAGAGATGAATTCATGGATAGTGTTTTTTTGCCTTTTAAATGTCATGTTTACTCTGGTTGGTCACAAACTAGTCCCAGTTCAGCTAAAATATGGTCCCAAAACAAGAAACAGTACTAAGGTGAGAAGGCAGCAGAAATGCCTTAAATGAATATCGAACACAGATGTAAATGCACTGCACCATTCCATTTGTGGATTGTTGTATAATGATCATCCTACCACATTGACATAGAAAGGAGAGAAAGGCAATCTCTCTCTCTCTTTAGGTTTTGATAAAGTTAACTGGAAAGTGTTCTCTTTGATGGGAGCTACAAATTCTAAAGAATAATCCATTGATTACCTTAATTGATTAATTCTCTAATATATCTTATTATTCATGAATTGTTTTTTTGTTTAACAAAGAACCAGATTCTGAAAGTTAACGTTTTTAATAACAAAACGTTAATCGAAATAAAACATTTCAAAAACCAAAAGGAGTCAAATTTTACCATTATTTCTCAGAATGTATAATTTGCTTTAGAGGTCAGGAAGGAACCGTTCACTTCATGTTGAAACTCTTTGCACATCTCTGAGCAGAGCACTGAGCATCCACTTTATAACTAGAGTGGGTTAAATGGAATAACTCTTCTAATGCTTTTTAAAACTGAATTAAACATTACACTGCGGTTTAAAAAAACCCATAAAATACAGAATCTTCTCATTTATTTTTTTTCTGTTTTCTTTGTTGCACAAAATCTGCCTCTGATTTAAGGTGCAACAAAGACATGAATTGGTTTTTGTTTTGTGCCGTACCACTTTAAAAAGCACCAGAACCAGGTAATGTTGTTACTGTCTTTGCACACTGGTGTATCACCCAATGGGGAAACCGAAGTCTGGCCCTTCAAACACTACACTACCCGATGCACGTAGAGACAGCCAGCACCTGTCGCTGCTTGCTGCGTGAATTCTTCCACGAGACAAAATAGACCCTTCATTCTTACATCAGCTGCTGCCATGCAGAGACGCTGGATGGTGAATACTTGGTTAAAGCAATTTATTAGCTGAGTAGTCTTGATTAAAATGCTACATTTGTAATGTTACTCACGGTGAACTCTCATCGCTCTTTCTCCAAAATCTCCCCGATGCAGGCAATATGTTTGTCACCCCAGCTCTAGGCCTTTAAATGAGTTCTATTTTATATATACACCATGAACAGAAGGCAAATATGTTTAGCATAATTTTATGGCTTCTAAACTGTCTTTAAGCTTGTGTGCTCAATTCCTCACCCTTGAAACCTCTATTCAGAGGATGTGACTAAAGGCCTTGTTTGTTTGTGTGCTCTGCAGGGCTCGTATCTTTTGGCTGCATCAAATGATTTTGCGAGTCGAATCTGGACAGTCGATGACTTCAGACTGCGGGTGAGGAGACAATTAAAACAAATAAAAGTTTAAGTCATTCTAGTGTGACGCACATCTAAAGCGAGATTATTTGAATAGATATGACTAACAAAGCAAGCCTCTGTGTTACTGATGTGTGTCTCGTTTAACTGAACAAATGTTTCTCTCAATTGCTCAACACAAAGGTCTGTGATGTAATGTAAAAGGTCTGATGTCTGGTTCTCCTTCAAGTTCCTCAATCCTTATTAGCCACCACATGTAATATTTCCCAGAATGCTCTAGTCTTGCATCGCTGGTGTGGGTTGGCGGCTGACATTTTTGCATGTTTCTGCTGTTATTGGAGTCTTTTTAGAGGATGTAATAAGACTCTTCACAGAGATATTCCACAGATCCTGCCCCACTAGAGGGCAGAACTGAAGGAAGCTGGTCACCTGATCTCAAACATCAAACTGAGACCTTAATCTAAGTTTAAGATTAAGACACATTACACCACTTTTCAAAAGATGCGTGATGCATTATGCCTTCAGAAAATGTTTACCATTTTACAGCGTGTTTGGCAATCATTATCAAGTTTAATGTTAGGAAAGCTATTATTTTTTTTTATGGGAGCGCTGGTAAATCACAAAAATAAGTACAAATGTCAGTGGTTTTTTTCACATTATAGATTTTTTTATGATATTTTTGATAAGTTCATAAAAATGAAGCAACAAGTTTTTTTTTTGTTTATATGTAATTCCATGTATGAATTTTGTTAGAATGTTTTGACCTAATATTCATTAGAAATTAGATTTTTTTCTTATTACAAAATAAGCTTTTTAAAAAATCCTTTTATGCTTACACTGATACAAAATGTACAGTGGTACCTCGAGATACAAAATTAATTAGTTCCAGGGTGACTTTCGTATCTCGAACATTTTGTATCTCAAAGCAAGTTTTACATGTAAAACGCCTAATCCGTGCAACGGCTCACAGAAGCAACAGTATAAGTTGATAAAAAAATGGAAAACTTTTCTTCAATTCTTAAATATACACATACGTAATATGTGCACAAATCTGAAACCGGACCTTGTGATGTGGAGATGTGTAGGAGGAGGTGGAACCCAACAGAAAGCAGAAAACTACGTGTGAAAGTTAACTTTCTCAAGATATTTCACGAATTACAAACACCAACATGGCTTCAAGCACAAGCGGAGGCAGTTCTGAGCGTTCTGGAGAGAGCGCTTCTGAGTAGGCTTCTCTAACCTGTGCTACAGAACAGCACTTTCCACATTATAAACGTTATTTCTTTTACGACACCTTGACTGTGATAATAGAGCTAGAACTGTTAATAGAGAAGAACTTTTGGGGTTTTTCCTATTTTATCATTTTTTTCGTATCTCGAAGCAAAATATTTCCCGTGATACGTTTTGCATCTCAAACATTTCGTCACTCGAAGCAACCGTATCTTGAAGTACCACTGTACTTATTTTCCAAGACTCGGAAACATATAATTCAACAGAGGCGTAATCAAGACTTCTGTTGATGGCCATGTTTACACTTTTAAATTAACTCCTGCTTTTTAGACCATTTTTGATCAAAACTACTGTTTGTTGTTGGATACTTGTTAAAAGCTTTAACCAAAAAAAAATACCATAAGTGTAAACCTTCAAGTGTTGTAGCCTTGGAAATCTTGAGGTGATTAGTTTTCCCAATCTTTACCATTTGTGCCTGTGCTTTATTTGGGCTTTTTTGAGCCAGCGTTTAGTTTTTAATCCCTGCAAAATCTGTCCATCATTCCAGTGAAGCTAACTGGGGTGGTTATGAACAGAGGCAAAGCTCCACCTTGACACACTTTGGGCCATGGATAACTCCTGCTTTAACGATGAAAACAACTTCTAAAAGCATTTATTCTGAAAACTGCTCTTTCAAACTCTGGCAAATCTCTGAATAAATCTGCAAGCAATCTGACGTGGGGTCTGATCACACAAGAGACTTGTAACATTTACAAAGTGTCAGGGATTACAGGGAAAATGTATATTTCATTTGTTGTTTGATAGTTGTCTTCAGTAAGTTTTTCTTTACGGGTCATTGGTCGTTTTATTTGACATAAATTGATTTTTAATGTGCACTGTTAATTTTCCAAGCATTCTCCTCTCTGACTGTCTGGTGGCTGTATTTCCGTTCTGTTTGATTCTCCCTTGACCTGATGGTTGAGACCTGGCTAGTGTGACTCAGCTTTTCCTTTAGTCGTTGAAAACTGTTCATCTTTTACAAAAAGCTCTATGATATAGTTTGTATGCATTTCTGACGGCTGGATCTCTTCTGGTCCTGAAGCACACTCTCACTGGGCACAGCGGGAAGGTTTTATCTGCTCGCTTTCTTCTGGACAACGCCAGAATCGTCTCCGGGAGCTACGACCGCACGCTCAAGCTCTGGGACCTGCGCAGCAAAGTCTGTAAGAGACTCCGCCTTACTCAGATTTTTCTTTTTCAGCTCAAGGTTCAGGCCTCCAAACCATAAACTTTGCATTTCTGTTTTTAAAAATATTGTCGAATTGTCGTTATAATGCAAACTGAGTCTTTAATGGACAGTAGACACAAATGTTTTATCTCATTTTGAAGCGTGTCTGTACAGTTATAAAGATGAGTGAATAAATCAGGATCTCTGTGTTCTCTTCAGGCATGAAGACTGTGTTTGCTGGATCCAGCTGTAATGATATCGTTTGCACAGAGCAGTGTGTGATGAGTGGACATTTCGATAAGAAAGTTCGGTTCTGGGACATCAGGTGAAATATTTCAAATTTCAAATTGATTATTAAACTTTAGATATGACAAATAGGGTGTCTCTGGGTTTTTAAATTTAATTACATGGATGCAATGCACCGACTTTTTTTGCATTGACTCTACCCTGAGATAAAAAGTAGTGTTTATTGTTACAAAATTACTTTTCTGTTTGAGAATAGCTTTTGTCCATAACTCTTTAGAGTGGCATTGAGCTTTAAGAGATAAAACAATTTTGTAACCTGAAACAGTAGTAAACTATACTCCATCCTGGCTGCTACAGTGGAATATAACTCTTAGAAAAAGTCGAGTTTGAAATAGTTTAGATGTGTAAACTGTTTTGTCAATTAGTACCAAAATTCTTCTTATTTAACTGTTCTGTCAAGTAAACCTTAAAATTGATAAAAAGAAATAAAGAAATGCATGAAGGAAAATGTTATATTTTTTATTATTATTTTTATTTTTATATATATATATTTAAAAATATAACACATGTGTATATTTCATTAATATATTTCTAGTTTCCAACAAATTTGTATTTGGATACATTTTAATCTGTTAAATCTCTTATAAACTAAATAATAAAATATTTTGATATTTTTGAATCAAGCAGTATGCATTTCATAATACATGTATTTATTTAAGCACAAATTAATTGATGTATTGTTATTTTATATGTAATACTACCTTTATTTATTTATACTTAAGCCATTTTTGGTCCTCCATAGGAGTGACAGTGTCGACAGCTTAGTGACATTGTCACTAAATTTAGTGACTTTCCAGACCGTCTCCAGTAATCCGCCAACTAGTTTTACTTTAATGGTGAGAAGAAAGAATTCCTCACTCAGCTATATTTTATTTGTTTCCCTGTGCGTATGAGTTATTCCTCACACACGCCATCATTACTATATTAGTCAATACAAAGTTTTATTATTTAAATTTATTATTTTTTTTACTGTGAACTGAAATCTGAAAATAGGTCTTGCTCAAAGTCATGATCGCTTAAATTGAAGTTATTTTTTGTGTTTTTTACTCCAGCCAATATTGGCTTTTGTTCTTTGGCATTGGAAAGATATTTGATGCATATTACATGGTCTTATGCAAAAAAAGGTGATGACATCATCTATCGACTTTTCTAATTGTGGAGTTAGCAAAAGTTGAATCTTGTGTTTGAAATGTAACAAGTGCTGTCTGCTAAAAAAAAAAGCACCTGGGTGCTTTTGGCACTAGGTTCAGACTGCATGAGTGTAGCCCTATGGTTTTCACAGTGGGCACAGAGTACACATCGACTGCAAGTTGGCAAAATAAATATCCATCCATCCTGAAAGAAATGCACGCTATGTAAATAAACTTGCACTAATGAAACAGGCTTTGCTGCTGGTTAAAAGAATTTAGCGTACTTAAAATTAATGAATGATCATTTATTAGCAATGTCTTTACTCGTTTTATTAATCTTCATCATCATCCTCAACAATGGATTTACACAAAAGGCCATTCCATGAATCAAATCAACAATCACAATTTGTTTTTTTTTCATTAGATCCAGAGTTACATGTTCTTGGTCACTCGGAACACTTAAAATGTGTGTTTTTTTTTTAGGGCAGAGAGTATCGTGCGCGAGCTGGAGCTGATGGGCCGTGTAACATCTCTGGATCTGAATCAGGACCGCACTGAACTTCTGAGCTGTTCCAGAGATGACCTGGTGAAAATTATCGACCTGCGCACTAACGCCGTCCGTCAGACTTTCAAGTGCGTGACTTCCACACCTACTTAGTTTCTGAATGCAGTTTCATTGTGTTTTATTTTCCTTGGGTATTAAAATTTTGGCTTTTTAGATTGTGATCAAGTAGATTCAATCTCATTCTATGCTAAATGCTGAATTCGTATTGGCTGATGAACAGCCTCAATAGTTGCTTTTAATTGATGTATGAACATCTCATTGGGTAGGTCTTATTTGCATTTAAGTGATTCGATCGTTTAAATTTAAAGGTGCAGTAATTCTGATTGACTGATGAGCAATCTATTGTTTACTGGTTGATTTTGATTGGTTGAGGTGTCCTAGATTGAATTCTGGAGTGAGGTTGGTTGCTGAAAATAATGTTTGTTATTCATTTTCTCAAATACTTCACCATTAACAGGTGTGTTTAATTATTTTTTCTAGACATTTTTTAAATAAACTAAATTATTTTGTTTCTGTAGCGCTCAAGGTTTCAAGTGCGGCACTGACTTCACCAGGGTCACTTTCAGGTTTGAATGTGTTTTGCTAAATTAAGAAAAGACAAATTTCAGACTCTAAACCACTTCACTTTTTTAATATTTACATGTTATTTGTGTTTTCAGTCCAGATGGGAGTTATGTGGCGGCCGGTTCTGCAGATGGGGTCCTGTACATCTGGAATGTTTTAACCGGGAAACTTGAAAAAACCCTTGATAAGGGTCACAGGTGAGCATTAATGTTGTTTTTGAGATGGATAATTTAAAACAAACTGTTGTCCTTTCTTCGCCCTCTCTACACTTCTCTTCCCGTCACAATGATGTCCGGTCTGTTCAGAATAATAGTGATAGACCCCAAAAAATATTCTTTTAAATCTGCGGGTGAGGGACGACGTTTTTTTTTTGTGGAAGTGGGACTGAATAATCTGTCAGATTTGTGAAGTTTTAATCGATTGATGTGTTTATCGAAGTTAAATGCAGACTTTTACAACTCATTTATCTCTGAATTCTTCATGGAGTCAATTTACCTCAGCGTTTTCCTCCATCTTTTCAGTTCTGCCATTAATGCGGTGTCTTGGTCTCCATCCGGGGCATATGTGGTCAGCGTGGAGAAAGGAAGCAAGGCTGTACTTTGGTCTGACATGTAATTGAGTGCTTGTCATGCTGGAATACATCTATAAAACCCATTTTCAATGCCTTGACAGAGGGTTTCACCATCACCACCATTTTTTGTCTTATAACATTGCCTGGATAGGAAAACAGCAAATGTTACTTATTACAGGTTTCACATTTAACATATGGTAGATCCCCTGGGGGTATCATTCGTACTCAACATCAGAGGAAAGGTAAAATTGTGGTGATTGTGTTTGTTTCAGGGGGCTCTGCTTGACCTACTGAGGTCAAGAGACATGAATGACAGACTTTGTAAGCCCCTTTCAGACAAGACTAGTTTTACAGGCTTAATCTTTTTACTTCTACAAAAATTCCAGAAAAAGTTACCTTAATATTCATTCCTGCTGAACTTTCTCAGAAATGCTCCACTTATTATTTAACTTCCAGTTTCCCATTAATAAACTCAGAAATGCTAGTACTGTCCAATTAGATTGATGAATCGGAGATTCCATATTGTATCCTACTTGGAAAACTAGACCTGTCTGAAAAGTGCTTTAGAAAGGGATTTGCCTGAAGAGAATTCTATTGTAATCTAGTGCTGTGAGATCAATAGCATGGGCAAAAAGGTAACATCACGTACAATACCAAACAGCTGGATTTCAGTCTCAACACTTTCACCCGGTTCTCCTTTGAATCATTCAGATGTTCATTTGCAACCTATAGAGGTCCTGCTTTAGTACCTGGGCATGGTCCTAACCTATAGTGTCATGTTTGGAGCCCCAGATCGTTCCTGACTGTACACAAGCCTCTGTGTAGACCTACAATCTTGTCCCTGACAGCCTTTGGCCACGGTGGGTTAAGCTCTTCTGTGGACATGGACTATTCATATGACCCCGGAGCTCGAAATCTGACATGTTGAGAATTAAGAATGCAAATCCATTTATAATTTATAATCCATTTAGAAAGCATAAAGCAGTTTGAGCATATTCAAATACATTGATGTGCCCTGAAAACCATTTTAACCCTCTCTGAGTTTTCCTTTTAAAAAAAGATTTATACAGGCTTCTATCTATGGTTTACAGCTGGTTTACAGTTCACAAAGTATAATAATTTATTGCTTGTTATAAAAGTTATAAGAAAGCTTAAAGATGATAAGATGCCATGTAACATCCAATCACAATGCTCTCTTCCTTAGCCCCTCCCCTCAGATCCAGTGTGTCGGAAGGGGAAAATATGTGCACTGAGCGCTGTGTCTGATTTTTTTTTTCTTTATTTGATTTTACTCACTTGCAAAATTGTTTCCTCTTGCATTTGTGGGCGGGGCTTGTAGTGGAGACAGTTTTATTGGTTGAACGAACTGTGGATTTTACCGTTGCTGTATATGAGCTCTGTGTATATTTCTGCTTCCTGTTTGCACTTGATAAACTATGAAATGGTACATCTGTTTGCTTCTGTCATTTTTTAGTAGATATTGCCTATATAAAATACCTTTATTTTTAGATTGGTCTGGATTTAAGGTCAATAAAACACGCACACACACACACCCCATGGAGTTCTGCATACATTAAGCTACTGTGTTTGTTCTCTGATGTTAAATAATGAGTGTTCAGAAAACTAAGTCCACGATCAAAATCTCCCTGTTTCATGATTTTTATTAAAAGTAGCATTTCTTTTAAAGCAGACTGTCGCCAAATAATGAATGTTCCATCTCCACAATCTTCTCTGCATATTCATTGTTTTGTGTTCTGCACCAGGGTGGAACACGAAAAAAAAAATAGCAAACAAACTGGTTCATAGCAGGTCATTTCGTCATTTAAACCACGAGAACTGATGCAGTGCTTTGTGACATGAAACATTTCTCCAGAACCCTGCTGCTACATGAAGAAATGACAATGCACATGACATAGATACGTAAAGACTGCAGTGACCTAGTGCAGACCAACACCTTGCTAAACAGACAAGTGCAGAGCCAAAGATGGAGCCGATGGAGCATGACTACAGTTCATCCAGTCTGCTGTTATTCTTCAGAACTGCTTCTTTGTGAGCAGAAACTGGCTGTGGGGAGAGTGCTGTATTTCAGGCAGATGGAGATAAGAGGGTGTTTTCTCCTCATGTAATCCGGCTCGCTGACATCAGCACTCAGACTGCTGAGACTGACAGCCCAGGCTTAGATCAGCCTCTCAATCACACCTATCCTCCTTTGCCCTGCTGCACCACACACAGAAACATTCTCAGCCTCACCCGCCTCAGAAACTACAATGAAACACTTTATTTCTGTACTTTTGTTGTGCTGTGACTATTATTTATTGGTTAGGTTTTCTGATGAATTGCTAAACCATTAAATATTTTGGGTTTTGTTAAATATTTTGCATCATTGGTAGTTGTATAAATACCTTTATTTTTTATTAGTTGTAGTAAAACAGTTTATGATTATGTACAATACTAATAACATTATTCTCATATTAATTACTAGTAGTATCAAGAATAGTAAACAATCCGTTTGTTTATTTTTTGCGATACATTTTTTAGTATCAGTAGTATAAAAGTTGTACAAAAATGTACTAGTACTAGTACAAAATAATGCATTTATTTATTCACCTGTTAATAACAATTTTTCCTTTTTTGGGTAGTTTTAGTAGTATTTAATTATTTAACTATTTTAATGAATAGTTAAAATGATGTATTTATTTATTCACCTGTTAATAACAATTTTTCCTTTTTTGGGTAGTTTTAGTAGTATTTAATTATTTAACTATTTTAATGAATAGTTAAAATGATGTATTTAGTATCGATAATATTTGAAGTAAAAAAAGGTTTTTGAACTAGAAATAGTACTTCATGAATCTTTTTACCCGCGTCCCCTTCAGGCAAGCGGCAGAGGTACACATATTCATACCCAAAGGGAATTTAGATTATTCAGTTAACCTGACGCATGTTTTTGGCATTTTGGGGGAAACCCACGCAAAAACATGTAGAGCATGCAAACTCCTACCAGGAAGGTTACCAGCGAGCCTTGAACTGTGATGGACAGGTAACCTGTCCAGGGTGTACCCCTGCCTCTCGCGCAGTGTGCACAATGCAGACCCCCCCATGACCCCAAAAGGGAATAAGTGGGCAGGAAAATGAATGAATAATAGTGACAGTAGTGCTGCTATTAGTAATAGTAGCTCGTTTATTCTATTCATTTGATAGGAATATTTTCACAATATGCATTTGGTAATTGGTCCTCTGTCTTCAATTTAACAGAATGAACATAAGTGGTCAGTTCTTGGTTTCTCTGGGGTTCAAACCCAGAATATCTGCATCCCTAGCTCAACAATCTACTCACTGAGCCACAGGAAAGCTACTGATAGTAGTAGAAGAAATTCCATAGTAAAATTATTAATTTGTTATTATAATTTGTAGTAATGTATTTGTATTTCTAGTGATCACCACACTTATTTGTTCAATTATGTGTTCGATAGTAGAGAAGTACTAGGTGGAAAGTAGAGAATTACATTTACTCATGTCACTGTAGTTGAGTTATTTTTGTTTATGTGTAAAGTATCTTTGAAAATCACGTTTAAGAAACAAAATACTTTTAAAAGTGTTGCATCCGAGTACATTTTGACTGAAGTAGAGGTTCTTTTACATGACAAATGTTGTACCGTTTAAACCTGTTGCTGTAGATACATCCATGAATACAAACATACACCCAATCACAGTAATGCTAGTAGATAACATGCGTAACTCATTAATTTATACAGTAATGCGTACTGTCATCACTTGTTATTATTATCTCATAATATTCCTCAGTTACATAAAAAGCATCAAGCCCTGTATATTGACAGTGTGTTTGTGATGTGATGTAATATTTAAACTCGTGTCATTGTGTGTGTGTGTGTGAATGATTGGATTATATTCCTATCTTCATTCTAAACCTCAGACGATAATCTCGCTGACGGAAAAGATCCCAGAGCTTACAAATACCGAGCCAAACACACACTCACACATTCACACTCCTTCAC
The DNA here is from genome assembly GCA_007224835.1 of Danionella cerebrum. Classification (NCBI taxonomy): domain Eukaryota; kingdom Metazoa; phylum Chordata; class Actinopteri; order Cypriniformes; family Danionidae; genus Danionella; species Danionella cerebrum. The sequence goes on from SRMA01026462.1 coordinate 351,213, forward strand.
TTTTCATCTGGACTCACAGCAGCAGACCTACACCAACAAACCGGTGAGTTCTGCACAGAAGAACGATGTAATGGTGGATGCATTCTGGTTTCTAGATGTAGTCTGATATTATCTAGATTCTCTAGAATAAAGGGCTGATCTGTATGTTACACAGTTGAAGACTCAGACAAAAGTGATGGTTAGATGACAAGTACATGGATTTACCCTAGAGGTCTCTGCGGAGTGCGTGTACCAATCACAACAGCTGTTTTGATTAAAGTAGAAATGACGTGGCCCAGCTATTGATAGTTTTGATTTAAAATTTATTTAATTGGTTATTAGTTTCGGTATTTTTTTTTTTGTTTTAAATGAACATTACAATACACTATGAGATACAATTTTCAAGGAAATTAAAATAAAATGTAAGAAAATATGTAATGTCCCCAAATCGGTGCCATGTACTGGTGAAAAGAGGGGATAACCCTTAGGAGTACAAAACCTGTGAGATGGCTTGTGTTTTTCAAAGTTTTGGACCAAAAAAAGCAAAATGAAAATAAAAAAGTGCTGTAAACAGAATAGAAGGTTTAAGAGAGGTTAGACTGTATTTTTAATAAAAGTTTCATATCTTTTGACCTTGTCTTTGGGGGATTTATGAAAATTTTTTTGTTCTCATTTTTTTAATTGGACACTCAGAATTGTATTGCCGGGGTTGAACTAAAAAATATATCAGCTATTGCCACAAAAACTGTTGTAAAGCTAATTTGTTAGAGAAAATTGTAAAGCAGTAAAAGCTGCTCAAAAAGCCCCTCCTCAACATCTAAGGGTTAAACTGCAAAACAGTGTGTGTAGTGGTGGATATTTCTAAAACAGAAAGACATCTGTTCGTTGAAGATGGAGAGAAAATATAATTTTTGAAAGACAGAGGTTAAACGAACATTGGATAAATGGTTTGATAAACTAATCACTGAAAGTGGAAAGATAGGAAGATTGACAGTTGGATGGGTATACAGACATTAATTGGTTGGATGGATAGGCGAACAAAAAGATTGGTAGAAGGATAGATTGCCACATAGAAAACATACATATAGAGACGGATGAATTGGTTGATTGGACAGGTCAAAGTCAGAGAGATGGACAGGTAAATGGACAGTTAGAGGGAAGATAAATAAATGGAGAGAGAGAGAGAGAGAGAGAGAGAGAGGACAGATAGGATGCAATTGATTGAAGGATGATCATCTCAACCCAGGCCTTACTTTTCTTGTCTGCAATGTACATGTGAACTAACCATGAATAATTAATATAAATTAGCACATGTAAATTAAAAGCATGCTCTTCGTACACTGCAGGAGGCAGGATGAGTCCCAAACAGGTCATCTACAAGAAACTCTCCAGAGACAAATCAGTCAGTATCACTCAATTAACACTGTTTCTTTACAAAGCTGTGCCCATCAATGATTGGCTAATGAGTGTGATGTCATAGGTGGGGGTTTACATGGGAAAGCGGGATTTTGTGGACCATGTGGATTTTGTTGATCCTGTCGGTGAGTATCAGCCTCTTTCACCTTGTATATATCAGTAATTCTGACTTTTGTAACATTGTCAGTGCCACTAGGAGTTGCACTTTACAAACACACAAATTGCATTATTATGTGGCTAAACTGCACTTTTCACAGTGTCAAATCAACACTACTGGTGTGAGTGCTGTGGACCTGTGTAAACACTACCCCAATATTAAATGTAACGCCTCATTTGGTTTTAACACAGACTGTGACGCTAATTCAACTCACATAATGCATTCACCAAAAGTTTTTAACTGTCCTTTGGTTAAATGTTTTCTTTTTTTGGAGGTATTTAAGATAGCAGGGAATCCGTTCAGATGTTTTAGATGTTTATGGTTTCAGTGACTCCTATGCGACCTGCATGTTCTTATTAACGAAGCAATTCCACCAGGTTTCAAGTCAGAGTTTCCTAAAAACTTCTGAAAAGTGTGATATACACCCAAGCTCAACACTTAATGAGCAGCATTATGGCATAAACACGTGACAAATGTGTGTGTTTTACAGACGGTGTTGTGCTGATCGATCCTGAGCAGGTGAAGAACAAGAAAGGTGAGGTGATTGTTTAGAGATGAAGGGCAACAGTGAGCGGAGTGCAGAGAAATGGCTAGATTTAGCACCTTTTTTTCCCAAAATCTTGTGATTTTAATTTAGTGACTATTTTGGGATTCTTGTACAGGTCCTTACATTCATTATTTTCTGTAATGTACTAATAAACATTACATTTTCGTATATTTCAGAAGTTCAAGCCTTTTATTGTTGTAATATTGATGATTTTGGCATACAGCTCATGAAAAATTTAGCATAAAATGAAAGGGTCTCTAAACGAACTATTAACTTAATCATCTGAATCAACAAATTAACTCTAAAAAAGACCTGCAACGGATTCCTGAGGCTTTTAAAAACTCCCAGCCTGGTTCATTACTCAAAGAGGAAGATTGTGGAGAAGGACCGATTCCAGACATTGGGGGAAGCAGTGGACTGGGTCTGGACAGAGCCACCATGCACAGGCGTGTGCTGGAAATGTGCTACAGGTGCCGCATTCCCCAGGCCAAGCCAATTTTGAGCCAGAAACAGCGGCAGAAGCGCCTGACCTGGACTACAGAGAAGCAGCACTGGACTGTTGCTAAAATTTTGCATGTCATTCGTAAATGAAGGTGCCAGAGTCTGGAGGAAGACTGGGGAGAGGGAAATGCCTGAAGTCCAGTGTCAAGTACCCACAGTCAGTGATGGTCTGGAGTGCCATGTCAGCTGCTGGTGTTGGCCCACTGTGTTTTATCAAGGGCAGGGTCAATGCAGCTAGCTATCAGGAGATTTTGGAGCACTTCATGCTTCCATCTGCTGAAAAGCTTTATGGAGATTTCATTTTTCGTGTTAACGTCCATGGCACATTTCTGTGCTCAATTGGCCTCCCAACTCTCCTGACCTGAACCCCATAGAGAATCTGTGGGATATTGTGAAGAGAAAGTTGAGAGACGCAAGACCCAACACTCTGGATTAGTTTAAGGCTGCTATCGAAGCACCCTGTGCCTCCATAACACCTCAGCAGTGCCACAGGCTGAATGCCTCCATGCCTCCATGAACATAATTATTTGAAGGTTAACCTTTTTGTAATTAAAATATGTTTCTTTTATTGGTCGGATGAAATATGGTTAAACGCTACTTTTTGTTCAGTGTGCGAAGAACGATTGTGTCAAAAAATGTGTACGCAGTACTAAGTGCAGTTTAAGGCTTGCTTGTGTTAATTCTGTGGATAAACAAAATAGGCCACAGGTGTTCAGACAAAATATACTATTGGAGTGCATGTCATCCACTGCTAAGGAGTGATAATGCATCAGAACTTATACAATGAACATGAGATTTTACAGTTCGTTTTTTTCTTTAATAAACATTTGAATGATACTGGTAGTTAAGAAATACTTACAATTCAACTGTTTCATTCAATTGTTTAAAAAGTTTACAAATGTGTCTTTCTTTGCTCCGTTTTTGTGGAGCGTTAGGAAGAATGTGTGTTAACATCCCCCAAAAATTTTGGGTTCCTTTGGGAAAGAATTTAAAGTTAACACAAGTTACCATGGAATAATCTGATTGGATTGATCCTGAAACATTTACTCAATATTCTGCCTGAGAGGAAGAGGAGAGCAGGGGTAACCAACGGGGCAACCAACAGAGACAGCAGGCCATGCAGTTACCCAACTTAACCCAGTCATGTTTAACATAAAATAACATTTTTCTCCCCAGTTTTTGCAATGCTGTCATGCACTTTCCGCTACGGCCGAGAGGATATGGATGTGATGGGGATATGTTTCCGTAGAGACATCTTCCTCTGCACCCGTCAGGTTTATCCTCCTCTCATGGACCGCGAGAAAAGTGTACACACACACGCGCAAGAAAAAATCCTGCGAAAGCTTGGAGACAATGCTTACCCCTTTTTCTTTGAGGTGATGTATGTAGATGTTGTGGCCTCAGTGGTTTCAAATAATTTTATAATTGAGTCAAATGAAAGAAAATGTTTGAAACCACTTGACGGCTAGTAATCTAATATTAGTTGCCCTTTTGAGTGAAATACTGTTTTAAATGTTTTTTTTGTTTTTTTTTCCTGTCAGTTTCCAGATAATCTTCCATGTTCAGTCGGTCTGCAACCTGCACCAACAGACGTAGGCAAGGTAAAACATTTTTAGGTCAATATTTTATATGCTTTATGTAATGTATTTATTTGGACATTTAATTTGTTAATTATTTTTTGTAAATTTATTTCTGTTTTCTATATTTGTATTCACAACATCTTTAACTAATAGTATTCATAATTTCGACACAAAGTTGCAATGTTTTATATACATTCATTTATATATGTAAGTTTTTAATTAAATATAATTTTGTTATCTTATAAAGGCATTCTGAAAATTAAACACTGCTCAAGCAACTTGTTTATAAAATAGATTTGTTTATAAACATAAATTTACTCTAAATCTATTCAAAGTTACTCAAATGTAGAACATTTTTGTGAAACAATAACAATTTTACAACCACAACACATTATGCATAGATTAAATACCTCTTTCTGTATTTATTATTCAATTTTTTAAACATACTATTGTGCAGTACTTTTTTACTCACTGGTTTAAAATATTTTTTTCCTAAATAATCTTGAAAACAACTTTTTTTTTTTTTTGTGAATAATGTATTTAATATACATGATCAAATTGTTTCACGTACCATAAAAGGCACTGTATTTTTCTGCAGCATTGTGCAGTGGAGTTTGAAGTGAAGGCCTTCGTTGCAGAAAATCAGGATGAAAAATCTCAGAAGAGGTAACAATAAGAAGAAAATTATCAAGTTTGCATAGTGTCAGAGATGAGGTTGGGATGTCAGAATCGAGTCTCAAGCTTTGAGAACTTTTTTAACTTCTCCCTGTCTCTCGGGCAGGAGTTCTGTGCGTTTGGCCATCAGGAAGATCCAATATGCTTCAGATAAAGGAGCAGAGCCTCCCTGTGCTGAAACCACATGTGAATTCGTCATGTCGGAGAAGCCTCTGCATATGCGCGTCAGGCTGGACAAAGAGGTGCCTTTAAGTCTTTCAAATGTTTTACACCTTAATATATACAAATAGTCACACTCCTTACATATGCACATTCATTCATTCATGGTCCAACCCGCTTATTCCCTTTTCGGGGTCACAGAGGTCTGCTGGTGTCTATCTCCAGCGCACATTAGGCGGGAGGCGAGGGTACACCCTGGACAGGTCACCAGTCCATTGAAGGGCCATATGTATATTGCTTTCCTATATTTAAACTATTTAAATGGTTGCATGAATAGGACACAATTATAAAGTATTCGTCTACAAGGCGTGAAAAGAACTTATGAACCGTTGATGGACTTCTTGATAGATATTGGAATAAAAATGTTAATAACTTAAACTGAAGTTAATGAAAAGCAAATGTTAATTACAGCAGTTAAATCTGAAACTGTAGCACGTATCATCCGTATCTAAATGTGAACTGAACGTTTCAGACATATTATCATGGCGAGCAGATCAACGTCAGTGTGGAGATCGACAACAGCTCCAACAGGAACGTGAAGGACATCTCTGTTGCAGGTACCTCCTCATGAACTGTTTACTTGGCCTCGTTTTACATTTATAGTGTGGGATTTAGCTGTTTTGGGGTGAATCATGTTCTTTAATCATACACACTGTTATTTTGGGGGTCATGAACTGTTTTTTACTGTATTTGTATTGAGGTCCTCAAGTGGGATTTTAAATAAAAATTAATACAAAATGACAATAAAATGAGCCTTCTTAAAGAATATTTTAATATCTTAATACACAGCAGTAGTAACAATTTATTTTAATCTAAACATATAAACAAAGAAATTATACTCATTTTAAACACTAGTGCAGATCCATGTGTCGCCTGTATCCCGAGATGCAGACTAAGAGAGAGCGTCACAGCCCCAGAGGGCACTTATATGCGCCCACAGAAAAGGTCAAATGTCATTATGGGTCACAATGTGCCGCATTAGATCTTTAGCCTAACAAGATAACAATACTTAGCATTAACTTTAGAGCAGGAGGAGTGACATCGTTGTGTCCGCCATATTTGTAGCATGATGCCACCATTGCCATGGTTATGCATTAAACAGCTTGAACAAACTGAATTAGTGCTATTTTAATATTAGTAGTTGTTTGTTTTGAATATTTGTTATTGAAATATTTAACCCCAAAACAATTCAAGCACGACTCCTGGTGGAAACTAAGAATACAAACAAAATGGCCACAGTGCCTGATGTGACAACACCTTCTCCCGCTCTTTAAAAATAAATATATTGATTTATAAATTTCTCTCACAAAGCCATTTTCAAAATGGTTGGTGTCTAGCTCGTTGGCATGAATACTAAAGGAAACTAAAACTCTTAAAACGCACTTAACCAACATTCAAGACCTTTAAGAATTTAATTTTCCATTAACAATTATCAAATCACACAATCATCAAATTAAGTCCACTGACTGATCTGCTTTTGGATTGAGAATTTTTTAATCTGTATTACACTTTTAAATGGGTTAAAGCCATCACCCTGGAAGTTTTTGGAGTCATATTTGCACAAAAAAAGTGAAATAAAAGAGACGTTTTGCCCAAGCGTTCAGTTCCTTCCCTTATTAGAAGCTTCTGCTGGTAATTTTTCTGTCAGGCATGGCCATCTGCGTACATTGCGTGCTGCGTCAAGAAACGCTTGTTTTTACCTCAGTAATACACTCTATACTCATTACATAACATCATTTATTTATCAGTCACATAGTGGTTAAACACAAAAACATTTTTTACTTGTAATAAAAATGTAAACGCAGGACAGGGCTCGTTGGAATTCCTCCATGTTCTTCTAATGGCCACTCTGGGCCTGGTTGCTATGATACGATAACCACTCGGGGCAGAAGTGCTTCTGTTTGTGAAGGAGATTTGTTTTTTTTTGTCAGTGGTCAACTAGAGCTTGAGGCAGAGGATTACATGAATATGAGCAGAGCATGAGTCCTCGCATGTCTTTTTAAACAGACCAGTTGTGCAAAGCAAGGGAATGGAAATGCTTGAAGAAAAATGCTTTGAACATAACTGACTGTGTTTTGTGTTTCGGACAGTGGAGCAGATCACTAATGTAGTGCTTTACTCAAACGATAAATACGTCAAATCTGTGGCCTACGAGGAAACCATGTGAGTACAAGCATACAGCATCTCAGTGGTAGAAAATAAGAAACAAATGTGAGCCACAGAGATAATTGGTATTTTGTATTGTGTCCCAGGGATACTGTGCCAACCGGGACGATTCTGAAGAAGCTTTACACTCTCCGTCCTCTGCTGGAAAACAACCGTGAGAGACGAGGACTCGCTTTGGATGGGAAACTCAAACATGAGGACACCAACCTTGCCTCGTCCAGCATGTGAGTATCTCAGTCCATCTGACTCGATGGTTCAACTTTGATTTCGACAAGCAATAATATAAACTAAACAGTAACCTAAGTAACCTAAACTAAACTAAATCTAAAGTTTATTTTTTTTAGCAAAAATGTAACCAGACCATATTTTTGGAAGACAATATTGATGTATGATATGTGTTTAACTATAAATATTACAAATAATAATACATTTAATTTATTTTTATGTAATTTCACTCAACTTACCTTTGGCATGAATTCAAGGCATTACATTAAATTATAAAGCAAAGCATGAAATCATTCATTAAAATAAAACTCTTCATGTTTTATAATTAGTTTTGAATTGTAGAAGGTCGAGGCTTTTTGTGAACCTTGTTCCAGAGACTTTTGCTTATTTTAAAGCTTGTTTCTGATTGGTTTATTCATATAATTGCCCTATAATTCTGAAGGTTTTGCTTGATATCATTAGATTGAATCCCTTATTTTATTTCATTTAAATGCTCCGTATGGTAATGTTTCTGTGATTCAGTGTGAAAGACGAAGTGCTGAAGGAGGTTCTGGGAATGCTGGTGGCCTACAGAGTGGTGGTAAAGTGCCAAGCTGCCGGGTGAGTGAATGCACCCTCTTTATTTCTCGTTTAAACAAAACAGTGTTTTGACTTTTAACAAACATTGAGATGCTCATGTGGTGATCTCTGCTCTCCTTGCAGCATGGTGGGGTCCAGGTGAGTTGTGAGTTTGAGGGTCTTTGAGAAAATGTTTGTCTTTGAGGGTTAATGTGTGTTTGTGTGTTTCAGTGAGGTGACCGTAGAGGTTCCATTCAAACTCATGCATCCCAAACCTGATCCACGTGAGTAGAAAGTTTATAGATGGAAGAGAAGGTTGATTTCTTTATTATTCTCTCATTTTCTGTATATTTAACGGTTTCTTCATCCCACCAATAAAAAGTTGAGTGTTGATTTAACTCCCATAGCACACATCTTGTGGGTTTATTTCGTTCCTTCATTTCGTTCATTCAAAATAGTTGAAAATGTAATGCTAAATACTTAATAAATGATTTATTAATTTTTTTTTATTTAATTTTGAGGGCCGGCATTTGTATGCTATTGTTAATAGTGACGTTAGTGAAGAAAGCTATAGGCGCTTGTGTCCTATTGTACATTATATATTGCTTTTGCAACATGACACTCCCTTTTAATCATATTTTTAACAAGAGAACATAATCTAAGAAGCTACTTCTCAACATAGGTGTTTAATCAATTACATGGCAATAACTGATTTGTTTTTCGTTTCCTTCCTGTCCCCCTCCTGCAACAGAGAGGTAAGCGCTTTTCTCCAAATATTTTCTTTCAAATGCATTATAAAAACATATAGAAACACATTCTTCAGTTTAAGTGTGTGTAGTATATCAGTTTAACATCTGACAACTGAGTTTCTGAAGAGTTTGCTTCTAAAAGAGGTGGCCATGATGTGGCTGATTTAATCTTCGACTGAATTGGTGAAATCATTTCAAGCTCCAGAGATTCCTCATGTCACTACTTGAGAGTGGTGTATGCTTGCCAATATCACATTTTTATTAATAATACACGCTTTAATCTGTTTAATTACTGCTCTTCTTCTTTTACACAAGCCTTTGAAATGTTACAGTTTTGATTTCAACACTCTTCAATCACATTCGCAATCACTAAACTTCCTTTAAAGTGCATTTTCACCAAAGTGTAAAGTACAAGATAACATGTCTGTAATAATAACACTTCAAGGTGTTTTTAAGATGTCTATCTATATTATCTTTATCTGTTGCACTTTATTTCTATAATTGGCTTTTATCTTGATTGTTTTGTTTAATGTTATTGATGTGTGCTGCTGACCACTTGGCCAGGACACCCTTCAGTGGGTTTTTACCTGGTTAAATAATAATAATAATAACAAAATAGCTTGTTAAATTCCCTCTCATAAGTTGATTAGAGACTTAAACTGGTCCTAAACTTTTTTTTTTTTTTTTGTTTCTGAACTGAATGTAATCCACGTCTTGAGTCGAGGCCTAGTTTAGTGCTGTTCCTTTCTTCAGTATGGTGTTTACAATAGAAGGTACTTTATTGTACCTTCAATTTAACAACATGTGAGTTCCTGCTGTATCAATGATTTTTACTTTTCATGGAGGTTTAGCTCTATGCTCCCGGATTATTATTGAAATGATTGCAGCTATTAACAAAATTATGGAAATGTTGTTCTCCATAAAACCTAAGTGTTTCCCCTACTATTAAATAAGAGGGGCACTCTGCCCCCCAAAAACTCACATCGTCACATCCAGTAAATTAACTGTAAAAAAAAAGCTCCATAAAGATGAAATAAAGAACATATTTTCTTTCTCAAGTTAAATGATGTCAACTGCTGGCAATATGTGGAGAGTACAGTTTGGTTGGAGATGGCATTTAAGTGGAAGCCAGAGTTACAATTTGTGCATCTGTGTTTGTGCAGAGAAGACACAACGGACCTTGTGTTTGAGGAGTTCAAGCGCTCGTATCTCAAAGGTATAATCGGGGATGATGATGAATCTCCAGCTGAGCCTTGAGAGCCTCCTGCACTCACCTGTGATGGCTCATGTGCATATGAAGATGTATAAGCACTCATGGTTGCATTCTGAGATTGAGTAGATATTGTGATTGGTTTTAATGCAAAAATGTTTTGCGCCATGAGGAGTAATCAGTTCTGCTGCAGACTGCTGTAAAACGTTCAAATGATGCATACTGTAGCTCTCATTTCATTAGTATCTAATTACGTTTTTTTATTCCGCAATTAAAATTGTGGCATGTAATTAGGGCTGAATATGCTTGAATAGGTTGATTCTGTAAATGCTTTGAGCTCAAATAAAAAAAATTGAAAAGAAGAGGGTGTTGCATGATCTCTTTTGCAAGATTCCATATTTGCAAAAAATACATCTGAAGTTTTTTTTTTGTTTTTATTTAAATCCTTTTTTAATTTCTTCCCTCGATTACTTATATTAAAATGGTTGCCATCTCAGCCAAAGATACATTAACAACATTTTGTGTTGGTAAAGTTATTTGCTTTTCTAACTTTTGAACGTTTTCATTTCGGGTTAACATTGTTTTATTTAGCTACTACACTTTAAATATTATCAATTATTGGGTTACCCCTTGGTTTGAACCAGGTTATTATTTACTGAGGGAATATGTTCAATATTTCCAATAAACTTTTCAAGGAATTAATGTAAGTGTGAATCTGAAATAAAAGGTGAACATTTCTCTTCAGTCTCTGGGAATCTGTTTTAGATGGAACAAACGTCAAGGGGTCAGATTACAGTTTTCATTTATTGGAAATACAATTGATGCTCAGATCATATGTGTCATTTACAGTAGATGCCATTCCAATTCAATGTATTTCAGCAGTTTCCTGATCATATATTTGCGTCTTAATAATCTAAAATCAGAAGATAAACTCATTGTCAAACTTCTACTGCTTCAGTCAACACCTCCAGCTTTGTTCCTCTTCCTGTATCCCGTATCTCTTGATCCTCAGAGACATCTCTTGCCCTGATCCACCCTCCTTTATCCTCCGCTCTCTCCTATTCTATGCACAGTGTGTGTCTGGTTGAATAGCTGGGAAGATTATCTATGAGCATTACAAACCTTGAGCATGAAAACATGTCCAGCAAGAGAGCAAGTTTCCTCTTCACTGCTAACAAAAGAGCTATTGCTTACAGCACAATGCAGCTAATCAGGTTACAAGACTAAACATCTCATGTATCCCTTCCAAATATACGAAAGAGGCTCTACTTTCTTTTTCCGAACGTTCTACTCATAAATTACATGGTCATCATGAAATAAGACAAATGGAGTATCACAGTGTGTAATAGAAGTCTTCGGTTTGGTTCATACAATTTGTAGGGGGGCTAGAAGATTATCATTTGCAGATTAAGATAGCATCCGCTATACGTTTTAGGATGCTTTTGGAACTGGATTAGGTGTATTTCATGGGTCTGAAACTATTGGTTTAGTTTGGTGTTAACAAAAGGTATATGAGTAAACTTCACTGACATAATTAAATGTTTCTTTTATGATAGTAAATGCAAAACCTTAGGTTTAGAAAATGTGTGTAGGTTTTGGTTGTAAACAGACATGCTGGATGCGAGGGATACCAGACTGGACAGATTTTGAGGGATACGTCTGGGGTAAAGAGGCCCTGTCCACACGTACCCTAGTTACTTTGAAGACCGGGGTTGTGCTTTTCATTAATACATAAATGCCTCACCATTTTCATGTAAGGTGTATGATTTTTAAAATACTCTGCCCCCAGGATATGTGTGGACTGTAAAAATGTTTTTGTTAGTTTGTGAGGTGGGGTTTGTTTGTCATCGCACTCTGTCACTGCTTTGTTTACAAAAAGCAAGCGTAATCGAGGACTATGTTTCTGTTTAGTCTACTATTGTGGCTTACAGCATTCACAGGCTTACAATAATTTGTCTCTTATTTGATTATGGAACAGAAGCTCCTGTGTTTTTGCAAATGTAATGCTGAATACTCATTTTAAAAATGCAGGAATCAGTTTTAATCTGTTGGTTTGGCGTCTTTACAGGGTTTTTGAGGGTTCTGTGTGGATGAAGTTTTTTAACGGACACCTGTTGACAGAATTTTTTTGGACACAGTGTTAGAAAATGTGGGTACATGTGGACATGAGAAATGGTCTGGGGTTTGGGTTTTGCATTGAGTTTTGGGGCTCCATCTGTATTAGAAAGCTGGGTTCAACTTGGCTGCTCCTGGGAAAAGACAAAACAACCAAACAGCCTCCTAATGAGAGCTGGACCCAGTTGGCCTCATCTTTATAAAGTAAATTGCTACTTTGCTAAACATAGTTCCAAAGGAAGCAACTGTTCTGTTCTCAGATTCAGCTGAAAACATGAAGATTACGAAAAGACAAAGATTAAGACATCCGACTATGGAGTCCGATTTAGTCAAACTCTTCATTTGATATTGGTTGGTTTGGCAAAGTATCTTGATTGTTAAACTCTCCACAAATGTAAGGCTGATGTACATGTTGGCTCATGGAGTTCCAGTCAAAATGTTTCTCATGTATTTTAATAAAGATAGCAGGTGCATTAGAGAAGGGCAAGGGGGTAACTTGGGGGAAATGTGAGTATGTGGTTACATCATGTGGGAATTATGCAGAGAGGAACAATGGTGGTCAACATGACATCATGCTTTTGAAGTCAGTTGGACAGCACTGTTTGAATTCTGGTGATCAAAAATATTGCTAATATTGCAAGGGTACGTTTTGAACATACATGTTTTTAAAAAGCATCTATAAGCAATTTGTTTTGTTAATGGTGTCAGAAACAAGGGAAATGATTTGCAACGGTTTTGGGAAGTGTTTCAAGCAATGATATTCCACCAAAAGGAGAAATTTCACCTCTGATCAAGGCTAGTAGGTCACGATTAAAATGTTGGCTAGGAGTAAATCATTAAGAGCGTAGGCAACACATTAGTGTTGTATTCATTGCCACTTAATATCTATGTCAGGGAAGTCATTCATGGTGAAATCCCTTAATAGCAAGTCGTCACATTTGTCTGGGTACAAAAGAAACCCACTGAAGGTGCTGGAGGACTCGGTGCCAGCGTACATGCCATTAGTTGTGGTATCTTTCACCTGCAACCAAACCCAATCTCCCTGGCTCAAACTCAAAACCACCTGGTGAGAGGCTATGTTCATTTCAGTTGGTGTTGTGGTCCTTACCACTGCATCAAAGTTATGGAAAAGACCCACCTTTAGCTGACGGACTGACACTTGAATGTGGTAACTAAAGACATAGGTTCCATTAACTGGGGCAGTGTAGACCCCAGAATCAGGGCTGAAGTTATTGTTTAAGTTGTAGATGATGCGTTTGAAAAGCACTGGACGATTCGGTAGAGGAAAGGAGGTGAGAAGGGAGGCAGAGAAAGCAGATTGGACTGTAGGCGAGCATGGGCCTGGGATTCCAGTCAATCCCATATCTCCCTTACTACCTTTAAGTCCTGCCGTACCGTTAACACCCTGCTGCCCTGTCAAACCTGTATCGCCCTTGTCCCCCTTATCTCCCTTGTCACCGCGTGCTCCTGGAGCCCCATCTTTACAATTGCACAGTCCCTGAGGTCCTTGGTCTCCCTTTGGACCGGGTCCACCTGGAATGCCAGGTCCTCCGGATAAACCTGAATCTCCTTTCTGCCCTTTTGGACCTGGATCTCCATTTTGACCAGGTAACCCACGAGGTCCAGCTGGGCCAGGTAAACCAGGGGCGCCTTCTGGACCTGGTAAGGGTTGACAGGTTTCTGGACACTGACCATCTTCTCCTTTTGGACCCTGTTCTCCTTGAAGACCATCCAGACCCTGATCACCTTTATCGCCTGAGGACAACATTCATACCATCATACTGCGAACATATGTAATGTTAAACAGGTTGGTAAAGAACAGAATGATACTTCATATAAAGAAATAAAAGAGCAAAAACTTTCATAAAAAGTGCACTTTAAAACTTTTAGCTATTGATACAAAGATCCTCAAAGCACTTTGGAACTTTATGTGCATTTGACCATGTATAGCTATGCAGTTGCTTTCTAGGCCTTTTACATTTTCTCACCATTTGTTAAAAACAATTGAGAATGTTTTACATACCTTTCATTCCTCTTTCACCCCTCAGCCCCAAGGGTCCTGGTAGACCCATGTCACCTTTATTTCCCATATCACCTTTTTCACCTGGAACAAAGTTTTGATGTATAGGAGAATGTTCTTAGATGAATTTAGATGTATTGAAAATCAAAATTTGAGAGATTAAGACGTGTTCAAAAACGATAAGTTTTTAATGAAATTACTAGTTACAGTGTTTAGGCCTTACTAATGCTAATTGTGGGACAAATAGGGCATGTGGTTGAAAAATATGATTTACAGCTACACAGAACTGAGCTGGAAGTTGCTGGAGATCTAATTTTCTAATCAGCTAAATTTCGCAGGAGTGACCCCATGTGAATTAATAAATGAATGAATAATTTTTTGCGTCAAGCGGCTTGCTTTCCATTCTATAGCTATACATTCGGCATTACTCTACCATTGTAAACCTCTTTTTAACTTTAACACTTAAAATGTCTACATATATAAGTACAAAAACGCAACAAAATACAAGATTGATTTCACTGGAGAGACAGATCGTAACACAAAATCAACTAATGGAAAAAAAGGTAAGGCGGGTTTAACGTCCTTCCTCTCATCGACAAATGAAAATGCAGAAAAGCCGAGACGTAATCTTCATTGACCAATGGAAGCAGAGAGGAGGCGGAACGACAAGCGGAGGCGAAAACGGCTTGGAATTCCGTCTCCGACAAATGTCTGCAATGCTGCCTTTTGCCAACAGGAGTCATTACAGAGCATTCAGAGTTCGAAAAGAAATAGCAACTTTTATAGACTTATAGATAATAAATGAAGATAGATTATGCTAAATATAAAACTAGTAGTTACAAATTAAGAAAAGACGTTGGAATCGTATCAAAAATACTTTGCTGTAATTTTTAGCTGGGCCTTACCCTTCATGCCAGGCCTTCCTGTGAATCCTGGGCGTCCCGGGGGACCAGTCAGCCCTCTTGGACCTGGACGACCAGGAATACCTGTGGGAAATAATATCTGTATATGTAAAAAAATGTCTACAACACTGTTTAAATTGTTGACTTGATAAACCATTCTAGTATTTTTGAAATATTTTTTTTTATTTTGAATAGTTTCATCAACTTTTAAAGTAATTGGTTTTCGTAAAAGTTGTACTTTTGGGGTTTTTAGTATCAAGTTATCTTGAATAATCTGGACAGAGGTTCATTTCCAGAAGTATGGGCATACAGTCGTCATCTAAGGTGCAATATTTCGATTTTTAAAAAAAATATAATATTTAACCTGTACTTCACTGCCATCTCTGATACGATAAATGAACAACATAATGAAAGCACTGGTCACTGGATAACACTTTCACAATCATCTCTTAAGACCTGTGATGTCTCTTGTGACGTGTTTTAAAAAGAAGCACTCTATCTTAAATATTTAAAAGGGGATCACAGGTGAAAGTCACATCAATTCTAACACCTTCATTCAGAATGGGCTAACATTAAAAATGTCAAATGCAGTAACATTGATTAGCATGCACAAAACTCGTCTTCTGGAGTGTTTTATTGAGTGTGAGTTCACCAGGAAGTCCACGGTCCCCTCTGTCTCCCTTCTGCCCCCTGTTCCCAGAGCAGGCAGAGCAGATGCAGTACCACGGGACCTGATCGGCAGTAGGTGGTACTGGTGCGTCCAGGATCATCTGACAATAGGACAAATCCGGTTCCACAGACACCGGTGGCATTGAAGAGACAGAGAAGTTATCCATCGGCTGAAGCCCTAAATTTGTGCCTCGAAATTCTGGAACGCTGGCAGAGTGACCCAGAGGCACAGACACGAGAAGAAGTGCCAGCAGAGTCACAACATCCTAGAGACACAGACATTACTGGTTTCTATCTTTTGACTCATAGGAAATAAATGAATCACGTTTACATTTCTCTTGCACATCAAAAGACTTTGTTAAATCATTTCTATTTTTTGATGAAAGACATCTTAGCAGGATTATTACTGACCCTTCCCTGCCATCAGAGGATTCAAAGTGTTCATTGTCAGGTATACAGTGAGGAAAGCAAGTTTCCCTGTACAATGAAATTCTTACTTTGCTGTCCACACTGATTGTCAGCGTGCAAAATAGGCAGAATATAAATAATAACAAGAAATATATGTAAACATTTAAGTTAACTTAATATGTAGCAATATCGGCGTGTGTTCAAACAGTGCAAAAAAAAGAGGCGATGAGTTCTTCATATTAATATAAATAGCAGCAGTGAAATTTAAAAATAAAAAATAGCAGCAGTGACAAAAACAAAGTGCCACATGAGTTTGTTTATACTGCTCAAGGTTCCATGCTACTACAGCCTCATGTCTGTATGTGTACAGTGCACACTATTGGCTCTTCCTGACACAGATGCAGGTAGGGCTAGTTTGCTGATTAGGAGCTAACCCCATACACCTGTTTGTTACGACCTCTACAAAAACACAAATAATTATTTAAAGCAAATGTTTGTGTAAAAAAGTGGGTTGCCTATTATTCATTCATTCATCTTCCAACCTGCTTATTCCATCTTTGGGGGTCACGGGGGTTTGCTGGTGCCTATCATGTTTTTGGGATTGTGAGGGAAACTAGAGTACCTGGAGGAAACCCACGCAAGCACGGGGAGAACATACAAACTGCTTCCAGGACGGTCACCGACGAACCTCGAACCGGCAACATTCAGTTGCCTTCATAATATGTAAACAAATCTTAACAAAATGTTTTAAAACTTTGATTAATTACATAAATATAGAACATTTTTCGTAATATGCTTTCAAGTGAGATGCTTTCCGTGAGATGCTTTCAAGAGAACTTGAAGAAGATCGTCACTCACCATATTCCAGTGAAGCAGCATCCTCCACCTCGACAGATCCCAGAAAGAAGTGGGTGAAAAATCCCCACTGTGTCCTGAAACACCCTTATATACCTTCAGCTGAGAGCGAGGTTTACTTTTGCTCTCCCTCCATTCTCTGTGACCTCATTAGGCCCAGAACATGACGCGGAAAAATAAAGAGGGTAGAAAAGCAGAGATCGTTTGTGTGAGAGCTGGGCGTCTCTGGAGATGAGTGATAACGCAGGGAAACATGGGAACCATCCAGGTCAGATCTTTCAAACACACATGAGGGTGGTACCGCATTGAACACCTGAGCTGGATCTTATCTCTCACCTGTTATGCATCCCATGATGCACCTGCTATTGTAATCCTTTGTTGTGATTGATGATGACTTCTGCACTTTACACTTTGTGATCAGTTACTTGGTAAAAACTGAGACCACATTAGTAAATGTAATGTTTTCTGCTCCTGGGAAGTGCACTGGGTGAAGTGCAAGAGCTTGGTCCAATCTGACCAGTGCAGGACCTTCAAGCTTTCCATCAGAGAAAAAGTGCAGATGAAGATCAGCACCTCCAGTTGCTCACTGTGTTTAGGCTGGGGGTGAAATTCAGAAATGTTAAACTAAAAAAAACAACAACTTTTGGAATACCTCTGTATTTATATCACATGGCAGGAAGGGCATTTTGAATGATCTTTACTGTAGCTTGTTATGCATTAACTGTAAATTTACAAAGTGTACTTTTGAAACAACCTTAAATAAGTGTACAACTCGAACCGTTATACAAACAGATAATTACAGTGTCATTAATGAATTTTTTTATCACTGTTATCACTTGTTGCAGACCAATAAAGCAGTAAAATCAAGATAATGATATTTAAAAATGCATTTAATATGGTGTTGAATGATATTGGCAAACGCATTTTCCCTGGATTATTTTCCTGTTGTTAAGGTTTGGAACAATGTTATAACAGGTAGAGTGCATGATTTATTTTCAGCAAGTGTTTCTGAGCAGGTGTGTATGGCGTGATGTGAAACACAAATACGACACTGGACACAGACTCACTCCTGACCTGCTTGTGCTGTCTTTATGAAAATCTTTAAAGCTGTGTAACTGATCCAGGACTATTCTTTCACAAACTGGATGGATTACACTGGTGTCTTTATTTACAGGAAACACGCTCTTGCTATTGTGCTCTTGTGTTCTATAACCTCCATAAGTGGAGCATTTCTCTTTTAAATGCTGCGATATCATCTTTTCATGCAACATCACATCCATTGGGATTTTCCTAAAGGTTCTTTTTTCTGAATATTGCATCCCAATAACGATTGTGTACGACACAAAACATTGCTAATGTGCTTAATATATTTAGATTCAACATGTAGGTTATATTCATAAATGAAACTGGAACTATTTCTAAAGGTTTAACACTAATACTAATATGCTCTTTTGAGTCAAACATTAAAGACGACAGTTTTTAAAAAATACTAAAGTAAATAATGAGATTGTTTAATTTAGTGTGACTTCGAAAATGTACAAAAACACAGCTTTAAATGATCCATGAATCCTATCTATCTACGGTTTTTATGTTGTTTTAAAAATAGGTTACTGCTTTTAAAATTATGAATTGAGTCTTTACATTAACTGTTTCCAAATTTCATAGACGTGAGAACTTAATTCGATGTCGAATCTAATACTTTTCGAGTCAATGAGAGAAACCTCCTGGAGAGGGCACTCTCAGTCTTTAGCGGCATGTGACTGCAGTATTCAGTGTGACCGCACAGCGGCGCTGCGAGCATGGTCAGTCCCGCCGGAGCCACTCGAGCGAATCCCGGGGGCTGGAGTGAAGGATGGCGGCGCTCGGTGCTTCAGCTGTTGCCGCCACGGTGGAGGCCGAGTCCTCGGATAGTGAACCGGAGCAAGAGCACGGTTCACCGCAGAAACTTATTCGGAAGGTGTCCACGTCCGGTCAGATACGGAGCAAGGTAAATAAACACGTACCTTTGTGTTTTAACTGGAAGGGGGAATAAGCGCTCGAGGAGCGGAGTGGCCCGTCCGCTGTCCACGACGTTTCCTGCACGTCCACTACCTCCGGTACCGAGCAACCGACGCCGGTTAATGTAGCGAGGAGCGTGGGAATGTTAAAAAACAGAGCGCATGGTTTTGTGATGTGTAGAACGTTGCCGTACGCGCGCACGTTGGGCTGAGTAGTAACGGTTGTTAACGGTGTCTGTGGAATATTTAAATTTTGAAAATAATGCGTTATAACGCTCCAAGATCAACGGGTTCATGGAAGTAACCGTTACTTGAAACCGTTTTTAATTTGCAAAACTATTTCGCGTCTCTGAAGTCTTTCACTACTGTTATTTTTTAATCAAATGTAATGTAGTTGAACTGCAATAAATTATAGAGTAATATATCTTTTGAAAATGAAACAAGGTTGTATTTCCACCTCAGTGGTTTCAATTTAGCCACCGCTTCTTCAAAATAGAAGTACTTTTTCTGAGCTACTCAGAAACTCAGCTACTGTGTTTTACTGTAGCAAACAAAAAGCTACATTAACGCTTTTGTGTAATTTCAGTGTAATTGAAAGTCCTTCCACAACAGCAACATAATTCTGTTAATAAAATATATACACGTACAATACAACACAATTTTGGGTTTAAATTAGAATTTCAGGTTCAATGACTGCAGTGGTTACGTGAAAACAAATTGCCCTGCTGAACCTTTCTACGCAAATTTCACAAATGTAAATTGTTAAATAAGAATTAAATATAAAATAGACAATAGCTTCCATAGTTCAGAATTTCAGACGTGATTCAAGATAAATTTGATATAAATTTATAAATTATTAACTGAAACTATAAATTTAAAGCATGAGAATAAACTCTATTTATAAATAATAAAGTACTCTATTTTTTAATTCATTTCGATGCGAATTAAAACATTGGTGGAATTCATTTTCAAGTGAATTCAAACATTGTAGTGTTTTTATGACTAATGTTATCTTATGTGTTATTACCACACAGCTAAAGTGTGTAGTTTGGTGTAAACCACATTGATGTAATGTCCACACAGTCTGTTTTAATTTACAACATCAGACATGAAAACAATCTTGACTTCATAATTACAACTTAGCAAAACACAAATTACAAAACAGAGGTAAAAAATGTGAAATAATTTTGCTCACTGTATTCAGCAATTAATCGAATGTTAACATTTTATAGCGCAAAAGCAACTAAGTTCTTTATTGAATTTTAACCGTGAGTCATTGAACAAGTGTCTTTCTTTTTTATTAGGAATCCTTTAATTGGTAAAAAAAAAAGTTGAGTAAACTTTAAATTAATTGCAGAATTAGCGTGATTGATTTGCACTTTTGAATTGTTTCCTCTAGTCTAGTGACAAACAGCTTTATTACTGATATAATTTTATCATCTTTGTAAAAAAGGATTTATTTGGAAAGAACACACTGATATTTTTTGATAAATTGTTCATAGGATGTTCACACATGATTTGTTAAAAGTGGCGTTTAAAACAATTTCATCACCACCACCATCGAGTTTAAGCCTCTCTGGAAGACGGCTGGTTGTGTCAATAATGTTCAGTAATGTTTTGGAAACATGTTTTGTTGATATAGTTTGTTCAGTACGAAACCATTGCTTTTCTGAGTGAATGCTCTAATGCACTGTGAAATTAGATCAACAGGAGATTATCTTTGTTTGCATTTAAAGTTTGCTATATTTTATAGTTTAATATCTTCACAATCATATTAACAATAGCTAAAATGTCTATATAAATAACTTTTAAAATGAAACAGATACAGGATAGCAACAAATAATACATTTTCTCAATAGTAATGTAATCGACAACGGTAATCTTCAACAACAAATCTCATTATTGATTAGTCAAGGTGACGTCATGTGTTTGATCATGAAGTTTCAGATAATAACAATATTTTTAAATGAGAACACCCACAGTGTATCAAAAAAACTCAGAACATACCTGTTTGAACAAATAGGTGCAATTTATCAGCAAATGTCCTCAAGGATCACGTTCTCTGTACTTCGTGGCTTTTGGTGCATCACAGCACTGTGAAGATCAGAGGCACAACCTTGTGAACTTTTAGCATCACATGAATTGCCTGGAAAATAACCACTTTAAAATTAAATCCGACAAGTAGCTAGAGGCTGCTTTACATGTTAAGAATTCTTGCTGGAGAAACAGCATCCTTTGATGTTCTGGGATTCAGCTGAGCCTCAATCTGTGAGTCAGCGATCTCTCAGAGGAGGTATTGGTTAATTTTGCCATTTTCTCCAACAATTACAAATATGCTGATACAAATATGTTCACTTTCTTTGAAATGTCCTAAGTGATCGTGGATGATTAAAATAATCAAAGGGATCGTGTCCCTACTTGAGGACCATCTACATTGGCACAAATCCTTGCGATGTAGCCTGATGTAACTATGCATAGGTCTGTTATTGGTCAGTTGGAGTGACGGCCATTATCTCAGCCATGACCACAACAAACACCAAAATGAACTAAATCACTAAACGGTTGATTGGAAAAGTAAATATAACCATTAGTACAACTGTTCTTCGGCTGAGTACAAAGATTATATGATAGAGCAATAAGATTTACAACAGAAAGTAAAACTAGAGCAATGGCATGTGTCTAGGCTACAGCATCAGCTTAACAGTAGCTTGATGCAGAAGCATGAATTAGTGTTAAGCACATGGCTAATACAAACTAAAAGTACATTTAAAATGACGTACTTGAATATTCACTTTCCAGTATCCTTGAAAAGTCTCCATCAATGTCATTGTTCTGGAATTTCCATACATTTTTGCAGGCAGGAATGTTACCAGGGACCACATGCACATCTTCCACATCTCTCTCATTATGCTGCCCTCCATCTGCCTCCTTGCCATCATTATCCTGGCCCTCATCATCTTGACTTTATGCATTCTGACTATCTGCATCTTCATCATTCTCAGCTCTTTATTCTTTATTCTTCTCTGGCATACAATAATCTTCACTGTTGTCACCATACTCTTTATCACTGAGAAATGTAGGGATTATTCTATAGGTTTTCCTATTCTTTGCTGCACTTGCAGTCTAAAAATATTGCTAAATGATGAGTTTAGGCATTGGCAATACACTAACTTACAACCAAATTAGAGAATGAGAATTAGGCGATGCATGATGTCCACTTTATTGGACACACGGTTAATTGTAATTGACTATTTATTTGAAATAACATTTTCGAAAGTAAAATAACAATATTATTAGTTAGATGTTATTGTATTATTTGTACAACATGTTGTCTGGCGGCCATCTTGGATTCAGGGAAAAAATGACTTACAGTTGCAACTGTTGTCCATTGAAGAGGCTTCATAGTAGAAGAGGCTAAAACTTTGATCATTACTACATGAAATCTAGCGAAACATTATTACCAGTTTTTTTTACCAGTTCCATTATTACCAGTAGATTACAAATAATGTGTCATAACAAAGGTTAGAGTCATGATCAAAGTCAGAGATCATGATCTTTGTCCTAAAAGAAATTATGTTTATAAAGTTGAATGTGCTTTTCTGTGGCTCAAGTTAGAGGAAAAACTGTGACCACTATGCACCAGAAGTTGCAAGTTTCAGCCATTCAGGTCTCTTTGCTACCTCCACATCCTGGGCTCATACATATTTATAAACACATTTCGATTCCAACAATATCTTGTCATGGTGAATCCACCCATGGAACTCCCATAGTTTAATGAAACTACTAAAAATTATTATTATAAGTTTTTGGTTTTCTATAGAAGTCAGGGTCAGCTGATGGTCGATAAGTGCTGCCGATGTTTATGCCAAATTTTAGTGCTATCACAATGTTTTAACCTTTGTTTTCTGCAAAAATATCATTCCATTCAGTGGATGCACAACACTTTTGAACAAACACCATCATTTATTAAACAGTGACTTCAATTGCACAAAATAAATAAGAACAACTTTATGAGTAAAAATAAATTAAACTGAAAAAAAAATTAAATTATGTAACAGCCATCAAACAGCATTTACTAAATAGAAGAACCATTTATATTTGCATTGCAGTAGTTTACCTTCACCTTCAGTCTATAATCCTAAGAATACAATAACCATTAAAAATATGCTTAAATTAAAAAAAAAAAAACATTCACTAATATGTTGTTTTTGTTTTGTTGTTAACAGATTGCTTCAAGTAACATTCGACATATACTTATAGTCCCTAATCACACATCACTTCATTGTTTTGTTCCACCTCAATAAAAAACACAGGGATGTTCGCGGATATGCCTGACTTTAAATCAGCATTACTAACTACTACAGTGTTTTTAACTACTATTAAAAAATAGCAAATATTGCCGCAATATATCTGCCAGCCGATGAATCTGTCGACCTCTACTTGTGTGTAAACAAGTGTTTTTTTTTTTAAATAAAGGGTAAACCAGTGGATTCACAGTATTTAATTGACATGCCTTAACAAAAGGGTGGAAAATAACATGCTTGCATCAGATTTCTGTTATTTTGTAATTTCTGTTATATAACAAAACTTTTTAAATGGTTAAGTGTCAAGACAGTGGGGGAACAACTTTCCTTTTTATTAAAACTACCCTTTTCGGTAAACATGCTGACATGCTTTTTCTCATATCCGTTTGGTTTTAGACTCACCTTCCTCCCCCGTCTCTATTTTTTGGAGGGTAAAGGTCTTGGTTCAGACGGGTCACAACTCTCTTTGAGTCTGATCGGTCTGAGCTGAGATGAAAGCACATGAGCGTTGGCCTCATCTACTCAAAGGTCATCTGCTCGTGCACTACTGAAGAGCATCAGGGGTGACCTTCAGAAAACAGTCTAAAAGCCTAGAAGGTTTCCGCTCGTTTTAAGCAGCTAATGATTCAACAAAGAGCACACTGTAAGATTATTGATTATTTTAAGAAATTTTACATCAAATACACAAATCACAAGGTATAAAAGTATCATTATTTTAAAACAGCCTGTAACATTCAGAAATGTTTTTTGTGAATGTTAACAGATCTGTATCTTTAGCTAGCTCTCACACAGAGTTCATACTATAGTTCTTCTAAGGCTCACATAGATGCTTTCCAGATGCTTTCCATTTTAATTATTTATGTGAAAGAGGAGCATCATACTTTTGTCTCATGGGTTTATGTATTCAACACATTTTTCATCAGATTTCAAGTTCTTTATAATATACACTCTTTACAATGTTTCACTTGTTTGGGAGAAAACATGAATTTCCATAGCTTTCGATTAGTTTAATGAGAGGGCAGAATAGGCCACATTGTAAACCCTGCACATTTCATATTTTATATAAATAAACAATATTTTGTTTCATAGCCACAGCAAACAGGTGTGTTCATGCAGACGTTATGTTCATGCAACTGATGCAAGTTTGTGTCTGTGGTTAGGAAATGACTCTATTATCGGCAGGGAGGCTCAGCGCGAGCTATTTTTGTCTTGATTCTCATAGACTGATGCTGAGCGAAGAGCTCAAGCTTCCTGTGGTTCATTGTGTGTTGGAGCCTAAATGACTGGTGCCTTCCTCAACAGAGAAAAGCTATTTACTCTCAGCAGAAACCAGCATGATTTTTTGAATCACATCAGCCGACTAGATCTATTTTAGTTTATCAATGGTTCTGGTGTTTTACAAATGTTTCTTCTCATGTTTCAATGAGCCACCGGAGAAATTGTCAGCACTATGAGGAGATGCCGTAAAATTTTTTGCTGGCTTTGCTGATAATTATGACAAAGGTGGAAAAAGAACGGTAAACAAATATTCCACAGTGTGCCACCAATGTTTTATCAGATGTAATTGTGCAAAAGGCAAACATTAGCGCTCATCTGCACCGTCTTCAGATATCTTTCTTGGTTTCAGGACTTGGTTCTCTATCTCACTTTGGTCAAGAGGCACAGGAGGCACAGTGGGTAGGACTGTGACCTTTCAGTTAGAAGGTTGTTGGTTCGAGGCTCGCTGATGACCTTCCTGTAAGGAGTTTGCATGTTCTCTCTGTGCTTGCGTGGGTTTACACCGGGATGTCCAGTTTCGAATAGGTTAATTGAATAATCTAAACTCCCCTTAGGTGGGATTGTGTGAGTAAATGTGTTGCCCTGTGATGGACTGGCGACCTGTCCAAGGTATACCCCCGCCTCTCACTCGAAGAGATTGGCACCAGCAGACCCCTGTGATACCAAAAGGGATTAAGCGAATTGGAAGATGAATTAATAAATGAATTTGAAAACAAAAAAAATAATTCGAAAATATGATTCAACGTTTTTTTTTTTTTGCCGTTACATTGCCCAGTTCTAGTTTTGGGTTATTTGACACCTTACAGTGTATTGTGTTTGCGTGTTTGCGTGTGTGTGTGTGTGTGTGTGTGTGTGTGTGCATGTGTGTGCGTGTGCGTGTGGATGTGTGTGTGTGTGAGAGAGAGTGAGATTGTCTCTCGCTGTCTCCGTGAAGTCCTAGTGTCAGTCGCTCTCTCATTCTGTGACCTGTATCTGATGGACTGCAGCAGAGTCCAGGTCAGTGACTTTCCTTGCCTTTCTGTTGATTTTAAAGACATTTAGACTCAATTTCTGCCAATTGATTATATCTGTGATACTAAGAAACAACTTCACCCAATGAGGGAGGGGTATTGTTCTGTGAACGTCTGACACGATATATTGTGCAGCCATATATCTATAGTATTATTATTATCTGTAGTCATAAAGAACATTGCATTTTTCAGAGTCTCTCTCTCTGATGTCACTTACCTCTTACGCGTGTGCAGTTTTTAACTATGTCTGAAAATGTTTTACATTTTCTATTGAGTAATGGCTATTAATTTATATAACTTGTATTCACTTCTTATTTGTTTTTCTAACAAAATTTGAATTCCTGAAATCCAATGCATAAAAATAGTCAGATTTACGATTGAAAGAACACACCACCTTTGTGTGACTGAGGCTCATTCTCCATCTCCACAATATAAATTAGTTTTTTAAACATTTCAGAAACCTTTCTTAATATCCAAAACAGCGTCCTTTCCCCTCCATGTAATGCACATACTAATATTTCTTTCATTCTCAACTCAAGCCTGCTATGTGAGATATTCCAGAATAAAAGAATGATTTGAGCTCTACTGTCCTCTTCAGGTGAAGCTACAGCATTAATAGAGTGATGCTGTGTCTATAAAAATGACTGGTGATGATGTGCTATGATTCTGGCTGGATATTTGGCAAAATAATTTCCTCAATAATTTCTATATGTTTTTCTTGAATGAAATCACAATAACAAAATATATAAATACTTAAAAAGTAAATTTGTATTTTAATTCCTCAAATGTTCACATTTAAAAGCATTGCAAATTAGTAATGTCTTATATTTTAACAATGGAAACCATAATATGCTTTTATATTGGAATCATATTGAACTGGTCGGTACGATGTTCACAGTGCAATACACTTGTACATATACAATACATGTGAATAGCTGCCATGTGTGTTAATATTTTAACTGTTTGGTTATGGGTGTGAACTTACACACATCAGATATCCACTCATTGATCAGAAAACAATTTTTCAAGCACTAAAGTTCCAGGCGCCAAACCTATCAAGAAGCCTGTTTCTCACTTATGTCAAGCAGAGAAGCAAGACAGATTCTTTTCCCTTCATTTTCAGTTAATGTTAACTTTCTTAACAGCTTCGGTCGGACAAATAGTAGTTCACTCTTATGCTTCTTCAAGGCTATCATTAGCATGTTTTATAGTGCATCTGTGTTCAAATGATGAACCATTTAAGGTCATGGAAAGGGTTCGTTGTATTCCCTGTTTTTGAAAGAAGTTGCGGCTTTTGAAAGAGCATGCTCATTTAAACATGGATCTCTTTCTGCAGGGATCTCTTCCTTTACAGTTTGCTTTCCTTCAAAAAGGAAAGAACTGAGTGATAGTAAAAAAAAGTCATGTAAATTAAAATTGACTTTAATGTTATTACAATGTACCATAAAATTTGAAACTGGGCAGAGCCTGTATGATGGATGGCCATAAGGATGTCCTCTTTTTCTCTCTTGCCAGACGATTTTGAAAGAGGGACAGTTGATGAAACAAACCAATTTCCAGCGCTGGAAGAGAAGATACTTTAAACTGAGAGGAAGGACGCTATACTACGCCAAAACTGCCAAGGTTTGTACAGAACCCCACTCAAGTCTGCATTAATTATTTATATTTAAAGTTGGAATTCAACAAATACACATTTATTGTTATCTGAAAGCAAAGCTTCCAAATCTTTTAGATTACAAAAAGCATGTTAATAATTCATTTATTTTCCAACCCATTTTTCCCTTTGGGGTAATCTCCAGAGCACATTGGGTGAAAGGCGGTACACCCTGTACAGGTCGCCAGTCCATCACAGGGCAACATTCACCTGCACATTCACACCAAAGGGGAATTTAGATTATTCAATTAACCTAACCACGTGTTTTTGGGATTGTGGGGGAAACCAGAGTACCTGGAGTACCTGCAAGCACGGGGAGAACAAACTCTTTCCAGGAAGGAACAACCTTCTAACTGGAAGGCCACAGTGCTTCCCACTGCGCCACCGTAATACTTTGAAGTCTAAATATAATTCACTTGAAGAAATAATGTCATGATTGACACATTTGTCACAGAACTTATTTGAAAAGTGATTCTGTAGATTCATTATTCTGATAAATTTGGATTCGTTTTAGGGATTTAAAGAAATCACCATAATTTTAGCCTCACTAGTGTTTTTTGGTCTTTAACTCTGTTCTAGGGTCAGTTTTTATGTGGGGGGCTGTGTTTATTAGTAAGCAGTGTTCTGCTGAGATGAAGCAGAGTTATATTGATTGTTTCTGTTCTTCTGGTTGTTGTTTGCAGTCAATAATATTTGATGAAGTGGATCTGACAGATGCCAGCGTGGCTGAATCCAGCACCAAGAACGTCAATAACAGTTTCACTGTGAGTACACTCAAATATTGGACTTGGCAGTTCTTGGATTAGCAAAATTAATTGGAATGAATCCAGTTTATATTTACAGCAGTTGGATAATAATTCGTTCCAGGGTGGCCTTTGTATCTTGAATTTTTCATATGTCGAAGCAAGTTTTACATGTAAAATACCTAATCCAGACAATGGCTCTCAGAAACAACAGTAGAAATTGAAAACCAGAGAAAAATCAAGTACAATGGTATCCCGAGATATGTATGCTTTGAGTTATGAAATGTTTGATATACGAAAGATCTCGCAGGAAATATTTTGCCAAAAAATTACAAGATACGAAAAACACCAACAGTTCTGCTCTAATAACCAATTGTAAAGTCTGACGTCGCATTGCGCTTCCGGGTCCTGGCGCTCCATTCTCCCATTCCAGACAATGCTAAAAGGAGCTGATACACTTTAAAACACTTAAAATCAGTTTTAAATCAAGCAAAACAGTATGTATAGATTACCAATAATGTACTATAACAAAAGTTAAGAATCAAGGTGGCAGCATGGTGGCGCAGTGGGTAGCACTGTGGCCTTCCATTTAGAAGGTTATCGGTTCGAGGAGTTTGCATGTTCTCCCCCCTTAGAGTGTGATTGTGTGAGTGAATGTTGCCCTGCGATGGACTGGCGACCTGTCCAGGGTGTACCCCTGCCTCTCGCCCAATGTGTGCTGGAGATAGGCACCAGCAGACCCCCGTGACCCCGAAAGGGAAGAAGCGGGTATGGAAATGAATGAATGAATGAAGAATCAAGGTGTCCTAAAAGAAATAACGTTTATAAATAATTCATACTTTCAAATATTGATTTTTAAATTAATCTAACCGCATGTTTTTGGGATTTTGGGGGAAACCGGAGTACCTGGATTAAACCCATGAAAGCAGACAACATGCAAACTCCTTCAAAGAAGGTCACTGGTGAGCCTTGAACCTAAAACCTTCTAACTGGAAGGCCACAGTGCTACCTACTGAGCCACTGTGCCGCCCCTATAGATTTTAATGAGCCTTTAATATGAATTCAAAAAGCTCAATTGTGTTTTTGTCTCTAACAAGAAGCTGAAATGCTCAACAGAAATGAAATCCAAATTTACTTTTGACTTAACAACAAGGCTTGCTTCTTGCCGTACACTTGTCCCTTAAAATCATTCTCTGCAGAGTATCCTTAAGGTGCATATAATTTTTTTTAATTCACACGCCTATTATTAAAATCGAAGAAATCTTTACATTTGGAATTAGAAATATAATTACACCATAGTATAGTCATATTTCTAAGGGCTCCTGTTTGACTGAGGAAGTTAAACATCTGAGAAAAGTACGCCGTGTGTTTACTCTGGATCTGATGAATGGCGCATCCCAAAATAGCCTGTTGCACATGTGTGTGTTTCCTGAGGCATATTTTTAGTTGACGTTTGGACGTGCTTCATTTTAATTAGCAGGAGGAGCTGGCTCTTCTCCTCAGCGTGTGCATGCATGTGTGTGTGTGGTGGGAGGGTTTATGTCAGAACGCAGCATTCTGACTCATGCGGATGGAAAACAGGAGGAGTCTTTGAGAGGGAGAAAGGGAAGGAAAGAGACATGGATTAGTTGAGGAAAGAGAGAGATTGTTAGATTGAGAAAAACGACAGAAACATACAGACCAGGAGAACAAGGTTGAAATAGACGGAAAGTGAGACAGAGAGACTCTCTCTCGAGGAACGTCTGGATTTGTGCGGCAATAAAGTAAGAGGAAAGAATGTGTGGAATGAGAGAAAGAGAGAGTCGTACATTGTGTGACTGTGTGTTCGTCTTTGTGTCTATCAATATGTTTCTGATAGAACTCAACTATTATGGAAAACATCACTATTTTGGACTATGTGTAAATAACTCAACAAATTAGTTAATAATGGTTAATCCTTTAAGGATTTGTGGGCATGCTCCGAATGGTCAGCCTCTGAAATTGTGAAAAGACTTTCTTATTCTAAATCATTGGTGAATTATTAGTTCCTTGTAGCTCCAAAATCAAACTAAAATCAAAGGATGATAGATCCTGCGCATCTGCCAGCCCCAGACTCTTTAGAGTCTTCATATGTTACTGCGTAATTTTTCCAATGTGGATTTATTTAACTCACCTAAATATTTTCATTGAAGACGAGTTTCTATTAAAAAATCTGGTACACAAGGTTTCATTTAATAGTTTTAGTTGTCTTTAATTTATTGTTATTTCTTACTACAATGCTTTACATTTTTCTTGTTAGTCTAGTGTTGTGTTTTTGGGTCTCTGAATATATTTTCGGCTTGTGTTTTTGACTGTCCCGCACTTTGTTGTGGCTCTGCTGCTTAAATGGTTATTTATTTCTCACCGAACAATGGCTATTTGATGAGAGTGAGAGCAACATTTGCACAGCAATTATGTCACTTAGCTGAAAGAGTTTAATGGTTTGGTATAATCAGACAGCTTTTACACTTATAGAATAAAATATATTGATTAGTTGAACTCCTTGCCTGCAGCATAGGAGGTTGACGTGGAAGAGGTTGTCTGCAACATATCTTCCATAATGCATCTGCTCGACCAAAACAAGATTGTTTAGCATATCCCCTAATGAAAATAAACAAAATACTACTTGCCCTATTTTTGTGTTTCTATAACATTCTTTATTTAGACTAGGAACTATACTTGCTCACTTGAATGCTTGCTCTTTCATTCAACTGCTAGTGTTGCTAAAATAAAACAGCAATAAACTCCTGTAACATAAATAGTCAACTACACAGCAACTATACGTTTATTTCCAATATATTCAAACTGACAAAAGTTAATGATTCAATAATTAAATAACCAGTTTAACTATGTGGTAACCCTATGTGGTATTTTTGCACTTTGGCAAAACTGCAGTTGAGAACCAAATGCAGGTGGTCAATTTGCATTTGTAAAAAACTTATTTAGACAGATATCTTTATCCTGCCAATGTTTGTGACAAAGTTGTGCCAGACGATTGTTTTTATCAAACTGTTCATGTAATGCGGATAACTGAGACGTATACTTTGTCCTTGAAAAAGATTGTCTATTTTATACCACCTAGGATATCAAACGCTATCACATAACCCTGTGTAATACTTGGTTTTTCTAACAAAATGGGCTTTTCTAATGTTTTAATCCCATATAAAATATGTCGAGTGTAGTGAATTCATTGTCTTTGATATAAAGGAGACTTTATTTTTTTTTATGTGTTTTCAAGAAATTACCTTTATAATGTTAAGTTTTAAGTATTTTTCATCAAACAATGTAAAATGCTAATGATATTATTAATATATTATCTATTTTTTGCCCACTCACAATATACATAAAGGTTTTTCACGTCAGGAATTGGCAATGAAAAGGACCCCAAAAAAATGGGCAAATACATCCACAAAATACAACTAAATACACCACAAAAGAGAAAGACAAAGCTCAGTTAGTTCAAAGGGAAAGGCTAATACACACTACGGCACATGTGTCAAACTCAAGGCACGCGGGCCAGATGTCGCCTGCCATGTAATATAATGTTTTCTCTCGGGCCCGCGAGAGCTTAAAAGTTGAGTGTCTAAAAACGGAAAAAAAAACATTTTGCACAATGCCTAAGGTAGCTGCAACTGTGTTTCCGCATCCATACTTACGAGTGAAACAAAAATGCTATTTTTCTTTATTCACTTGGACAGTTTGATCCTTCATTAATGGAGTTATCTGGGTTTTCATGAGCTGAGAAAAATCAAAAGGATTTATATTAGAACAGCAAGCATACAATTGTTTCTATGCAACTGAATTGTCACTTGAATAAGTTATAAATAATGAGTTATGTAACATTAAGGGGTAGTTAGATTTATTTTACATTACATTCGATTACATTGTTTTACATTTCTAAGTTACATCTGGCCCTTTGAGGACAGCCATTATGCTAATGTGGCCCTCGGTGAAAATGAGTTTGACACCCCCCGCACTACGGGAAAAGTCAGATAAGCCAGTCTTTGGTGTGAAGGACCCTCACGTTTGTGAGGGGAAATTCTTTGTGAGCAAGCAAATACTTCAGGCAAGCAAGTACTGCAAACAGTAGAAATGTGCATGGCACCTCAATATTAAGATTTGCGTGAGGTAAATAAACACAAGACGAGACTTGATTAGAGAACATAAGGAGCTAGACATAGAGCACTCATTGAAAAGCCAAGCAAGCCTTGCTGTGGACGGATGAAGAGAGCGCAATCAACGGGGCGTGGAAACAGGTGTGCGCATGTAGGCCATCAGAGAGCATCAGGATCTATCTGTAGGAGAAACAAATGACTGAAAAGGTCAAAAGAGAGGGTTTTTCAATGGAATTGTGCTTTGATGTGACTCGTCTGCAGAAGAGGATATGCTGTTTACAGATGTAAATATTGATGTAAACGCTCTGCTAACAGTCTTGTGGCTTTGTCCAAGATAATGTCTAATCCGAGACACCTTTAATATTATCAAATAATATTAGGAAGAAGATTGAGATGAAAGAGATGAAGAAAAAAATGTACATTTTCAGAATAATCATAATATAATTAATTAATTGAAGTCAGTGGAAATCAGTCTTCTCCAACAACTTTAACTCTGAGAAAGCAATGGGGATTGATGATGGAAAAGACACTGGTTGCTTTTGATACGTATCCGATCTATGACCACATATGAATGCGAAAAATCCCCCCAAAAACTGATTTGTGTTGCATTGGCTGAACATAGACTAAGAACAATTTATCTTCCCCCACTGATCTGCATTCAACCCTAGGAGCTAAATGTCTGAACTGCTCTCACAGATCATCAAAAGGGGTTATTTGAGCAATTGACAAGTGAATGCCTTTCGTGCCAATGTTTCTTTGTGCTGTGCTACCTATGCAAACGGAGGCTCTATCGCCCATCCTTGTTTACAGGGTTAAAGATTGGAATGGGAAACAGCTAGAGCTCAGTCATCTGAGGGAGATCTGGAAATCATCACCACATCGAGCTAAATGTCATGATACCCCTGGAGCTTCAGGCTGTTGTGTTTGTAGCTAATTTTAATCCAGATCAGATCAATAGAGCTCTGTTTGAGTCAGCTGGCTTAGCTCTGTTACAAACCTCAAGAATTCACATGCTTCAGCTGAACACGTCATCGGCCTCTGTTGAGAAAGAGTTTAGTCGTTTTTAGATGGAAAACTAATTTAAATTAGACGCTGATGTCTGTCGTCACTAAATGAAAGATACACAGATACACAAACTCTGAAAAGGATCACTTCTGCACCACACTGAAGGAATTTAGAGCATTCATCTGCTAGTTTTCCATTTGTTCTGAACGGGATTTTTTCAACCTTCTTGATCACCTGGATTCTATAAGAAGTAAAAAAATGTACCCTCTTCTGAGAGTAAAGGGGTTATGCCGGTGCTTATCTCCAGCACACTCCGGCCAAAAGGCAGGGGTACACTCTAGACTGCTGTCAGTCCATCATAAGGCAACACACACACATTCATTTGAAGGGGAATTCAGAATATTCAATTACCTGACACATGTTTTTGTGAAGGAAACAGACTTTGAAAGCATGCAAACTTGTCTTAATAGGCCACCAGGCCTTGAACCAGCAACCTTCTTACTGAAAGCACACAGTGCTACTATACCACCATGTTGCCCCAAGTGAAAATATCCCAAAAATAATTGTGCGGAAAGAAATTGGCCCCCAATAGGCCAATTACACATCCAGTTAATTTTTAAATTGAGGTCCATTATTGATCCCTCATTTAAAATACACAGTCTTATTTATCACAGATGCTTACAAACAGACATATGAAATGTGAATATTTTTGTGATTGGCTGTCTGTGTAAGGGTCCAGAATTGCTGGAGTCAGCTACCATTAGAGAACACAGAGTTGTGTGGATGTAGAAAGTTTTTTTTTCGGTTTTTACCTTTTTCTGTGAAGTTGTGTGGTTTATTTTGAAATGGATTGTACAAAAAAACTCAATGTAGGCGCTGCACTCACTGTTTGTATATAAAGCTAAGCTCAAATCATACATATAGTGGCACAGACACGGGAGATGAAAAGTGTGCTTGAAGTGTCACGTCTGATAAACTTGCCTGTGGATCACATATCCCCAAAATAGCATTTTATGTTCAGAAATTGTGTATTTTGTCTGTGATCCCCATTGTTTTTATAATCAAAGTAAACTTGAGATTTTACTCTAGCAGAGTGGATTAGCGCAGGAAAGAGGGATTTAAGCCACTTTAAATTTACAGGTACCTAGGCATCCTGAAACCAGGAACAGCTATCTGAAGACGGCGCATATGAGTGCTAAGGTTTTCCCTTTGCATAATTACATCTGATAAAGCATTGGTGTCATACGGTGGCATTTTTGTTTATCATTCTTTTTCGTCAGCGAATCCATCAAAAATAGTTAATTCCAAGAAGAGTTAAAGCTATTATAGCTGCAGATGGGGGGCTTATCATAAAAGAAACCTCTGTGGATTTACAGAGTCAATGGGTGAGTCAACTTGATAAAGAATCTCGATTAAATGTAAACTTTTGAAATTCACCTGATAGGAAACTTTTCCATAGTCTCTATATGTGATGGTCATAACTTATAGATCTGCGACTTTGCATTTCATGTCTTTTTGAGACAGTTTTTTAACTCTAAAAAGAATGATAGGAGCTCAGTGTGAGTTCTTCAGCTTCCCGATTCACTTCCTCCAGCTGCTGACAAAGACCCTCTGTTCCCAGACGGATAAAAA
Organism: Danionella cerebrum; assembly: GCA_007224835.1. NCBI lineage: Eukaryota > Metazoa > Chordata > Actinopteri > Cypriniformes > Danionidae > Danionella > Danionella cerebrum. The sequence continues at coordinate 385,920 of SRMA01026462.1, forward strand.
TAACCTGCGCCTTTCCTCCGCCAGCACACACAAACACACGCTATTTTAGGCCTTTTAATGCTTGAGGTTTTGGCTGATGTGGGATTTGAGCGATCCAGATGAAAATGTTTCACTTCCAGACATTTGGTGATTTTGTTTCTGTTTGGCTTTCTATTCTCTTTTTGTATTCTGCGCTTAGTAATAAGTTAACCGCATATTAAGTTTAAAAAATTTATTTCTTTGGTAACTTAGGCTACCGAAAGAGTATTTAGTAGTAACTGATGATTAAATGAATGAAATGATTCTGATTGATTTAAATGATTGTTCTGGTCACTATATTGAAGAGTTCAAATCTAAAGAACTTTGTGTCTAGGTCCAAGTCTGAGTCCAAGACATTAACAGATCAAGTTAAGCCAGATTAAAGTTATATAATTGTTTCCCCTAACCACATATGGTTTTGCACAATTAAAAATGTGCTTAAATAAATATTATTAAAAAAATTCTGGATTTCAACAAATCATAAGGTAAGATGTAACAAATGATTAACAGTTTTAACAAAAGTAAAAAGTAATAAAAGTTGATAAATCCATTTTTTTTATTGAGTATTAAAAATTCTATTAAAAATGTAATTGCAATTATATTAGCTATTGGTTTTATTAATATAAAAGAGATATAAAGAGATTTTATTAATATAAAAATGTAGAGAAACTAAGTTAAAATGTATGTTTGTCTGCATTAGTCTGCTAAGATCTGTTTTGCACAGGGAAGAAAAATGAAAATGTTTAGAGAATTAGATCATATAATAAACAAAATAATTTACATGGAGGAATCAGCCAATGTTCACATCTGGTTTACCACTTAATACGGTCACAACTTAACTCATTTTATTAATTGAAAAATAATTTCAAGCGACACGGTGCAGTGGCAACCACTGTGGCCTTCCTATTTTCCTTTCTGGAAGGAGTTTGCATGTTCTCCCTGTGCATACGTGGGCTTTCTCTGGGTACTCCGGTTTCCTCCACAATCTGAAATACATGCGGTTAGGTTAATTAAATAATCAAAATTCCCCCTAGGTGTGATTGTGTGTGTTGCCCTGTGATGGACTGGCGACCTGTACAGGGTGTTTCCCTGCCCCTTCCTGATATAATTTAATATTAAACTCCGGATTGAGTTTCTGGCTCAATCCAAGCAGCACAGTGCAAATACTTCAGATCAAATCAGCCAATAAAAAGAGATGCTCCATGCAATCCTTCTCTATAATTGGTCTAAACGTAATGAAGTAATTTCATTGTTAATCTACAGTTCTAATGTATTTATTAATTCTTCTGGAGTTGAATTATCCAGAGCTAATGAGTAGATGTTCAGGACTAAAGTCTTTGATGCCCAGGTGATGAAAGTGTGTTTGTTTACTCCAAGCACCATTACTGCTTCTATCAATGTAGATATTGAAGTTGCTCATAATTATCCACACTAATCTCCCCACATCTACATTGACCATCAGATGGTAACTTTGCATATAAATCATGAATATGCAAATCAGTCAGCAATAGGTGAGTAACTGGTGAGTTGTTACGAAGTTTTCATCAAGGAGATGGTGTTTTCCTTTGGTGTCTGTTAATGGGAGAAGCACATGTTTCTGGAGAACTGATGGCTTTTTCATTCTCTCTCTCTCTCTCTCTCTCTCTTTCTCACTCCTCTCTTGCCAACACACACACTTATTAGGACATATATATGTGGTTACAGCATCTTCGAACACTTGGGGCAGTGCAGTGACTCAGCTTTTTCAGGTTCACATCATTGAATCCCTCCTCATTTTCTTTGTGTAGGTGATCACTCCGTGTCGTCGACTCATTCTGTGTGCAGAAAACAGGAAAGAGATGGAAGAGTGGATCGCAGCACTAAAAAGCGTACAGAACCGTGAGCACTTTGAGGTGAGGGATCAGTTTCTTTCTATTTTAATTTATTTTGACTGGGGTATCTGGGAAAAGAATAAGGATGGTGATCCAGAAACAATGTTCAGTAAATGTTGATTCTAACATATTGCTTTTTGATGCCTGTTGGTGGTTTGCGCTGTAGTGTGTGTTGAAATCAGTTTAGACCATAAATCCCCGGACCGCTCTAACAATTCATGGGTCATATATGGTTTATTGGGATTTATTTTGGATTCAGGATTCCGGGCATTGAGCTTAAAACGCAAAAATATTGTTCAGAAAATTAATTTTTGGGAATTCCCACACAATTTATTCTCTACATATCAGATGAAGGACATGATGTGCTCCACAGTAATGAGATGCCAGCCTTTTGAACTGTTGAGAATGTTAGGATTTATTTAATCATATTTCTTTTATTTTATCATGTTGTATCTTTTTTTCTGTTGTTATTTTGTTACCTTTAAAACCACGCAATTATTTAAATATATTATTAAAATATAGTAGTAATTTGTCTTTAGTTGTAGATATTTTTTGTACTAGTATTTCAGTAGGGATTAATGGACAGAACTATTGTTTTCATTGTTCCGTTTCATGGATCACGAGTGTTATGCTTTAGGAATAAAAAGTCTTATGGAGAACCTTAGCTTCCATATAATATTTTGATGAACCATTTTCTGAATTAAAGTTTTAGATGCTTGAAATGGGACTGTTTTATTTCCATACTGTTTACCTGTGTGACCTGAATATGTAACCAAAACATAAAAAACACAAAAGCTTTTTAATCAAAATAAAAAAGATAACATAAAATGTGCTCTCAAAATTATGAAATACTTGAAGTCCTTTCTGCCAGGCATTTTTGGCAGCCCAAAATGTAAACTTGTAGCCCAAATAAATTTACCTTGTTAATGTAAAACAGTGACAGCAGTAAATAAACTTGTCAATTTTGAACATAACGCATGTTTTTACTTGTTAAATGTAAAAATGTTATATATGTTTAAGGTATTTCTTCGTTGAATTTTTTTCTGCTTTTTTGAGCTATGTTCATATTCTGTACAGTTTGGTAATGGATGTTTTTAATGGAAATAGAGGAACATTCTTGGGTGTCATCACTTTTGATAATGTGGGGGCTATGTTGCACTGGAACAGTGATGGTGATAACGAATGGTGGACTTTAGAATGATGAGTGGGGGCAAAGAAAAACATTACATGTAACATTTTTTGTTACTTTTACTGTTTACTGTCTGTTCATGTTACATGTTTGGCTGTTAACTTTTACACAGTTGATATAAAATATTTTACAAAAGTGTTTGGTTCAGAATCTTTTTTTTCTAGATTTTCCTCTTTTAAAATTGGGTGCGTCTTATGTGCCTGTGCGTCTTATGATCCGAAAAATACGGTATTTATATTATTATGGTTAAAAATAAAATATAAAATAATCAAATCAGATCAAGTCCTGTTCTTTTAAATAAATATTCAAGTTTAATGCCTAACGTGTACATCCTATGATCTAAGTGAAAGCTAAGGTTGCAGCAATTAACAGGTTTTGCTATCAACCATGCAACAAAAGCGTCACGAATAATGGTTGCAGTAAATCAAGTGTGTCTGTCAGAACACATGGAACTCTTGGCGCGTGTGCAAAATGAAACAAAGTGACATTAGCAGTTCACGCTTAAAAACACAACACCAAGGTGAATATTTAATAATCAAATCTGTTTTGTTTAATGTGCAAGTTGTGGTATTATTCATTTTTGAAAATAAAAAATGTACACTCCAAGTATCAATGTACTTGCCATTTTCAAAATTAACAAAATTCTAGACTATAAAAAGAAGGGTAATGAATAAAGATTATTAATTGGTTTGTATTACAATTTAATTTACATTTTGGCAGATGCTTTTATCCAAATGACACATTTGGTCACTTGTTTCTCTCATCCCCACAATCCACTAACCACTAACCGTTCTCTGGACTCCATTACTTTTCTGACCCCATCTCTTCCATTGCAGTCGACGCAGTTCAGCATGGATCATTTTTCAGGGATGCACAACTGGTACGCATGTTCCCATGCTCGACCCACATACTGTAATGTGTGTCGCGAGGCTCTGTCTGGCGTCACGTCTCACGGTCTCTCCTGCGAAGGTTAGTTCCTCTAAAATTCAAAAGTAAAGACAATGTGCCCAAACGTCATTAAATGTTTTACTTTATATTGTAGTTATGACATAAAACATGTGGTAAAATATTGAGCAGATAGTTTGCTTGGTAAAATCGTTAGTAAAAGTGTTCATTACAGTTTAGTGTGAGTTTCTGTGTATGTTGTACAGTGTGCAAGTTCAAGGCTCACAAGCGCTGTGCAGTTAGAGCCACAAACAACTGTAAATGGACGACACTGGCCTCTATTGGCAAGGACATCCTGGAGGATGAAGATGGGGTGAGTGGGAAAAGTAAAAATTACAATCTCTATATTTTAAAATATACAGTACCAAATCAGTTACATGGCAAAAACCATAGATAGATTTGACTTGAGTACAGTTTATTTTTCTTTATATTTATATAGTTTATTACCTATATTTTATGTCCTGTTACCAAATTAATACATTATCATGACAATATTTAAGACTCAAGAGACAGTATTGTATGAACAGAAAGGAAACAGGTTTATTGATGCATTAGGATATTCAGAAAAGCATTTCAGTCCCCTCGGCCCCCGAGGGGAGTCAGAGCCGCTCTTCCTTCTGTTGTCTGTTACATTGTCCAGAGAGAGCACTCTAACTCATGGGGGACTGCTTATATGGGGTCTTCCCACAGGAAGCACATCATTCCATGAGTCACAGAGACACACCAGCCCATCATATTTTTAGCGGAACTGAATATTATCAGATTATATGAAATGTTTACAATTTTTCTATCACAGTCCATTTTAAATATTACTTATGTAATAGAAAAAAATATTATTGTTCATACATTCTGTCGAATGTTTGCCATAACACATCCTGCTTCTGTATGAAACAGATCTCAATGCCCCATCAGTGGCTGGAGGGGAATCTGCCAGTGAGTGCCAAGTGCACAGTGTGTGATAAAACCTGTGGCAGCGTGCTGAGACTTCAGGACTGGCGCTGCCTCTGGTGTAAAGCCATGGTAAAGTGAATTAATACACTTTCAAATCGAAAATAAAGATGCAACACATATTTAATGTGCAGATAGTGATACATTTATCTCAAACAATGCAGATCACGCTTATAATTTTTTTTATGAATGATGTTTTCCAGGTGCATGCTGGGTGTAAAGAGCAACTCTCTCCAAAGTGTCCGCTGGGTCAGTGTAAAGTGTCTGTAATCCCTCCAACAGCCCTTAATAGCATCGACTCGGATGGTGAGCAGCCAATCAGATCGTCATGTATTAAATCAACCAATCAAGAGTATTGAATCAACAAGACAAATTTGAGCAATTTTTTAATTTTCAAGAGGAGATTGATCAGCCGGCGTTCACACTTTAATTGGTGTTTTAATAAACAATTCCATCCTGTGACATGAGTTACTTTTTCACCACTAGGTAAAAACCAATAGCAAATAGATTATGTTAGATAAGGAAGCTCCAGCTAACACAGCACCAAAACTTGTATTATAAAGACATTAATTCAGACCAATTCAATAGAAAGAAGAAAGGATAAAGCGTGAGAAATCCAGCCTGAAGCAATAGATAAAAATGCCTTCATCAGGATCTGTGTGTGCAGGTTTCTGGAAGGCGTCGTGTCCCCCCAGCTGCACGAGTCCTCTGCTGGTGTTTGTGAATAGTAAGAGCGGAGACAACCAGGGAGTGAAGTTCCTGCGGCGATTCAAACAGCTGCTGAATCCAGCACAAGTCTTTGACCTGATGAACGGAGGCCCACACCTGGGGTGCGTCCCGTCTCTGCTCTCTGTCAGCGTAAAAAAACACCTCTTCATTTCATTCTGCTATTTCTGTTCGTCTGTTGCAGGTTGCGTCTGTTTCAGAAGTTTGACACCTTTCGTATTCTGGTGTGTGGAGGAGACGGCAGCGTGGGATGGGTTTTATCAGAGATTGACGTTCTGACTTTACACAAACAGGTACAAAGTGTTTAATAATAAGATCAAACAGTTGCCATTAAGCAGCCGAAGTAGATGGAACAAGCAAAGAGACGGATTGATTATCATTCAAAGCTCCATTTGATGCTCTTACTTGAATTTTTTGTATCAGTTGTATCTTTTGTTTTTGAAGTTCATCATTATTTGTCATTTGACTGTATTTATCTGTTCTCAGTGCCAGCTTGGTGTGCTTCCTCTGGGAACAGGAAATGACCTTGCCAGGGTTCTGGGATGGGGCTCAGCATGTGATGATGACACACAGCTACCACAGATCCTGGAGAAACTGGAGAGAGCCAGCACCAAGATGCTGGACAGGTCAGAGAGTAGTTTATCACTCAAATTCAAGCAAAATTCTCTGACTTTTCAATTTAAAAACAAATACACAACTACTGCTCTGCTTACACCTGTGTTACTGTTGGTTCAAAGCTCCAAAAAATAAAATGCACATAAAATGGGCATAAAACAAAATGTACACAACTGAATAGGAAAAACTTTTAATCCGATAAGAAGAATTGTGCACAACTTTCGATGGAAATGTATTTACCAAATCAGGGCTCTAGACTAACTTTTTGCACTGGTTGCACTGGTGCGCCTAAATTTTTTTCTTAGGTGCACCAGCACAAAAGTTAGGTGCACCCAAATTTTCAACTGCATCACATTTAACACCGCATTTTCACAAGTTCACTTTTTTTAGTTATCTATTTATTTATTTTTTTTTAAATCACTGTCCATAGACAATATTGACTTGTAAATGATTAACTAACAACCTGGTCAAAATAAAGTTCTTTATTTGAAGCACAATTCCACAAGAAAGGTAACTAAAACCTACTGAAAAGGTGTTTAAAGTGCTTTACTGAGCTGAAATTTAAACTGATTTTGGTCCCTAAGAGCAGCAAATACAAATAAAAACGATAATACCATTTACTACCCAGATGAAGAGTTTATAATGCAGCCTATTTATTTATTTTTCATTTTAAGCATCAGAATATTATGGTTAATGCAGTAACGAGACGGTAGGCATATTATTGACATAGGCTCCATGACATGACATGGCTTACCTTGGGCATGAGCATGCTCGACCTCACTGTGTTCAATATTATATTCACCGGTCTTCCTTTCCGCAAGATACGACTGTACACAATGATGCATTCCTTTGTGGCGATATATGTGCCTCCGTCGATCAGGAATTCCATGTACGCACTGTTCACAATTTGCACAGACGTTTTTTATTTTCAATGTATCTGCGATGACTCCTATAAATTGGGTGCGCGCGACATCATTGCTGTACGTCGGGTTTACGTTCAAGCCATTTTTCTTCATAAGAATTATTTCGGACTTGAATTTAGTGAAGGGGAGTTCTTTTGCAATATTGTAGGCAACGTTAAACTTAATTCTCATCTCGGCCTCGTCTGATGATCTGTTTGCAGCTGCCTGCCGCTGTAAAGGTACGTTCACATCGAACGAGGTTCGCGCGGAGGGTTTCCATGTTAAGTCAATGCAAAGACTCGTTTGCGTGCGTCTGAGGCTTCAGCGACGCGGTAAACGCGAATTGAGCGGCGCGCTTGCCGCGATAGGCGCGTATTGAGCCGCATGAATGGGTGATACGCGTGTTGTGAGCCGCGCGCAGGAGGCGGACCGGCCGTAGACGGAGTTTCGTTTTTTTTTCCCCCTCGAACGACGGGTCGCACCGGTGCAACCTTTGATTTTTTTTAGTCGCACCACTGAGAAATTAGGTCGCATATGCGACCAAATTGGTCGCACTCTAGAGCCCTGCGAATAAATCCTAATGCAATACAATGGCAATGCATTTTTCTCTCAGAACTGGGTTGCGATGGGGCTGCGAATTATTGTTTTGGTCATTCCAAAATTCCTAAGCCAAAGTCTGTAATCAAAGTGGTTTGAGATCACCTCCCAGAACTGTCTTGATCAGGTGCGTTCCAAAAGAGATGTCTCCTGCCTCCAAAAACAAGATGACCTGACTTCACATATTGCATTTATCTATGTGTTCTAACATGCAAGTAAGTAAATTATATACGAAAAAAGGCCTTCTCCTAATACAGTTCAATTTTTCTTTTGATATTTGTTGCCAGTTTTTGTTCTTTTTGGACTCGTTGGATGGAATTGGTGCTTTATTTGCTTTTTTTTTTTTGCTATATTCCAGTTTTGTGCATAAATATTATTTGCATCTTTGGATAAACATGACTTTTGTCTATTCGACCCATCAAAAAAAGAGGCAATTCTACTGCTTTTGTATCCCAAAACAATTTTCACAGTTTACATTCCCCCAGAATTATCTCTACACAGGACTGAACATAAACACACCCAAGAACACTGTGACACCTTAACATGTTGTTTTATAATTTAACCAGTTTTAACCAAAAATATTGCATAACCATCCTTTTCTAAGAAAGCTGTTGCCCATTTCATCATGTAAAATGCATAAAAGCATAATTTTTTAATGTAGCTCAGCTTTATTAATACAAAACTGTGTATGCTGCTGGTAGGTGCAAGGCCACTGTGTGCCACGGTCTATTTATTGTGAACGTAACCATTGCAGGCAGTCAATCGTTCTTCGAGTTGACAAATGTTGGAAAGGTCTGAGTCATCACAGAGAGTGACACAAATAAACCATGAAACAAATTTGCAGAAATTGTTAAGAAGATTCAATTAAGTTGGAGGTGAAATCAGACATTTGGAACTAGTTCTGGATTCCCAACCTTAATCCTAACGTTTTAACCATGGGCAATATGGCGAATAAATCAAGATTTATTCCCCATATGAATCAATATTCTGTATTTTTAATAAATGTATTCTGAATAAAACCACAGGTATTTACCCTTTAAAACATTTGCAATGCTTGTTTCTCTCAGGTGGAGTATTATGGTTTATGAGACCAAGTTACCAAGGCAACACTCTAGCTCCACGGTTACAGAGGACTGCAGTGAGGACTCAGAGGTAAGACACAAAAATATGTATACAAACACTCTCTATAATACTAAATAATTACATGTAAATGGCCACAACACATGGTTCTGATTGGTTTTATTTGCTAGTATTTTTGTTCTTCTCCTCTGATTGGCTAATCTGTGCCCTCTTCCACCTGATTTAGTTTTTATCTGATTGGCCAGCAAGCTTCTTCTTTTTTTATTTCCCCATTTGTGATTGACAAATATTTTCTCTTTTCAATGTCTCTTTTGTTCCAGGTACAGCACATTCTGACTTATGAGGATTCTGTTGCTGCTCATCTTTCCAAAATCCTGACCTCAGATCAGCACTCTGTGGTCATCTCCTCTGCAAAGTATGTCTTGTGTACATCAACTTTTTTGAAGTGTGTTAGCATGGCAATACTTGATGTAAATGCTTTTGTTCAGAGTTCTGTGTGAGACCGTAAAGGACTTTGTGGCGAAAGTTGGACGTGCATATGAGAAAAACACCGAAAATTCAGAAGAATCAGAGGCCATGGCTAAAAAGGTCTGTTGGAATAGCTTGAGAGTTTTGTGATTGAATCTGTGACTGGTAAAGAACCTTCTGTGAGGGTTCTGTGCTTTTTAGAAGATGTTGTTTTATCATTTAAGAATGGTTTATGATTCTTATTAAAACTTTTTGTGATCTGATGCTTTCTTTTTCAATTGTCAGTGTGGTGTTTTGAAAGAAAAGCTAGACTCTCTGCTAAAGACCCTAAACGAGGAATCTCAAGCCACCAGCGTCATGCCTGCACCCCCTCCCACCATTGCTGAGGAACAGATTGATGGAGAGGGTGTGCTCCTCGCACCCCCTGTTGCTCCCCCCACAGTCATGCCTCCTTGCTCTCCTCGACCCCCGGCGGCCATCTTTAAACCTCGCGAGCAGCTGATGCTTCGGGCCAACAGCCTGAAAAAGGCCATCAGACAGATCATAGAGCACACAGAGAAAGGTAATACTAGCTTATTTTGTAATATGTAAATGATGTTAGGCATATATTTTCTGACATATATATATATATATATAAATTTGTGTGTTTGGTTAAATACATTAAACTTGTGGAAGTTGTTATTAGAACTGCCGGTTTAATGTTTATAATTATTATAAAGTTAGTCAAATGGCAATTGTTTTGGATAATTACATTTTGAAGGTTTTGGGCCTGCATGGACTCACTAGGGCAATGCTTGTTTGAGCTGTTTCAGTTTCATTGTCCAGCACCTGTTTGGTCTAATACATTTTCAGTCATTTAATTTAACAAATAAAATTAATTGAAAATATCTAAAAATCTGTCTGCAATTTATATGTTTCAGATCAGTGTTTTTGTGTTGAGCTGCATATATTTTGCCTTTTAATTTTTCGAAGTTATGACTTCAGTAAAATATTAAATACATTAGATTTGATGTAATGTAGTAATTTTGTTCATAAATCAACTAAAATATTCATTGGCTACAGACTGGGTGAGTGGAGCTTCTCCGAAACCAGAAATGCCTTACTTCCTCCTCTGTCATGTTAATAATTGTACTTTTCAACTAATAGGCCCTTTTTACAATGTAATAATTTAAAATTTTTAACCTAAATGTAGTTTAAGTTATTCTTAAATGTAGTTAAAAATACACTTGTCAAGCAAAAAAATGAATGAGGTGAGCAAATTTGACTCGGTGAGAATTCTAGAGAATAAATAGAATAAAAGTCTTGTGGATGATAAATGCTGATGCAGTGTTTCCCCTAGGATCATGGCCTGGGGGGGGGGGGGGGTTATGGGTGGTGCGGCAAAACACTCACACAAACACTTAATAGTGTTTATATGTTTCTTTTAATTGCAGTATACCAATATATTATAATGTCTGAACAATTACTGTACAATAACTAAACAACTGTACACTGAACTAAACACTAAACATCAGATTTATTTTAATATGTTAATTATTCACAAAGTGTGCAGCTTTTGTCACTGCAGTGCATCTTTCTGGGCTTCTGAAAGAACATTTCCAGAGCATCTTGGTATGGATAGTCTGAAACTTCTGGCCCATTTATTGAGATCCGCATGCAGGCTGCAAGATGGTCCCCTTGCAGCCTATTGCGAATGTCTGTTTTGACCTGTAAATACATTAACTGTTAGGCTTTAAAAGTGATAACTGATAGTAACAACAGTAAAAATCAACTTAACACAGCGATAGTTTAAAGCAGGAAATGCCATTGTATAACTAACTAGCTAGCTATTAATTAAGCAATTTATTTATCAATTCGTTCATTCATGCATGTGTGTATTTACTTACTTACCAAGATCAGTCTTGTACAGCCAGGGGGAGTATTTCGCCTCTGACAGCCAAGCTGGGTCAAAACCTGTCGTTCTGTGGTGGCTAGACTTTTGCTGCTTGTCAGGGGCAGGACATGCAGCACTTGGGCTCTTTTCTGTACTTTGTTTCGGAGTAGGAAAGCTACACCGGCTGCTGCTCGCAGCAGAACACGTGCTGTCATCGTCACCACCTTGGCAGCGTTTAAAAAACGCGGATATTTTTGCCTGCTGCGACATACTCTCCGACGCGGAGCGGAACTCCGCGGTGCGCGCGCATCGGGGCGGAACTCCGCCGTGCGCGATACGGAGGACAATTGTAAACGCGCAAACGTTGAGACAGAAACTACATGTCATCGTATAAATAACATAATACTATTTAGTTTAATAAAAGAAAAAGCAAAGACCTGTTATATATAAATTACTTCTGTCGTTTTTCGACGAAAATAAAATAAAATTAACTTGACCTTCAAGGGGGGCGGGGGGTGCCGTTGGGGGGGCGGGGCGCCCCCCTAATATTATGGTAAGGGAAACACTGCTGATGTACATTACAGCTAGACTAAATATCTCAAAGCATGTTTTGTAGAGCTATTTAGAAGATAAAAACAGCATCAGAACCTGGTCTTAAAACTGTCTTAATGCTAGTTTTTCCTTTTTTTTATTTTGAATAAATATTAATATTATGTCTATCTTAATATTTTTTTAGGTTATGACTTCAACAAAATATTCAATAAATTTGATTTGCCGTAATGTAATAATTTTGTTCATAAGCCAACTTAAACAATGATGTGAAAGATTTCACACCTGCATGTTCTCTCATGTCAGCGGTAGATGAACAGAATGCTCAGACAGAGGAAGCTTTGGCATCTTTACCCACAGAGGAAGAGGAAGATGATGAAGATCCAGAACGATTATATAGCAACAGACTCAGATCGTCCCGTAGAGGTAAGAAATCCCCGGTAAAACACTCAACAACAGCATCAGTGCTGTTTAATCACCTATTCTCCCTCTCTCTCTCTCTCTCTCTCTCTCTCAGCATCTAAAACTCCCTGTGAGAAGCTCATTAGTAAAGGAAGCTTCTCCATTGGCAGCTCTGCTTCACTTCCTGCTCAGACAGGAAGTAGGGAGAATATGCCAATGCTGAACACAAAGATTCTTTATCCAAGTAAGAGCTGTGCGTTCATATAAAAATTAAACCTAAAATTAATTCTAAAAAAAAGAATTCAAGAGAACTTTTGCATGCAAATAAAAAAATGTATATTTTCTTAAATTACATTTCTTCAGTTGTCAATTTCGTATACATAATTTCTGACCACTGGAGCGCTTAATAATTTAATCATACATTGAACTTGAGTAGTATTTCATACAAAGCACAATCAAGAACTGTATTAGTTCAGCATCTCTCTCTGTGTAGGTCTCAGAGCGAGTGTGTCTGGCTCATTCAGTGGCTCAGTAATCAGCAGATTGCTGGTAAACGCAGATCCATTCAGCTGTGATCCAGAAAACATGTGAGTAACTCATTCTTTCTTAATAAAAGCAAATAAGGCTTACATGTTGTTAATCTTACTCCAATATCTAATAATAGTTGGTAATTATTATTTGACACTACAGATTGTATAGAATACCAAATATATTGCTATATTGTTTATCTAAAGAAAGAAACTAAATGGTGTCAAACTTTCAACTTTTGTTTTACTGAACAAAGGTTAACATTAGAACTTCAGCTCAAATCTTGTAAAATAGTTCCTTCAAGGTTTCAAGAGTATGTTTCAACTGGTTGCAGACAGAGTGAGTGGAGTTTCTTCGAAACCAGAAATACATCACTTCCCCTTCTGTCATGTTTGTCTAAATGCAAAACTCTGTTAAAACAAGAGGAATTTTAACACTATATGTGTTCGATAAAAGTGTTACATGTGCCACTTTTTGCAATGTAAAAAATGTCCATGTTTAACCTAAATGTAGTTTAAGTTATTCTTAAATCTAGTTACAAATACATTTATCAAGCAAAAAAAGAAATCTGTGAATGAGGTGAGTAAATTTGACTTGGTGAGAATTCTAGAGAATAAATAAAATAAAAGTCTTGTGGATGATAAATGCTGATGTACATTACAGCTAGACTAAATATCTCAAAGCATGTTTTGTAGAGCTATTTAGAAGATAAAAACAGCATCAGAACCTGGTCTTAAAACTGTCTTAATGCTAGTTTTTCCTCTATTTTTCTTTGAAAAAAATATTAAGATGTCTAGGAAACGTTGCATTAAAATAAAAATTTATTTAAATCAAGTTACTAAAAATATAGTTTGTATAATTTAGAAATAGTAGCTTAAAACTGAGTCAAGAATAAAATCAAGAATGTTTATGGTTAATTATTGTTCCTAAAATACAGCATAGTGTTTTAAAATGATAAACTAAAATAAAATTTTGTAGAGAATTTTTTGGGAAAATACAGCATTAAATCAACAATGAGTGTGCTTATTCTTAGTCACTAAAATACAGTTGGATATTAAATATTAGTAAAGAAAAAATATATTTGCAGGGAAATGCTACAACTTTTCGCACAACTGCAATGTTCGTTTACGTGAGACCTTACTTAAATTACAGTCATGGGGAAATACAATACTAAGGCATTTATATTGGGGAGGGTTCGTTTCAAGGTCGGGGTAATGTTGGGGTTAGTTTGTTTTTGCCAAAACAGTTCAAAGACATACCTTTAGTTTATTCAAGCAGAGATGATGCAAGTGGTCCACTTACCCATGATCTACAGCCAGGTGTCCCTTGAAGGTTTGGAGGAGCCTGAAGAGTTGACCAGATTGAGTAAAGCAGTGTTCTCTCTGAAACACGATGGCTGATGTGAATGGATGTTTTTCAGGGATCTGTACACGGAGAAGTGTGTGATGAATAACTATTTCGGGATTGGGTTGGATGCTAAAATCTCTCTGGACTTCAACAATAAGCGGGATGAGCATCCGGAGAAATGCAGGTATCTTTATTTTAAAGTAACATTTGGAATTGTATAAATCTAGATTCTTATCTGATTTATATTCTGCATTCAACTGTCAGTCTCCTAGGTTAATGGATTCATCTTTAATGTTCTTGATATGCATTGAACCAAGCATAATGATGTACCAGAAGAGTACTGCAATCAATAGAAGTACTGAGCAGAAAACAGTTTTATTGGTCTGAAGTGTTGATTTAATGTAAAATTTTGGTTGAGGGCTAAAAAAAGGTCACATGGTCATATTTTTGATGATGAATTTTTGCACATTAATTTTATCTAATGAATTTCTCTCATCATATGTCCACTGGGAATCACACGTCGACCAGATACTGCCCCCTACTGCACGGTTTCAACATAACATTGGTCTAAAATACATATAAAAATTTAAATATAATATATTGAAAATTTATGAAGGCAGTTCTTTAAGGTTAGGTGAATCAGAAGCAACAACATAAGAACATCACACTAGCATTGCTGGGTTTGGGTTATGGTTTTATTTGCAAGATTTAGGAGTTATTTCACTGCATATCCGCTGACTGAATTATTTCTTAGAATACCTTCATATGCTGTATAAAACTTGATCCCATTGGTGGAAAAGTTTCAGAGATGAATTAATTAATCGGATCACCTTGTTTTGGAAAAAAAAGTTTTCAAAAGGTTCTGCAGATATTTTCATTGTAAAAGCCGATTTGTGTTATTAATGAAACAACACAATCATGAAGAAAAGAATATATTCTGATAATATCTTCAGGTCAGACAGAAACAAAACTTTCTACGTCTGAGATTTGGATTAAATGCAAATAAAGACATAGACAAACATGCAAATGTTACAGACAAGGTTCATCATACAAGTAAGTAGTGCTGGGCGATATGGAAAAATCATATATCACGATATGAATTATTTTATATCACGATAACGATATATATCACGATATACCACAATAAAGTACGTTTTCAGTTATTCTCTGAAAAGTTTGACAAAAATATCATTGCATACTTTTTTTTGCAGCTTTATTTTGAAGTGACATTTAACTGAACTGTCACAAATGATAGAAACTACATTTTAGTGCAGCAATGTAAACGTATCAAATGACAACAGATGTGGTGGAGGTAGAGCTACAGTAGCCTTCACATTTTTTGAACCACATCATAGTTATTTAAATAGTATTATAAAAAATAAACTATTTAAAATAAAATAATGGACCACACTGCAAACATCCTTCTCTGCTTGGGCCCGGCATGCGTTATATAAGCAAGGCAACTCGACATTACTGAAGTGCTTACGACTGGGCATAACGTACCTCGGGTCAAGCACTTTGACGAGGTCTCGGAAGTTACCCTTCTCGACTGCATACACGAGGATCATGCCTTTACAACAGTAATGCAAGATGGCACATGTGATTTCTTTATGGCGCTGGGACATTTTTTCATACGGTGTGCATTTTTCGAAAGACTCTTTAATTTAGGCTGGCTATATTTTTTCTCGCCACTTGCCCGTGCATATTTGCATACTGACTTTGCCTAACTTTGTGGCGCGGTCACGTGACAAAAGAACGAAATGACCCGGACTTGCTGAAAGACCTAATCTTTCGGAGAGACTCGCAAAAAGACCTAATCTTTTCGGGTTCCGTCTCATGGCCGCTCCGTAATGTTAACCAATGCAGCATGAGCTGGAAAGAAAAAAGACCGAAAGGACCCGGACTCGCTAAAAGAACGAATCTTTTCGGATCCCGGCACTATAGCGGTCACGTGACAAAAGTGCTAAAGAAGCCAGTCCGGACTGAGTGCTCGGACTGCACACGTTAACATCAGAGTGAAGTAATTTTGTGTCGAACAAAAGAGATTTAAATCTAAAGAAGACAGATCAGAGTTTGGGTAAACCAGACTAAAAGACCCAGGTAGGCTTTAGTAATATATTTATATTCATTTTAAATTTAGCATTATAGTTTTGTCTTATTTGTAGTGTGATTCGCGTTTGTGTATAAAACGCTAGTAGATGTGGAAGTACACACAACATTTATTGATATTTTAGTAAAATGAACGAAATGACTCGAAAAAAGATCCGTTCATTTTACTGAACGAGACTCAAAGAACCGAATCCGTAAAATGATCCGAACTTCCCATCACTACTAGCGTAAAGCATGTCGCAACAACGTAAAGCGTCCCGTCGCAAAATCACAAGACGGAGTTTCTTTGCGAAGAAGTTTTATTCTTGATTATCACTTATATAAAGGGTAGAGTATGCATTGCATAGCCACAAGACATTATCATACATTTGTCATAGCCTATTTAATGCAATATTTTCTTTAGTAATTGATAAAATTAGGTTAGAAACGATAGAAACGATAGAAGAGAAATAGGACGATAGACACTTTTCTATCGTCCCCACGATATGTATCGTCATATCGCCCAGCACTACAAGTAAGTGGTTCGGCCTCTTTGGAGTAGTAGACAGTGTGTTGCTCCCGCCGATTCAGATCTTTCCCTTTTCTTTTTTTTTTGTCTTTTGCTCTCTCTCCCTCCTCACTTTCTGGCTTGCTCAACTGTCCTATCCAAAAAATCAATAAAATAAAAGGCATTAGACAGCAATCAACTGAATTTAGATTTTCAGGGGTTAAACCTGATGTTCGCCAGGATCGATTGCTCACAAGAGGTTTGCTTTTCTAAGGTGGTACCTTGCTACAGGATCTATATTCTATGCATCCCACTAAAGGCTGTAAAAAATTTGTGACGTTAAATATCTATTAAAATGAGGTTCTGGTTTTTGTTTTCATAAATGCACTTTTAAAAGCTTTGTTTTTATTTCTTGTGATGCATTGTGATATTCTTTCGGTGTTTAGAAGTCGCACTAAAAACATGATGTGGTATGGAGTGCTGGGAACAAAAGAGCTGCTGCACAGAACATATAAGAACCTGGAGCAGAGGGTTCTGCTGGAGGTCTGTGTTGTTGTGTGTCATTCTGTGCCAAACTATTGTAATGTAAACATTGTTCCATTATATTAGCATGTAACTGACATGTAATCTGCAAACTGTTTTGTGTGCAGTGTGACGGGAGACCCATTCCTCTTCCTAGTCTCCAGGGAATCGCTGTTTTGAATATTCCCAGTTATGCAGGAGGAACTAATTTTTGGGGAGGGACCAAAGAGGATGATGTGAGTGTGTTTGTGATGCTTTCTCTTTTTTGTGATTAAAACCTGTTGTGATTAGCTGCTGTAGTTATCAATTAATTTAACTCATAAATGTACAAATCAGGGGTCCCCTTTTTATTGTACTCACTTTTATTCTGAAGGCCACATGATGGGACCAGATGCTTTCTAACAGAAAATAATGTAACATTCAGTAAGAACAGAAACGTCATTAATGTAGAGATTTTGATTACTGTCGAATAAATGAAAGTAAAGTAAAATAAAGTAATGTACAGAATTCATCGTTTTTATTGTAAAATACTGTTGGAAAACACTATTGGTTACAAAGCGCATACAAATACTATGCTTGTATTTCAGCTAATACTAAATATTTTTTTTTTTGATAGAAACAGTATGTTATTTTCAGATTTGTAATATTATACAGACTAATAAACTTAATATGGGTATAACAGTGTATCGTGGGACAAATATATTGTGATACAAAAATGTCGCAATATGTATCGTGGAGCTACTGTGATCTATCATCTAGGAGATTCACCATGTGAAAAACTGTGGGAAACAGCAGTCTAAAAACTTTGTTATAGAAAAAAGAGGAATATTGCAAAAGAATGTTTACAAATCTTATGTGGACATAATATTGTGCTGTATACCATATCATAACCCGTCTGTATCATTACACCCCTAATATTTAATATATCATTATAAAGGAATTACTATGTGTAGTACATGTTAAAGCAGGGGTGCTCATTACGTCGATCGCGGAGGTGCTAGTGGTCGATCGCGGCGTGAATTTTGAACAATATCAGCCGATCATCCATCCCATCACAATTCAGTAAAGTTAGCTGCAGATTCACGGATTCGGTTTTCTCTGCTCAATAGCTCAAGACCAGACTGTTCTTAGTAAACAAATAATACCTATTTTTAATCTGTGTTATGTAGCGGAAAAACTACAAAACATTTTTTATCAAAACAAGTTTCCCTCTGCATTCGCAGAAACACATTACCGTCTATGAGCAACCCGCTGACATGGAATCGCTTAGGGACCGTCTGCAAATGACCAGATCCAAAATATGTTTTACCCAGAATATGCTTCATAACTTCATTCTAAACTGCTCTATTACAACCAAAATCAAGCAACACACCACTCCTCACCTGCATATTGTACTGCACGACTCAGTTATAAATATAAATATATTGAAATATTTATTAGAGCATCATTTTTATTCTTGATTATTTGGATCAAAGCTCAATTGCTCCCATAAAAATCACTCTATTACCATCAATTCAGGTCACACACAACTGTTCTAATGATTCAATTCAGTTCAAGTCATCAAATTAAACTCACGTTATTACAAAAAAAGTGTAAATAATTAATTATTATGTGTGTTTTGTCAATTCTCAATAAAGTTGAAAATAATTGTTTGTTGATTGATGTTTTACATTTTTGTAGCGGTAGATTACTTTGACTTGGTCATTTTAAAAGTAGCTCGCAAGCTGAAAAAGTGTGAGCACCCCTGTGTTAAAGGCATCTTTTGCAGCGTTCAGAAGGCCATTTCAGATGTGAAGGTGTCATAGTTTGGATACGCTGGTGTAAATTCATGCTGGAACCAAGTGGATAAACATTTAAATTTAAAAGGATTTATAATTTTTACATATTCAAATTTCCGGGTATGAATGATTGCATTTGTTTTGAAAGTAAAAACACTATTAAGACTTATTTTTGTTTGTTTGCAGACATTCACAGCGCCTTCGTTTGATGATAAGATCCTAGAGGTGGTGGCGGTGTTCGGCAGCATGCAGATGGCTGTTTCAAGAGTCATTAATCTGCAGCACCACCGCATTGCTCAGGTACAAACGCACAGCTTTCAAGGTTCTCTTTTGATAGTCATCGCTTCAGCTAGCATATATAAAATAAAGAAAAGTCTTTCAATCTAAGAGCCTAAATCAGATTTTAAATTATAGTTTAGATTAAAATATCATTTATTTGGTGGGCCTCAGATCTTTGATCTGAAGAATACCGGGGCCTTGAAGTGAAAAAGGCTGAGAACCCCTAGTTGAGATGAAAGAAAACCTGCATTCTTCGTAATCTTTCTGCATTTTGGGGAAAACTACTGCTAAAATATTTGGGATGCAACAAAATGTGTGTCCTGGCACAGTATATCGCAATACAAAGGTGTCACAATACGTATCGTGGAGCTATTGGGAGAAATCATCATGGAGCGGAAGTGTGTTAGTTTCTTAGAGTCATTGTTATTCTAGTAACTTCTGAAACTTCTTTACCTCATCTTCTTTTTGTTGTAAAAATTACTAGGAGACAATTATTCTTTCCTCACATCATTTAAACGAGAAAGATTATAAAGTTTGCTCTCTACATCACTTAAAGTAAAAAAGATGACTTAATGCAAGCATTAACACTGCCCCCTAGTGGATGGATGGTATCAAATGCTTTCATACAAATCAGACTAGATCTTAGCCTTCATAGCCTTGTGATTTACATTTTTAAAGTAGAGCACTCTGTTTCATCAGTGTCGAACAGTGAAGATCACAATCCTGGGGGATGAAGGAGTACCCGTCCAGGTGGACGGCGAGGCCTGGATTCAGCCACCGGGGTTCATCCGGATCCTGCACAAGAACCGCACACAGACTCTCACCAGAGATCGGGTCAGTTACACACATGGTCAATCTGTTCTCAAATGAGTCGAGGTGGTTGTTCTGTGGTGCTTTACGAGATGGATGTTTGCTTATAAGCTACAAGAGTGTAAGGTACATTACAGAGCTGATGGATTATACCAGTCATTCTGTACCAAACTATTGTAATGTAAACTTTGTTGACATGGCATTGACCTCTAAAACAAACCTTTCAGCAAAAGCCTTGTGTGTGAACTTTGCTCTGGACAGTCTTAATGGTTGGCATTTAATTCAAGCCCAGCAGAATTTTGGATCACTGTGGAAGCATGCAGAATTACAGTGATTAAATTCTATTGAAGAAGAATGGAGCAGAGGCGCAAACGCTGACTAGAATTTGGCTTGAGGGTTTTATACCAGTTTATACCGGTTCAGTTGCTATGGTCACTATGGCAGTGTCTATATAAAAGTTAACTGTAGAAAAATTATACTACTAAACAGTAAGACTTGGCCCCTAGTCATCTTGCAGAACTCCTCTGCCCCATCTTACCCTCCCAAATCCCTGCTTCAGATGGTCTTGAGAACTTCAGTTGAGATCTTCAAATCTCATCTAAAAACTTACCTCTTTGCTATGGCATATATCGAGCACTGTCATTGACTATTTTTATTTTTGTTCTTTTATTTTTACAATCTCTAACTTTTCTTGTCTCATTTGTTCGGAAAATCACATGCCTTTTAATTCCTTTTATCTGTTTTGTGAGCACTTTGTTGCAACCGTGCTGTCGTTTTGAAAGTGCATTGTAAATAAATCTCATCAACCTCATCATCCTCCATGAAAGCACATAACAGACATTTAAAGTGACAGAAGAACAATTTTTGATAGATGGGTGGGTTGTGCAGAACAATGGCTAGCAGTGGGTAGCATTGCAGACTTTCACTGGTCTCCAGTGGCTTCCTGGGAGGAGCTTGCATGTTCTCATTGTCCTTGCATGGGTTTGCTTTTGGTGCTCCGGTTTGTGTGTGCTCCCCTCTCCACGGTATACCTCCGCCTTTCACCTGAAGTGCACATCTGTATCACAGTACTCAGTAACATCCTAGCTGCTTGAAATCCCAATTTGTTGTTCAATCACTCAAACTTTGAACCTGTGTAGGCATTTGAGAGCACGCTGAAGTCCTGGGAGGACAAGCAAAGAGGTGAGATCCCCAGGCTACTTTCCCAGCATGCTTCGCTACCAGAGACCGTTTCTGAAGAGGAGACCACACAGATCAGTCTGTTCGGACAGGCCGCCGGAGCGCTCATACACAGGTGCAGTCATCAAGTGTAGAAAAACTACTTTTAAAATGTTGCAATCTAAATAAAATAAATGTTTTCTAAAACATGTTTAGCATCAGGGAAGTGGCTCATTCGCATCAGACAATCGAGCAGGAATTGGCACATGCAGTGAACGCCAGCTCGAAAGCAATGGATCTGGTATACGCCAACTCCAAGAGTAGTGGGGTGAGTGACAGATGCCAGTTTGTATATTGTAACCTGGTTGAGATTAGCATTGGAATGTGTTGGTCTGTATTGGTCTGTGTTCAGGGTCTGACGTGTAATGTGGTGATGGAAATGGTCAGTAACGTTAAAGCTCTTCACAGTGAAACCGAATTGCTGCTTGCTGGAAAAATGTGCTTGGTGAGTCAATCTATGTGATTTATTGTGCTTTCACACCTCTAGTTCAGATCATTTGATCTGGACTAAGAGAAAAAAACAATGCCTTGTAGCCTTTATCTGCCGTTTAGGTCCCCTTCCACAACACACAGCGTGCTCTAGCGTGGATCTGCGGAAACAACCAAAAATGTGACACCTTATTGGACATATTTCCTCAACTTCTTTTTGATTGGTTTCGAATTAATGTTTTCCTGTGGGTCATTGAAGGTTGTGGTCTCGGCTGAACATCAGACCAAATTACAGGTTTAAAAAGGTCCACACCTAACACAACTCCGAGTTTGCAGTTGAATACAGTAGCTGGATTAGTTCAAAAGCTTTGTATTTAAAATGCTTTTCACAGAAAGCCTTCTAGCAGATTTACCAGACTTAGGACCCTCTCTTTATTTGAAGAGTGAAGCATGGATTTGATAGCGAGCAACATTGTTGTTCTTAACAAACACATCACATCATACCATTACATGCTGGTTTTTCCCACCACAAACAAACCACTCTAGAGTTCGTTTGCAAAGCCACAGAGACCACCTCATCAAGCAAGTGTCTGTATATTTATTTCCACTTTTATTGAGTAAGCAAGTTCGGTTGCTACATTCTCACTTCGCCAAATGCACCAAACAAATCTGTTTTGCCTTCGTAGAGAGGAGTCTCCAATTAGTCCATAAAATAATTCTGCTGCATTGTCCCTTAATGACCTGTTTTGGCATGTTTAGTTTTTTTTTATCATTGTAGGTAAACGTGGAACTGAATGTGAAATGTAAAGAAAGAGGTATAAAGAGGTGTTTAGAAGGTGATGTCTGTTTGTTGTGTCTGCAGCAGCTGGATCCTCCTCAGTTAGATCAGCTGACAGCAGCCCTTTCTTCAGTCGATCAGCATCTGCGCAGACTGACCGAGATCAGCTGGCTCAGCTCCTTCATCGACCCTGCCGATGATGAGGTACCCCACCCTTCTCACATATTTTTAACAAACGTCAACTGGAGCCAAGTGGATTAGATTGAAAAGAGGGCGGTTTACTTTAACTTGTTCTGTTTTTTTTTTCTGAAATTATTTATTTAAACTTGCTTTTCACATGAGATATCAAATAAACCTGTAAACACGTTTGTATAATTTATCTAAATAATAATGCTGTAAGCAACAATCATTAGTTGTTTTTTGCATTCAGTGGAGATCCAGTCTAAACTGACATTCATAAAAAATATATATAATATAAAAATATAATACTAAAGTCTATATTAAAATACATTTATAAATGCAAAAAATAGCACTATTTTTGGGAATACGGACCAGTATTCTGGGATAACTGGGCTTGACAACTGAAGTGCCAGGTTTTGAGGTGATCAGTCCAAGATTTGTGTATTTAAAGCCATTTTCTCTATAACGGTTATATTGCTGTGTCATTTAGTTGTCAAGATTTTAAAAACGTAGAGTAAAAACTAACATTGTTGACTATTGTTTTTGATTTAGCCATTGTTGACTCATGTTCTTTAGAGTTCAGACCTCTTTAGAGTTCTGCAAGAAGGAGCCTGCAAACATCAAATTGGCTGTTTTTACACCAAATACTGATTTTTATGTTTTACATTCACATAATTCTGTTAAATGGAATAGGTTCTGTTGAAACCTCTATTTAAACGGTAAACTTTTCATATTATGCTGGATATCCAATAAATTCCCAACCATGTAAAACATCCTGATGATAATTCATGAGAATGGTATTAGTTGTTTTATCATCAGTATTGTTTGGTTTCCAGGCTCAGCTCTCTGATTTCTCCAAACGTAGTCGCAGCGCTAAATTTCGCCTTGTGCCCAAATTCAAGAAGGACAAGAACAACAGGAACAGAGAGACATGTGCTGCCCTCAACATGCCAGGTACTTGCTTTCTCTGCCAGCCACTGAAATATTGCGTATATTCTCTCTTTTTGTATTTTGCAGTAGTTCTATGTGTAAAAGGTTTTTTTACATGATTCATGTGTCCGTGCAGTTAACTCATGGGGTGTGGATGAAGTGGCCATGTGGCTGGAGATACTCTGTCTGTCTGAATATAAAGAGATTTTCATTGGCCATGACATCAGAGGCCCAGAGCTGCTCCAGCTAGAGAGAAGAGACCTGAAAGTGAGCAAATTAAGCTTTGAAACTGATCCTTTTTTTATTGAAATAGTGAAGGAAAAGATCAAAACCTAATGCACCCGTAGAAGGGTAATGATGAATGAAGTCATGCCCCGAACTGAAATTTTGCTGATAAGTGCATTCTTTATAATGCTGATGATAAAAAAATAACTTTGATAATATTAAACCACCTTGAAATAATTTTTTGACTCATCAGAATGTTGTGTTTATTTCAGGATCTCGGAGTCTCTAAAGTGGGCCACATGAAGCGAATCCTGCAGGGAATCAGAGATCTGAATCGAGCCAGCACATCGAGTGAAGCATAAACACTCATCACCCAATCGGATGCGACACCTGCTGGCCATTCATATGTCGCATTTGGAAATGGTCTGACTGTCTAAGGTGCAATGCTTCAGTATGATGCTGCTTGATCCAGACAAATCCCTCCCGGTTGTGTAGCTTTATTCAGCCAGTTTCATTGGCTGAATGTAGTTTCACTGGCTGACCAATCAGATGCCTTCCTGATTGTGACTTCACACAACCAATCAGATGCCTCAATTTTACATGATGTTGCCTTGGCCAATCAGATGCTTTACTGTCTACAATATTGCTTCTGGTGGTCAATCAAACGTCTCACTTGGATATGTCACGTTTTCAAGGTAACAGATGACTTTCTTTCTCTAGCCAATGAGACTGCTCTCTGGTTATGATATTATCTCATCCAGCCAATCAAATATGTCGCTTGAATGTGCTCCAAGCTGGCCAATGAGATGCCTCAGTAGCTGTGCAGTAACATCAACTGTTCAATAAAATAAGCCACTATTCAGCCATTCAGATTAATCCCTTTAACTGGCCAATGAGATTGCTCACTTGCTTAATGTGTCTACATTGTGCCAATCAGAGAGTACGCCATTGTCTAGCCAATCAGATGCCTTGCTTGGATGTAATGCCACTTCATCTTCCCAAAAGATCCCCCTCTTGGATGTGATGTTACTTCATCCAAATATATTTCTTACTGGTTTTCATGTCACTTCATCTTATTGATGTAAATTTGCCTCACCAATCAGATTCCTCCCTGATTATGGTGTTCCTTCATTTAGTCAATGAGATGCTTTGCTTGAATCTATGTTGCTTCATCTGACCCAATCAGATGCTTTGCTTGGACACTGTGTTATGTCAATTGGTCAGTAAGATGCAACATTTGGAAAATGATGCTATATCAGAAGCTCACTCATTAATGGAATTAGCCACGCTCCACCCACCAGCAGCTTATCAGCCAATCACAGTGCCTTCTTTTATCCATGTTTGTGACATCATCGTTTGTGGGTAAAATGCTGGGTTGTAGCACAAACCAAACATAAAAAATTACTCAAATGTTTGTAAACTATGAGTGAATTTGGTGTTTTTGGTTGAACTATCCCTTTAAAGTCCTACCTGTTATGGACACACACTAGGTTTGAAATAATAGCCATGAAAAGAAGAAGTGTAAACACACAAATGATTTCTCGCGCACCAAGAGACCTTTTTCAGGATGTGACAATCAACCAATCAAATCGACCAATGGAAACTCGTTTAGCCTTAAGAATCCTCTGACATTCCTTCACCTCACATATTATTCCTCTTTTACTCCTTTGCACAGTTAGTCTTAAAGAAGCTAGGAAATCCAGACTATCTAAATGACTACTTAATATTCACTTACTTATATCCACTCATCACAAAGTTAGCTCAAGAGGTCTGTTGGATTGGCAATTTTGGTGAATCCAATGGATTGGTTGGATTCACCAAAAACAGTAAAACCCTTCTGACGTCCTTAATCAAAGAAACCCCACTGCAGTAGCTTGACGTGCATTTCCCAAAAATGTTAACTTTATGCACATAGACAAGGACTGTAGGCTCGGTGATTGGTCCGTTTAGTAGTTGACAGTTTCTGGTGTTGCGTCACAAGAAAGAAGAATGAACACAACAAATGTCTTCTCTCTATCCCCAACTGAAGTTTAAGTGATTTTAGTGACAATAATTGTTTTTCCACATCAATTTACTCAAGCTGTAACACAGTGCACTCAGTTTTCAGTCACCATTGTGACTGAAGAAGGCACAGAGCATAACGTAGAAACTACATGGCCGTCTAGCGTTTATGCTGTGCTATCACATGCCACTTACGCACATAGAGAAATTGCGAAATGCTTTAACAGTAACACAGATGTTTTTGCTTTATGTAGTGTTATGAAATCTAGTTCACCTTCTCTTAATGTTCCCTCTCCATATCATGAATACACACTCCCTTTACTGCTGATTGACTACAAGTTTGTTTTATTAGTTAGCCTGACCTGAAAATTGCAATCCCTGCCTTTAAAAGCCAAATGTCTATGGTCGGGCTTGAGATGTGAGGATAAATCATGCCTCATCTCTTCTCAAGTCCATTGCCTCCCAGGAATGCTCTAAAAACTGCCCTAAAACAAGGCTACATCAACCAACAATGGGTAGCATGAATATCCAGTTTCAAAAAGCAATTGTTGATGGGCTGTGATGCTACCATCTTCATCAGCACCTGAAGACAAACCAGTGTTCTGACAAAAAATAGAAACCATAGTTGATGACTCAATACAACATTCAAGTGGATAACATTTATTTCATTATTTTTTAAGGGAATAATTCTTATCTTGCCTCCAAAATATTGTGCTTAGCTTGGTTATGAAACAAATATACTAACTATACTGTGCCACAGCCTTGACGACAGATAACATTCAATAGAGTTGTTTTCTATTGAGTTTCTGAACCATTTTACAGACGCACGTAGAAACACGAACCGTCTTGAGAAACGGTTTTGCACACTTCATTTGTGTGGTGTGGTGTGGAGAGTGAGTGTGTGTCCTCTGTACTGTATACATTCAGATGTCTTTGTTCTGTAGATTCATATCAAGTCATTGTGGACTCCAGTGGTGTCCAATTCTCTGACTGTTATGTATTTAAATTGTTAAGTTATAACTTACATCCTTTCACTGTCTGTCTAAACATTTTTAGTGTTTTTTTTTTTGTGTGTATATAAGCCATCATTAAGGATGTAAATATGTTGTTTATTGTACAGTGAAACTGTCTGTATTCAAAACGTCTGTGTAACTCAAACACGTGTCCAGGTGATGTCTGAAGAGATGTTTTACTGTAATTTGCAATAATAAACTACATTTTGTAATATCTGTATGTGTTGACTTAAAAAGCACCTCTTTAACCAAGCTTTTGATTTAAATGTTAATGTAAAATCTATACACAACTGCCTGAAAAATGCCTTATTGTTTTTCTGCCTATACTACGGCGCTAACTATTCTCACTTTTAACTCTTTTTCCCAAGTGATGGCCGGTGGTGACCAGATATTGGGATCTTCCTGCTCAACAAACTCTGGTTTCTTGTTTTGTTAACTTTACTGTTTTCAACTTTTCCTGTTTTCTGGGTTATTGCTGGTGATCAGCTTGCCTGGGATCTCCATAATTAAGCAGCCCACATGGAGATAAAGGGACTAGCCCAAAGTTTACCTTTCTTGATCACCCTTGTGAGGCAACTGCTTCACTGGCCACACCTCTTTGGGTCTAGTAGCATGTTACTTCCCTGAGTAGTACCTCATGTGAATTGGAATTGCTAATGTGGATTTTTCCTCCAGGAGGAAAGTTCGTACAGTGTCTGAGTGTGTCCCTGGTCAGTGTACAGATGTTCTGCTGAGGGATCCCTCTACAAGACACAAGTTAGCATGAGGTTGGACATTTGATAGTCACATATTTATGGACCATCTCAAAAGTTACATACTGGTTTTGTCTTACATGTTTGTTTTTCAAACACTCTTAAACCAAATACGTAAAATTATTAAAACCCAATGTTTTGTTTTAATAATGGGGCAATGCGTTGTGGGCCGAGAAAGACTTGTTTCACAAATAGCCTCTACTTTAGGATGACCAATCGCCCTCTTTTTGCCCAGACTTAATGTCCACTTAAATTCACGAAAATGCCCAGTGTTCAATCTTTTTCATAGCACCATTATTCGTGTATGTAAAATATCTGGGGCTTTGCACACAATATTACGGTACCACCAAGAGTGCCTTATGGGCGGGTCTGCTCCTTGCAGGATGAAGAAGGCAACTAAAAAAAGAAAAGAATAGATCCGTTTTGTTTGTCTTTGTGAGGCGTATCTAATATTTATCGTATTGTTGAAGCTGGATTTTCTAACAGAAGAGTTAATATTTAGAGCATTACTTCAGTTTATTTATTTGAAAAAAGTCCAACAGCTATTATTTTGTTGTTATTATTATTATTATTATGTTACATGTTTTTATATTATTACATAAGTTAATTTGGCACCATTGAAGCATAATAAAGCATGTCTGAATTTGTGTCTCGAGGCAGTAACGATTGTTCTCTTTTTGGAAATAATATGGTCACCCTACTTTACTAAGATTCGTTTTTTATTATCTGTTACCAATGTGTGATGATAAACAATCAGAAAATATTTTGTATTTCATTTGACGTTTTAGCTGGTCTCATACGTTAACGAATCTTTACTGTATATTTCCTCAAGTTAGCATTAGCATTAACTTGTTAGCTCCCAACGCTAACCCATACTGTCGCCATAGCATCGTTTGTCCATGATCAGGGGATATTACGCTTCTGTCATTTAGATCTCCAAATCTAACTCGTTTGACCCTTTTTTATATCCTACTTTGTATTCATGTGTTGTAAATGTTTTAGTATTTGTTAGCATATGCGTGCAGTTTGACTAGTGAATAGCGTTGTCTACCAGAAGCTAACTTGCTAACAACAAAAACATCAGCTCGATCTGCTGCAGAAATGGATTTATTTGGGGATCTCCCAGAGCCAACAAATGATCCAAGTGGGTTTGTTCACTACAGTAATATAAGTATATAAATAAAAACATATTGTGAAATTTACTCTAAAATTGTTTAGACAGTGAAATATTTCAGACATTTTGTATTTACAGACACATAAGATGTAA